>JAQIBA010000006.1:600000-1047230 GCA_028293925.1 Brueelia nebulosa | reverse complement strand
TATTTTGTTTTTGTCAAAATCCATTCCCATGTCTCATGTATATATTTCGTCCGGCATAAACTTCGAATTTGAAGTTCCTTGGGACATCGACACGACACTTTTGGAACTTCGAAACTGGTATTCTTCGACTTTAGGTAAATGCTCCATTCCACCGTGAAAAAACATTCAATTTATTGCGTATAATTTGCATATATTTGAACTCTTTTTATCAGAGAATTTATGCCTTCATTTATGGCACCACAGGGACCTTCTAGACTTCGTAATTAAGAGAAAAATTTTAGAAGAATTTCCCAATTTAATCAATTTCGAATTTATTGGAGTACTAAGCAACATAGAAACACTCGAGTATTTTTGTTGTCAGTTATCAAAGGGAACTTACAGTTTGTATTTCTTAGTTTTTTATTATACTTTTGGGTGCCAGCAGTTGACTTATTCCGAAAACTATTGTATTTAGAAATGAAAACGCTATTATTCTGGGTCGAAGAGGAGCATACGAATGAAAAAAAATTAGAACTCACCAGAAGACGAGTCAGAGAAATTCGTGAGAAATATCGGAAGAAATTTCAAGTGATCGACTTAGACGCAGACCTTCAGACTTACGCCCTGTGAAATTTAACGAAAGGATTTTCTAATCTCTGATGGAAGAAAGAATGTCAAAATTTTCATTAATAAGCTCTTTTTTTCTGGACAATAAGGTTTACAAAGCAGCCCCTTATTTCGGCAATCGATAAATCTAACGAGCTCAAGCCTTTGTACTTCGAACAATTGCATACAAGAAATGAATTCTGATTTGCCCATCGCACTTGGAAGTATTCACTGTTATTTTGGCTTTTCCCTGAAAAGAAAGCTCTGCTCATGAGAGGGAAACACCTCATAGTCTCCATCAGTTCAGTGAGTGGTTTAATAATTCTTCGGATGTTTTTAAATTTTTTACTTTGAATGATTCCTGAACTCAAATTTGGTCCTTTAACTGATTAATTTCGATTTCCGAATATTTATCCTAAAAATAAATGTTTCAGATTCCTCCTTATGTGTACTACACAATAAAAGACGATGCTGTAGTTCTTCAAGGGTCTTTTGGCGAGCTTTGGCATACGCTGGAAGACAGGCTCGGGTTTAGTTCTCAATATATGATTGAAAGCTACACCACTGGAATAGTGAACTTTCAAAATGGCCGCAGAGATGTTCTGCTTCGCCCTTCGGTTATTTCTTCGGATGATGTTGACGAATTTGATTTCACCTTCCCCATAGGCAGTACATGGCGAGTACACTTTCTTATCGCTTTTAAATAAAACGTTATCAGAGAATATAATAACGGATTCTCTAAAACATTATAGAGGATACGTTACGTTATAATTAAGCTTTGAAAAAAGTGGGAAAAATTTATGGAAGAAATTATTGATTTAAATAATATATAATATAATAATTTAGCCTTATCTACGCCCGAGGGCATTACGGGAGTATAAGCAACAAATTTTTTATAAGCAATCGAAACAAAGTTATAAATTGTGTATAGATCCCAGAAGATATACAGGCAGCACATCAGCTATAACTTTTAAAGTATTCATAAATTAAATATGCAGAGTTAACAAATTAGATATGAAATTATAAGTTAAATAAACAAAACATTAACAAACAAAGATTAAATAAATATTACAGTAAAAGTTAAATAACATAAATTCAATACATAAGAGTCACATAAGTTAAATCAAAACATAATACAAAGCTAATAAATAACCTAACAGAAATTAAATAAGTCACATAACTTCAATTAAATAAACAACAAATTAAATCAAATAAAAACATAACATAAATTAAATAAAAACATAATATATAGATTAAATAAAAAATATAACGTAAATTAAATAAAAAAACATAACATAAATAAAAACATTACATAAATTAAATAAAAAACATAAAAATAACATAACAAAATAGAAATAAAATAAAAACAATCATAAAATTAAATATAAATTTGTGAGTTAAATAAGACATAAAAACGGGGATATAATTATTTGTAAGGATGTAAATTATAAATAGTAAAACAAATAAATAAACAAAATACAATAAAGCTACTGGTTCCAAATGCCTGTTTTACATACAGAAATGATGAGTGCTTCCTCCTCCTTTCTGGGAATATATTACAAAGTATACTATTGAATTTATTTCGGTTTATTGATTTAAATAAAAAATAATTATTTTTTAGGTACGAATTATACTTAAAGGATTCTGATGAAATAAATTCTTCCAATTCTTACGTGAGGAATTGGTCAATGGGAATATGGCTTTTTACCGGTGCGATGATTCTTCTCTTTACTGTTCTCCTTCGCTTCATGCTTCATCTCACAGATAAATTCTTAGCCCGAGATATACTAATCGTACCGGAATTCGACAGAACTTTTGAGCTTGTTCAGCATCTCTCTCCGGGTTCGTTAAATTTAAACATTTTTATCATTTCGTGTAATTGAAATTGGCTAATCACGTATTTGAAAAAGCAGAAGACAACTTGTTCTATTTGCCCAAGAACTGGAGAAAAGTAAAAAGAGACAACCAATATTTAAAAAACAGGAACGATAACTCTCTGGGAAATTGTTTCCTCGCAGCCATTTCTCTTTTCTGCTCTCAAGGCGTTTATCTCCGGAGCACACTTATCTCAATGAGGCTTCTCATGCTTTCTTTTCTTATATTCGGAATGATAATGTTCAATTCTTACTCAGCGCTTTTGGTGTCTCAGGTATGGAGATTTTGTAAAGCTAACTCGATGTTTGAACCTCTGTTGCATTTCATTATGAAAACAACGCAAAAACGAGTTTTTTTTATTGCATCTTATCAGTTTCCTTCAGTTTTTACAGCTACTGTTAGTTAAAACTATTTCTTAACGTCTATATCTCTTTTTATTAGTTCTTTCACGGATGTAATCGATTTTTTGTTTCAGCTTACGCTCGGCGAAAGGTTTCTACCCTTTGATAATTTGGAAGAAATACCCGTGAAGGAACCACAATATGCTTTATGTGTCAGACCCGAAAGTTATTCATATTTATATTTTACGGTAAAAATTTAGTTTGAATGAATGGATTGATTTTTCATAGATAAATTTCTCAAATTCTTCAAATGGAAATTTATTTGGTATTAAATAATGGGAAAAAGATGTAGAAATTGAAAAATTCTAAATGTGATTCAGGTGAACAACACAAGATCAAAATTACAGAAGAAATGGGAAGGGATAGTAAACCGGCCACCCTGTCCCGAGGATGGAAAGCTGAGTTTAGAAGAAATGTGTCATCCCTATGTCGCTTTTCTCGAAGCGCCCGCTGTTATGGCGGAAGCCATTCTCACTAATGTCAACTGCAAAATGACAAATCTCAGAGGGAGATATTTCAATGCATATTATTCCCTTATGATTTTAAAAAGATTTGGAGACAGCGGAAAAAAGGAAGTTAATATGGAGTGAGCACACCTTAAATTTTTCACTTTTCTTGAATACAAAGCGTGAGAAATATTTGGATAAGCCTAACTCGGCTCTTCTTCGCAGGATTATAAAATACCGGGAAGTGGGAGTTCTTTCTTACCTGGAAAGGAAGTGGATCAAGAAACAAAACCTGGCATCAGGAACGGACAAGCAACGTCTTCAAGTAACTTTCGAGCACATAAAAGGAATTTTACTCGTCTATGCATTTTGTTTGGGATTCAGCTTCTCAGTTTTATTATTGGAGGCATTGTTCTACTTAAAAAATATTCAAAAAAGCTTTAAAAGAAAAAAATCACATTTTCATTCCACATTAACTTTCAATAAATTCCCTTCCAATTAAAAATTCTCTCCCTAAGAAGACATAATATTGTTTGTAAAATATGTTTTCTTCCTTTAGACTCAATGTCATGAATTTATATGTTGAAATCTTTAGGAACTATCAAATAATAAAGAAATACATATAAAAAGGTTTCACTTTTTCTTCAATAAGAAAAAATATAAAATGGAAAATTGGATCATTTTCAATTTTCAAAGCACCAATGTCACATCAAATGTTTGAGGTAAAAAAATTTTCTCAGTCTTCAAGTCAATTAAAAGCTAATAAACATAAATTTTACTGAGCTAAATACACAAAACAATTATTGCATTTCATGAAAACCTTTTTTAAAATCATTACTTACAAAATATATATGGTGCAGTAAACTCCCTAAAACATCATATATATATATATAAACCGATGTATAAAATGAATTTTAATTCATGTGGTTAGCACAGTAAAAGCTGAATAAAAATAATAAATATGTTTTATCAAACTTGTAAAAACCAGGCACAATTTGGAAAAAACTACTTTAAGAAATCATAAACAAAATGTTTAATTTAAATTGTTGAAAATCCATTATTTAAAAATTACATAATAATTAAACATATGTTGCATTTAATTCATCAATTATCAAAATATTTTCTCTTAAGTTTTCTTCCCTAAAGCTTTTCCTATGGCTTCCTGCTTCATTTTCAATTGCTCTTCTTTTTCTGAAAAACAAATACATACCAATTATTTATTGTTTTTTTTTATTCTGATAAATAATTGTTAAAAAACAAAATACTCACGGATTTTCTCTAATTTTCTTTTCATTGCTGCTTCCTCCCGTTGAGCTTTGATAATAGCTAACCTTGCTAAATCTGCTCTGGCTTCTTCTGTCCTTCCTTCAGCATGGAGTTTCTGGTGCCTAGCTTGAGCTGCTTGCCTCTCCAACTCTTCTCTCTCTTTTCTGCTCAATTCTGGTTTTTCACAATTTGCTAATGATTCATTTAAAGTGGAAAGTTTCTTTGTTTTTTTTTGTATTCTGTTTGGATTTGAGATTTCTATTAATTTTTCCACACCCTTCCCTTTGGTCTGAAAATTAAAAATTAAACAATGTCTTTGAAAAACCATTTCCTCAACTGCAATTACACACAAAATTTTAACAAAACTGATACAATGCCATACCTCAGCCTCTGATTCTGTTTCAGAATCTGATTCGGACTGCCCTGATGCGGAACTGGCATCACCTTTCTGACGAGTTGATTTTTCTTCTTCTTCTTCTTCTGAAGAGGAATCACCTTCTTCCCTCTAAAACCAATTTTTTAAAAACTCATAACATTCAAATATTTAATTCCTGTGATTATGAAAACCCCATAGAAAAAATTTTATTAAAAAATTCTTACAATAGAAAGCTTACACAAACTATAGAATTAATTACATCAGTATCTTTTCAATATTAGAATTCACTATGTTCTGCTATTTTATGTGAATTTCGTATTAAAAATCTTGAGAATTTAAATCGCCTGAGTAAATATAATTTACAGAGTTTATAAATAATTCATTCATATTAAACAATTCGAAAATTCCATGTGGACTTACATATTCACGTCTACGGTCCTTTGCTTTTTTTTCTTCCTCCTCTCGCCTTCTCTCTTCCTCTAACGCTTCAGGATTAGTAAACCGACGACTTCTTCCCTTATGATTTGTCCACTTTCCTGATTACACAAAAAAATATTTACGTGAGTTAAATGTGAAACATGGCAGACATTTTTCAACATGTTAAAAATGTAACATTATAAACGAAACAAACCTCTCGGCATAATGCTTTTTTTATTACGTGAATCTGAATTAACAAAGACTGAGGAGAATTTTGAACGTTTAAATCTGTGTTATATTTTTTTCAGTGCAGATGGAAACAGTGCGACTTCTAAAAAATATTTCCTTCCCTTCTTCCGGTAAAGTATCTCTCAACTAGTCAAACGAGAAACTTTCAATTTGTGGTGTAATCAATTATTCTCAATACTTATTTGGAAAATTTTCCTACAGAGCAAAATAATTTGAAATTTTAAATTTCTCCTGTGGAATCACAAAATTGGTGTCATAAAAACTTTAAGAAGATGTTCTGTAAATTTCATCAAATCTCGCAATACTGCGACATTTTTGTCGTGACATCTCTTTTGACGACAAACTGTAATCGAGGATATATTGATAAAATATTACAAAAAAAAACATTGCGATCCTTTGTCATAATTTTCTTTGCGATTATTTCGCTATGACTCTTAAAGGCATGAACAAATTGAGAATTTTCAATTATATTTTATTTTAAAATATTTAATTTCATAGACGTAATTAAACATTATAATTATAATCGAAATCTTCTACGGTGTTTTCTCTTTTTTAATTTGAAAACAATTTTACAAATATTTATTTGAAAGCAGTAAAGGGCAATCATTTTACAAATTTCATTCTTGGTAAGTTCCAATTTTATTAAAAATAATATTGTTGAAGTAACAGCAGCAACTTATGAAGAAATAACTTATCCATTTAAAGCAATTATTTTTCAGTTAAAGTATTCACTGACATTTGTATACAGTGGTTGCCGCTTATTTGGAACAAGAGTTTCGCTTGTGTGGGAATTACTAAAAATTCAAATTTCCTAAAACCATATTGAACGTTTTCTGTAAAATTTATTTTCTATAAAATTATATAAAAATACGTTTTTAACGCGTATTATTATTAATATTAAGAATAATAGTAAACAAGTGTCATTTTATCAATAACAAAGAACATAAATATAAAAAATATACATTTTAAAATTCCAATTATAATTTAAGTTGAAATAAGTAAGTGTAAACATAATGTAAAAATTATTACAAAGCCAAACCACTGTGTGTGAAATTCAAAGAGACAGTTATCAGTCTTTTTTCTAATTTTTGTATCACCTAAGTTTATTCTTTTATCATTAGCTCCTTTAAATTTGAAAATGATTAAATGAGACAAACCAAATTAAATCTTTGCAATTTGGTTCATTATTACTTTTTATGATGACATAAATGTTTAAAATATAATAAATATTACTTAGTAATGGAAGGGACTGAAATATCCCAATATTTAAATTATTTATAATATGTCATTTTAATTTTTAGGAGAATGCTTGAGTTCCATGCAACCTTTGCAAGAGATGGCCACTATTAATGTTATTTTAGTACAAATTTTTAAATGCAGAAGTTAAAATGTAAAAGCATTTTAAATTAAATAAACTCAGTATGTCTGTTAAACCTCCAAAACATTTGATTCCTTCTACATGTTCATTGCCTTGCAGTAGATCAAACTCAATTGGATCAGGATTTTCAGGTAAGATCAATAATAACTTTATCATGTATTTATTAAAAATTTATGAATTCATATCAAGTTAATAATTGTTTAGATTTTTCTTTAGATGCTGAATCCTTCTCAGAAGATGACAAAAGAATATTGCTAAGGCAGAATTCAATAGATGTTATAAAATTGCTTCCTCCCATTGGTGTTTTTTGGGATATAGAAAACTGTCATGTTCCCAAAGGAAAATCTGCTACAGCAGTTGCACAGGTTTGTGTAAAATTCATTCAGTATATTAATATTAATTTACAGTTGTTTTTTAAGTGTATACAATACTTTGCTCAAATTATTTAATGTGAATGAAGTAATGAAGCTATTTTTGTGATTACTTTAGCCTTTGAAATTGATTCCTTTTGTAAAAATGGTCCATATTTGACCAAATGGAAATTAAAGTTATATAAATAGGAGATAAGTGAAAAAGAAATACTTAATAATTTATTTTATAAATAATTATTGAATTTTACTTATTGGGGTATTTATTATTTTCTTATTTCAGGCAATTAGAGATAAATTTTTTGATGGATATAGAGAAGCTGATTTTGTAGTTGTTTGTGATGTAACCAAAGAAAAAAGCAGAATAATTCAGGAATTAAATGATGCACAGGTTAATTTAATACATGTAGGAGCTACATGTAAAAATGCAGCAGATGAAAAATTAAGGCAGAGTATCAGAAGGTTTGCAGACACTCATCATGCTCCGGCAGCAATTATATTAATTTCAGGTTACTTTCTGACATCATAAAAATTATTAATCTTATTTTCATTTTTGATGAGAAAGTAATTTCTTTTGCAGGAGATGTTAATTTTGCTGGTGATTTAAATGATTTGAGGCACAGAAAAAAGTTTCATGTAATTTTAGTACATCATGTGAATGTATCTCAGGCTTTAGTATTATGTGCCAATGAACATTATAGTTTTTCTGAATTAGTTGAATATTTACCAATTATAGGACCATATGAGGTAAATGATTTTAATTTTAAAAAGTTAGAATTTATTTTGTACTTTACAAACTTCAAAAAATATTTGGTGATCTATATTATTAATAAAATTTATATTTTCTGTTTTATACAGATGAATTTTTATAGTCATTTATTTTTTGATATTTGTTCTCTCAAAAAATTATTGTCTGATTGTTCCAGCACAACTTCTGAATTTAGAGCTTTTTGCATGTTAGAATAAAATTAATTAGGGGCATTAAACTTTTACTTTTCAAAACCACTTAAAATTTGGGGTAAGATAATGATCTCAATTTGTGATTTCAGAATGATAATTCACCATATGAAATTATAGTCTCAAACTTGCCTGAAGAAAGAGAACCAGTGAAGGTGAAGAACCGCTTAAGACAACTTTGTGACAATAGTGGCGGTCGAGTTGGATTTATTTCAAAAACTAGTTGCTGCATTCGTTTTCCTGCTATTGAAAATGCAGTTCGGTAAATATAATATAATTTTTAAGATTTTAAAAATTTTATCTTTGACAATCGTGAAGAAGTTTTTCGTGAAAAGCAAGAACTAAGTCTATGTAAACCTGTCCTGAACCTGCACAAGATAGTTAAACTTTAGTTGAGAATGATACCTTATGTCTAAATAAACTTATTTTTTCATAAGGTAAGCGTGAAAGTTAAGTGGTTTAATTATCGGCATGAATTTTCAGTTCCCCAACAGTTTTGCTCTTTCCGTTTCAAGCTCTCGCGGTGTCAACTTAGGGTTTGCAGTTGTTTTATTTTCGTGACGTGTTGTTTTTTGTGTTGTTACTATTGTAATAGATTAAATATTTTTATCTTCTCGCTCTCAAAAAATATTAAATACCGCTGTTGGGGAAAAAATATTTAGAATTATAAGAGACTGAACTGTGCAGAGGTAAATTTTTTACTTAATGATGCTCGTAAATTTCCCCACTTAATGTCATTACCTTCGTAAAATTTTGTTAAATATTACCCTTTGGTATAATGGAGTCATAAAGGTTTTGCCAAATTCATTTTTATTCCCTTTAATAGACATACAGTTCATTCATAATGAACCCCTGATAGCTTTAACTGGCTCAGTGAATTTACTATTAATTAGTCGAAAAGTATTTTTGAGTTCGCTGTATTCTTTTCCTGACGAAGAATTAGCGAAAATAATCAGTTCGTTGGGAAGATATTCGTAGTTAATATACAAATCTGTTAAGGGAAGTTTGTCTGTGGGTGTGTGTGCACCGTTTCCATTACCTCTATCTAAAGAACCACTGAACCGATTTCGACCGGACTTTTTCCAAAAGACGCGCATTTTTCCAAAGAAGGTTCTGCGCTATGTCTCATTTCTCAGAAATAAGAAAAAGTCCAGAAATCTGTTGAAAACATGTCTGGGAATTCGTTCCCGTGGATACAACTTTGGGTACAAATGGGGCAAAGTTGATAATTAGTTTATAAACAAACAAAATTGATAGATATTAGTTAGAGTGGGTTCTGCGTTAGTGATTTTTTGAAGAAAGTCCACTCTGTCAGTGTTGAGTGGCAGAGGGAAGAAGAGATTGAGTCGCCCACAGATAAGTAACAGACCAAAGAGAGAACCATTTATCTTTGTTCTGTAGAAGGGAGAGTGGTAAAGAACGTAGGATATGGAAGAGAATTTGTATGGCTGAGTGACGAAAGAAAGAGATGGTTAACAGAGGAGGAAAAAAAGAGGAGAAGCAATAGTTGAAGACGACTAACGTCAACAACTATGGCTGAATAAAGAAAAAACCTGCTTTACTTATCATACATTATTTTTGTAGTTAACTGCAATGGTATTATTGAGGTGCATTCAGTTTTTCATGAAATATATAATTATATTATATATATTATAAATTCCCAAGCCGGGGGTTAAAAATAAAATTATTTTATTTGTTTTAGAGCAAGAAAGCGCATGGACGGAGAAGATGTTTTTGGAAGTAAAATAATAGTAAGCGATCCTATTCAAATGGAAGACTGGGATGGTCATTGGCGCCGCATAAAAAAAAGTCACGCGAAAGATGATACTGAAGTGGCCGCGTCAATGCACAGACGATCTAAAGAAGACAACGCTTATCAGTTTAATGATTTTCATTTGCGTAAACCCTTAGGAAATATGGGTAATAATTTATCCCATCCGCAAAACTTAGATGCTTCATTTCAGCAACAGCTCTCAAAAAATACAGTTTCTTTCCTGCCAAATAATATAAGTAACTTTACATTTCCAAAAGTTCCTAACATAGAGAATCTGAAAGTCATTCAAAATCCGGCTTCTTATGGCCAGAAATCTTATTTAAATAATTTAGAGGCTGAATCGGCCGGAGGAATGGATGTGGACCATAAAAAAAATATTATTGAAAATAGGAAGTTTAATAATATATTAACTAATCATGTAGAGGGTTTACATATGAGGTAAGCAACTGTAGACATTTTTAAGTCTGAAAATATTATGAATTTAAATTTATTCCAAAACATTTCTATATTGATTTCAGATTAAATAATACTGTTGCTAACAATGAAAATGAAGCGCACTCTTTTGAAAATAATCACTTATTCTTAGCTCAAGCACAACAGTTGCAGATGTTTGCTCAGAGCACATTTATGCAAAGAAACATAACTCATTCTGGCCTGCCTCATCAAACAGTTTCCAACCAGATAAATAGAAACAATGGCCCCACAGGGCGCTTTATTAGGGGTACTCATGGAGGTAAGAACTCGCAAATAATGGCCAGTATTACCCTCAAAAAACCTTACAATTAATTTATTACACATATTTGTATAATTATTAGCAGTTCAATGATTATTTTCTAATAATTTTCATATCCGAATGTTTATTTGAACAAAGAGAATTTTGAGGAAAGTCATTGATTGCACCACTCTAGTGTCTAAAATGAAATATTGTAATTATTTTAATTGGAAATAATTTTTCAGATAGTAATTATAGTTCAAACGGTACCAGTCGAGCCATTCCGTATCTCGAAGAAGACTGTGAGAGTTTTACTTCTGCCGAACCATATTTTGAACCGATACAAAAGCCAATTTCAGAATGTTCTAGTCCAGTAGATTTACATGTGAGCGGTCTAGACCCACACATGGATTTAATAATAGCGAAAAATCTTTTAACAAGCGTTTTCAAAATACATGTCGAGGTAATTATGAAGTTACTGCTTATGTGTAATTAATGCGGTCGGTTTTACAGGGATTTATAATCAATTTCAGGTTCTTTCCGTTTCTGTTTTCTGTTTATCCGATGGAAGTGTTGTTGCAAGTGTTAAAGTACCTTCTTTTCAAGACGCTCAGTATGCGATTTCAAAATTGCAGCGTCGAAGAATAGGCGTTCGGAGAATTACCATTGCATTTCAGAATAGTAGTCGTTATCAGAGGCAACTTGTAAGGTCTGTTAAAAGTTTTCACTCGGTTGATGTAAGGGTTTATAAAATTATATCCGAGTGTCATTCCTGATGGATAAATTTATTTCAGATCTCAGGTAGCCCAGTTATTATCAGAGATGCCTCAGAGTAAAACTCCTTTATTCAGGTTCACCGAATTATTTAAGTCCAGGTTCTTGAATTCTGTCAGTGTTTCGGAATTGAATAAAATGAAAGATATTTGCATTATTACAGAGGAGGAAAATGGTAGAATGATTAGTGCAAATTCAAGATGTCAAAATAATAATTTTCCGAGACACGTAAGTTCGAAATTTTCTTCGGGCGCTCTTTTCCATATTTTCTCGACTCTACTTTCGATTTTCCCCATTTAAAACAGGAGAAGAAAGAGGTCGCAGCCCCATACTGCCAAATACATTCGCACAAAACTCTATCCGATTCTGAGCCACCCATTTTGCCAACTGTAAATATCAGTCTGAAACTGTTAAGTAATAGGATTAAAACCTTATTGGAAAACCACGATGGGAAATTATTTTTACCAAGTTTAAGAGATTGTTATCAGGCTCAGTTTGGCCCATTGCCTGAAGATGCGGGGGTGAGTCAAAAATCCTGGAAATTCTTCACCTTACCTAATTTTGTTGTAATTCTTCCAAACTAATATTTCAGGGTGTACCTTTGGAACATTTGGTTTCCTGCATTCCTGGTATTGAAGTTTCCCAGGGTCACGGGTCTTTTAAGTACTTGACATGGTCACAAGCCACTCCTCAGTCTGGCGAAGGTGGGTATGCTGCACTGATTATAGTGGTCTCACTAATTTAAAATTTTTGTTTAGAAAGTTCATCTTGAAAAAGGTTAATTTCATTTTGAAGGTTTTTATTTCTGAAATGTTGACACCATATGAATTATAATGATTTTTCTGTAAATTAAAAAAGGAAATTAATATGTTCGCTAACAGTGTTATGTTATTATTTCAGATCATGTGAAGTGTGTTAGTCCTATGTTAGTTGGTACTATGTCCGTTTTTACAAGAGAATTATTAGATTTACTAAAAGACACTCCTAAATGTTTACTTCCGTTTTCTCAGTTCATACCTTCATACCATCGTAGGTACGGCAGGCAGTGCAGGGTTTCTGATTATGGCTATACTAAACTTTTAGATTTGCTAGAATCATTACCTCATGTGCTTCAAGTGAGTATATATTTTATATTAGAAGACAGTCAGATCCAGTGTGTGTGTGTGTGTGTGTGTGTGAAGGGGTTTAGATTTTTCAGTGAATATTTTTTTTAATAACTTCGACTTATTAATTGTGGTAATACTTTTAGGTAATAGGAAACGGAACTCACAAAGTGGTCACTCTTTCTCACAAAGCACAAGTCAGAAGATTTACAACAGACTTGTTGCGAGTGTTAAAAAATCAAGCCAACAGGCAAATCGATCTTTTGGATTTTGGTGCTCAGTATGAAAAAATTATTGGAAGGTATGTTTCTTCATCAAGAAGAAGATCTTAAAACAATTTTTATTTTACTTCAATACATTGCGTAGAGAAAACTAATCGTTAATGTTTTGATTAAAGGGTTTGGGATCCGGGTCATTATGGTTTGTGTGAATTAGAAGATCTCCTTAGTTGTGTTCCTCAGTCTGCCATCGTTATAGAAACAAAAGACGATGGAAGGACTTTAGTTTCGATTCCTAAACGGGAACAAACTCCCGAGGAAATTGAACTGACTAAAAAATTTGCTCAAGAGGTATTGTATCGTTTTTATTAAGTTTAGTTTTATACATCAGTGGAAATTATTGTGGTTTTGAAAGCATTTTTTTTTTACACCAGGTTGTAGAACTATTAAAACGGGTGCCTAATTGCTCAATGGAGTTTAATAAATTTGTGCCAGCCTATCACAATCAGTTTGGACGTCAATGTCGCGTTTCCAGTTACGGTTGCTTTAAGTTGATTGAATTGTTCGAGGCTATTCCCGATACAGTTTCTATTCAAGAAGATACAAGGTGAATAATTTTTATATTAATTCAGTTTCTATTTGTTAAAATGATCAGTAATTTAATAATGTTTTACAATTATTATTAACAAATATAGCAGGTGCAATGAGAAATGTAGATTTTTGTAATCGAAGATATGGCTTGTTTTGAAAATCAGAGTCTTTGTTCAAACTGCTGTTTTATAGTTATATTCTCAAATTTTCAAAACAATATTCAAAATGTGAACATAAAATAACACACCGACATTTTCAGTCACGGCGAGAAGTACTTAGTTTTAACTCCAGCCAAAAAATTGCAAATCTTCGCGGAAAAAATCTGCGAAATCCTGTCGGCAGAAAACGGCGTCATGTTACTTATTCGTCTCGAATTTGCATATCAGTTCTATCAATATGAATCAGTTGTATCGCCGTCTGATTGCGGATGTGAAACCTTCGAAGAAGTTTTGACCAAACTTTCCGATTACGTAAAGGTAAACAATTTATTTTGTAATATTCATTCTTATAAAAATTGTAATTTAATAAATGTGAAAGTATTCTTTTTTAATTATCGAATGCTCCAAAAGGAGACTTAATGCTTATTATATATTAGAGTATGCTAATGTTTTGTTTAAATTTATTTTAGATCAAAGACACTCGCAAGGGTAAATTAGTAATTTTAAAAAACGAAATGGACTTGGTTTTGTTAACTCGCAGAGTTCGGTTTTTACTCCTTTACCAAGAGAAACTCCCAGTGAATCAGTTCGTCAAAGCTTACGTTCAGCAGTACCAGCAAAAAATTGATATAGAAACTGATATTACTAAGATACCAGAGGTATTAATTGTTGCTTTAATAATCTTTATAAGCATTGGTTCTTTGACAATTTATTCGTGCATAGAATTGTTCACTCGATTTGTTTCTGTATTGCAGGTCGTCAAACTGATTAAGAAAGGAGGAGAAACTTATTTTCAGTTAACCCAGCTTTCTATATTTGCCAATCAGATGTATTTATTGCTTTCCGATCACAAAGGAAGAATACCGCTTCTTAATTTTGAGTCAGCATATTTGAATAAATTTAAAAAATCTTGCCTCCCGGCTCAGTTCGGATTTCCCACACTTTCTTCGCTGCTCACTGCGATACCCGAAACGGTTACGGTTCAGACCAGCGGATATTACACACACAAAAGAATCATTACTTTAAATATGGATCTCAAATGTAAGCATCGAATGATTCCTTAAGAGTATATCGCCATGAGAGTGCCAATGGAAATTATTTAATTTCCATTGTTGGTTTGCAGCTGCCGGCTTTCGAATGCCCGATCTCAACAATGGGAACGCCAGCCAAAAGGATTCCTCTTCTTCCGGGCAAAAGCCGCCCCGCTCTTATGATCTTTGGCAGAGTGATTCATTGTTTCCTTGCTGGAACGATCTCAACGGCATCGTGCCTGAAAATATAAAGACTCCCCACCCTTCTGAACTCCCTTTGCCCTCTCCTAAACTCTCCTGTCCGATCGAGAAGAAGGCATATTCCGAATCCGGGATTAGAAACGAAGTTGAAGCGACCTCCACGACAGACGAAAACGTTCCTGGTCTTCCCGAAACAGAAAAAACTGGATCTGTTCCTTGTGATGAAAACTTGAACAAAAGTAAGCTCATTTTGATTAAATAATTTTACACTTGAATCACTCTCAATATTAATTATTAAAATTAACATGCAAATTCGTGCTTGGCCTAATCACTCATTTTTAAAAATTGAGATTTAATTTTATAATTGTATTTTGTAATATAATAAAAAATTGAGATAACAATTTAACAATTATTTGCATTAATTAAAAGGTAAATAGGAAATATATTATTGCCATTAAACTTTTAAATTAAAAGGCTATTTTGCTGACCGAAAAAGATCAAAAATGGGGGAATTGCAACGGGTTAAGTTTTTATTTTTCATGTATTTGCGCGGCTAAAATTTGAACATAAATTATTCGGGAGTCGGGAGTTACTTTTATACATGTCTCGGAAAATTTTCTGTATGTTCTGTATATGTATAGGCACAAAATTAACCTCAGTAAAACACAGAAGTAAAACATAACTTACTGCCATCTGAGCCATCCAACTGAGGCCAAACTATTTTTACTTTTATTAAGACTTTGCCAGTTGGTTTTTACCAATTTATAATAATGGCGAAATGGTTTTAGTTCGTTCTTCGTGCAACTTTTGCCCCGGAATCCTCTTCGTTGAAGAATTTCTCGAATGTGCCACGTCCGAAAAAAATTTCTAACGGATATTCACTTGCGAGCTTTTTCTCAAATTATTTCCATTTAATATTGCCTGAATAAGATAGAATTTGGTTAACCCCAACAAAGGTATTTTTCCTGAATATTAATTTATCCTAATTAATTTACAGCCAATTAAAACTTTCCTCAATAAGAGGCAATGGACTCAAAAGAATAAATTTTCAAACTGGTTTGTTTATCTTTCAGGGATGAATCGAATCGCTGCCCATTTTGAGAATCTTACATAGATAATTCGGAAACGTATTTCAACGAGTACAAAACACAAAATTTCGCTTATGTTTTTTTACTAAATATTATGTAAGAAACTATGAGGATGGTTATTAAAGTGAGGATTTCTACAAAGAGGTTTTCATCAATGAATAATTGCTTAAGGAGTGGTTAAAATTAAATATTTGTTTTATAAAATTGGTAGTCTTCTTCCGTAGCATAATTAAGATTTTTATTTGGTTAAGCGTTTCTTTTCTATTTTTTTTTTTTTAAAGAAAACAGTGATTATTTATTTTTGAAATATTTATTGTTAAGGCAGCGGCCCATAAAGTATTAAGGTAAAAGCGAGTGCTTTTTTTTTAATATAATATAACTACGGCGTTCCAAAATTTGACAATTTCACTAACATTTTTTTGTTGAATAATCCATTCCGGCGGAGTTTGGTAAATTATTTGCAATTTTAATTCCAAAATCATTTGCTTTTTATCTTCCTCACAATGGCCAATTTCGATAGAAAGGGAATTTGCACTAATATTATCAATTCTGGAAAACATCACTTTATTTTGGGACTAGAAATCACATAATGTAAAAATGTATCAGTAATAGTCTGTTTATTATTGCACACTGAAAATTATTTCTGACACCACTGAACAATTCCCTAAAAGTTTACCTAAGGAGTGAATCATAAGCATTTTAAAAACGAGACTTAAAATTCAGATCAATGAATATAACTTCTTATCATGGCAGCTTCAGCACACATTTCTTCTTCATTTCTCCACTGAACGTCTCCCTTATCGTGATTGCTGAGTTCTGTATAAATGTCATCATTTCTGGCAAAATCCCCGGCTTTCCTGAAATAAAACATGTTTTTTTTAGTTCTATGGTGTGAGAAATGTTTGAGGACATTCTCTGGAAATCTGACTAACCTAGGCAGTACATGAACATGTACATGTTTAATGGTTTGTCCAGCCTCTGGTCCATCTTGAACAACTATGGTGGAGGAAGTGGTTGAATGAATTTGGCCCATCACTTTGGCAATTTTTTGAGTGGTCTGGAAATTTTTTTTTTACAGAATGAATATAATTTTCAGGTGTGAAATAATTAATTTATGAGAAAATTTAAAGTTACCTGAAATAAATCAGCAACTTCTTCTGGGGTCAACTCGGCAAAAAGTTTAACTTTTCTTATTGGAGCAACCAATACATGGCCAGGCACAACACATTTTTTATTTGTGAATGCAATGGTCAATTTGGTCTTGAAAAAGACTGTTTCTTGTGTAATTTTTACCTAAGATCATATTAATTCAATAAGCTGTATTTTAAAATTCTTATTAAGTGCAGAGTAAATACCTGTCCAAAATCATAAATATCCTGGTTGTGGTCCTGATTATCAACTTTTTTCATCTCCATTGCTGGGTACAAATCATTCCTTCTGTGACTCCAAACAGGCATATGTAACTGAACCTTTTTCAGGTAGTCTGGATTGATTGCAGTCACTGCAATGCCTTGTCCATCAGTGCACTGAGCAATTACTTCTCCCCAAGGATTCACCTAAAAGTACACATGTGCTGCACTCACATAACAGTGAGAAGAGCAACTGAAATACATACCACCATAGCATGTCCCCAAGAGTTCCTCTTGCTGTTGTGGGCACCCACTTGGGCAGCAGCAACCACATAGCACTGAGTTTCTATAGCCCTGGCTTTGAGAAGAGTTTCCCAATGGCAAGCACCAGTTGCAAAGGTAAAAGCTGATGGATATGTTAAAATATCTGCACCTGTTTTTGCTAATAAAAGGCTCAATTCTGGAAACCTAAAAATCAATCAAAATATAGTTTTCTTTAAATAAGAGGATTTTTCACAAAAGTGAAGAAAAACTTAATACAAAAAATAGATCTTTTTTTATTAATATTAAGAAAATTAATTCCAGAAATGTTTTTTTTTGTACAAACCTCATATCGTAACAAATTGATAATCCCACTTTCCCAACAGGTGTTTGAACAACTTCAGGAATGAAGTCACCCTTTTCCACATAACTAGACTCCATTAACTTTATATTCTGTTCAGGAATATCAACATCAAATAGATGTATTTTGTGATAAGTTCTAACAATTTCTCCAACATCGTTGATTATTAAATGGGTGTTAAATAATTTTGTAGCAGATAAAGTTTCATGTATGCCTCCCAAAGACAACCATATTTTTAATCTCTGTGAAAAAAATTACTAATAAAACCTTTTAATAATTTATTTGATATATATATAATTAAAATAAATAATGAATAACACCTTGGCAAGATTTTTATACTTCATCACTAAAGGTCCGTCTAAGGGTTCTGCCAGGCTTAGAGTTTCAGCTTTTGATGTTCCAACAAAATCGCAAGCCTCTGGTAAGAATGCCATTTTAGCATTTAAAGACTTTGCCTCCTCTACTAATCTCTCAACAATCTCAAAATTACTCTCTTTGTTATTTGTAGATGTCATCTGACATACAGCTACTATATTATCACACGGCTGAAAAGCACTAAAACTTCTTGAAAAACTTTTTTCACTCATGATTCTTGACGTAATACCCCTAAAAATCGTTTTGAAAAAAAAAGTTCTCATTTCTAACTCAGTTTCTCCTGAATGTTTATAAAAATACTCCTTTATTTATAATATAAAATTAAAAAATTAAAAAATGTATCAACTTACTCGATAGTTAGATAATTCGAACTTGAGATTCTATTGCCACGTTAAGCGGTTAAAGGCACTGACGTTTAATTGTCACCGTTGTAATTCTATGTTATTGTGAGATGCGAAATAATTTAGTGGAAAGTTGTTCTTCGATGGTGACTGAGGTTAAAATGACCGATAAAATACTTGATAAATGAAGAGCAAGGACTAATTTATTTTGGGAGTGAATTTGGAGGCAGAGATTGCGTTTGGTTTATTTTGAATGGATTATTATCGAACCAATCATATGAAAAATGTCCGCTGTCAATTTATTTACTCATAATTATGCAGGCTTTCATAAAGCCCTAATGTTTTTATTTCGTCTTGCCTGGAAATCGAGAATCAGGTTGCCTTATTTAATAATGATAGGATTTATGGTAAGTTTGTGATATATTTCAAAAAAAGTTTGTTGCCTACTAAAACTTGGATTATATTATTATCTCCTGAGTGGGAAGTTTTGAGCAGGCACAAAATTAGTGTAGGCTATGAATCTTAAATGCTAAAAATTTGCATAAGAAATAAACAAGAATTTTGTTATATTTACAGGCTCTTGATATAAGGTTAACATTAGAAATAGTAATTCATGTTGAGCATCAACCTCCTGACAATAGACTCTTACATGCAAACAGCTCCAGTGATTCTGAAGATTCTGATGATCAACAAGAATTCATGAACTGAAAAATCAACAACTCAAGGCTTAATTTATAAATAAATAGCTAAAATTTAACCTGCTGTTATTTGGAGTTGTGTATGAGTGATGTTTATAAATTATTTTTTGTATTGGTTTTAACCTCTCTTAAATTTATTGATGGCTCAGTTAAAGCTGTGATATATCAGATGCACATCTAATAAGAATCAAAGACTCCTTTATGTTATTTTCATGTGTCTCCTTTTCACTTTGATTCTTTAGTGGTTTAATGGCAGTTAAGTTATTGAATTTTATTTAAGTTCTTTTGAGAAATATGTAAAATTGGTATTGGTGAAATGTTCTTAACAGAAGGAATGGAATTTCAACAGTATTGAGAAATGAATAACCAGATTTAAGAAAAAATTACTTTTTTGTTGCCCCTTGTATGTTTTTTTCATTAAATATTGTTTTTTATTTAGTTATCAAAGTGTAAAATCTATTTTAATGTACATGAACAAATCAATAATATATTTATATTTGCTTGTAATTTTGGATAAAATGAATAATAGAGACTACAGTAAATAGCCTTAAAGTTGTACAATTAAAACATCAAATCCCAAATAAAGTAGTTGTCATTTTTACTGTGATTCTTTTGTGATTTTATTAAAATTTCAAAGGAGAAAAAATTAAAGTGAAATTATTAAACACTACAGATGTTGATAAATTAATATACCATTTTTCATCACTTTGAATATTAACATAGTCCAATATTTCATTTCCTTGCATTGTTTTCAAATTATTTACACAGCTGAATACTCTTAAGGAAAAGTAAATCTTCAGTTTATTAATAGCAAATACCTCTTAAGAGTCACATTTTCACAAGATTTTAGGAAAATAAACTTTTACACTCAATTTTATATATGGAGTTTTATTAACAGAGTTGGCTTTTCACTTCCTGAGATTTTTGTACAGCAAATATTGGGCAAGATGAAAAATATAAGTATTGTAAGACTCACATAAAAACTATTCATTGGTGAAATTAGGTTCTCTCTTCTCAACAAATGCAGTCATGCCTTCCTTTCTATCTTTTGTGGCAAATGTGGCATTGAACATTCTCTTTTCAAAAAATAAACCCTCCTGTAAAGTAGTTTCAAAAGCCCTATTTACAGTTTCTTTGCAAATTGATACTATCAGAGGAGAATTCATTGAAATTTTGTCAGCCAACTCAATTGCTTTAGCAACCAATTCTTCAGGCTGGAAGATTTTGCTTACAAGCCCTGAAATTAAAAAAATACTTTTAAGTAATAAAAGCACACTTTTGGTGATTACTCATGAATTTACCCATTGCTTTTGCTTCTTCTGCTGTTATTTGATCTCCTGTCAAACAAAGCTCCATGGCATTGGATTTTCCAACAGCTCTGGTCAGGCGCTGTGTCCCACCCACTCCAGGGATTGTTCCAATTTTTATTTCAGGTTGGCCAAATCTGGCTTTGGCACCAGCATAAATAATATCACACATCATGGCCAGTTCACAACCTCCTCCAAGCTGTTAAGAAAACAAGTTTAATAAATTAGTGATTTTACCTCTCCATGATTTGATGCTGCAAATTATGAATTTGATGTTTTTTGAAGAAATCAAACTATGGAGTGATATTAAGAGAGACAAACTTGTTTGATTTTGAAAATTTACAACAATAATTAAATGAACTATTTGAATTTGAGTCAAATACACCTACAGCATAACCATTAACAGCAGCTATTGTTGGTTTCCTGAATTCAGATATTCTTGTCCAGTTTTGAAGCAATTTTCCCTTTGCACATTCTGAATAAACCATATCCTTCATTTCCTTTATGTCAGCACCTGCAGCAAAAGCTTTCTCACTTCCAGTGAGGACAACAGCTTTAATGGAATCATTATCCTGATATTTATTTAATGCTCTGTTCAGGTCATCAATTAAACCTTTACAAAGTGCATTGAGGGCTTTGGGTCTATTCAAAGTTATTAATCCAACTGACGATTGTTTGCCCACTGTTTCCACTTTGATGAATTCATAAGATTGGTCATCTAAAACAGAAAATAATTCAGACTGACTACAACTGCAACACACATATTAAAAACCTCAATAAAAAATTTAAATCTTTGATGAAATCAATAATAAGGACATAATTATGTGGAGAACTATTGAATGTAAATGCAAAAGGGATAACACTTGTGCAGATGGATTAATTCATCTGTGCTGTAGCTTTTTTATTTAAGCTTTCAAACAGTACTGATGTTGTATGCTAGTCACATATTTTTTCCTTTAAGTAATTTTATTATAATTTAATTATAATTAATTAATTTTTATTTATTTAATTATAATTATTAAATTCTTTCTAAAAATAACGAATAATTCAGGGACTGATTCTTGCAGCATTTCAGATATTTTAAAAAAATTACTATTTTATCTTTTCCTAATTTGATTTATTTAATTTTTATAACTGAGATGTATTTTTTTTATTAAAAAATTATTAAAACTATTCAATTGAAAAGAGTCCGGCAAAAAAGTTTCAATTTCAAACAAATAGTTTTATTTTAATTTCAAAACTAAAAAGATTTCGGGGTAATATTATTTATTACTCATAAGAGCGTTTTGTGATGGCCTTATTTTCAGATTTTGTAATCAAACAGATTATGATAAACCTCATTACACTTCAATTCGACTTAACAGTCTCATGAAACTACTGTGTACACCTCACAAATTCTGAATGTTAACCTTGGAACAAATACCGGTTTAATAGTGAGTACGCGTTAAACTCACGCCTTATTTTCAGGGAAAGGATCACTTTGGAAGAAATATCAAACGTTAAATATTTAAATAACCAACCTGTGCTTGCGAATCTAACTGAATATAAAAGTCTCGGCAGTTGGGACTGCGAGTAGAAGGATTTGCTTGAGATCAGCCGCAGTACAGTGGATGCCATCGCTGTTTGCGCAGAAACACCGACTGGTTTCTCGTACTCACTCCAATGTTCAACATAAGGAGGAGATGAAATGTAAATACTTGTCGGGCTTATCGGAGTCTTACGTAATTGCCTTTCAGGGTTACCATCTTTTGGTTTCTGTTAGTAGAGACCAAGAAAGTTTTATATTATGCCCACTAAAGCCGTGCTTTCTCACTTGGAAAAGTTCTAAGTTCCCAATCCTATTTCTAGAGCAGTGGCTCTCATCCCTATGCCCATAACATCAAGAGAAAAGAATGTTTAATTCCCCAAACACCGGTTATAATATTGCCTTAAGAACCAATTTTTGAAGAACTGACCACCACCGGTATTTTATTTTAGTAAATATTATACCAAAAGACACACATTTTTCGCCATTGTGTCACCCACCCGCCGCAAATTTCAAATGTTTGGGGACCACTGTTCCAAAGTAAAGGCTTCCAAACACTTCAGGCATCCTTCCGACTTGGCCATTATTTTTGAAGGAATGCGCTTTTAAATTAGCAGAGATAGCGCTATATCGAAATTCTTGAGTTTTTATGATTATACATTGATAGAAAGTATGAGTTCAGACTCGTACAGAACACGCGCTGTAATCACGGCCGTTTGTTTCTGTGCCGGATTTAGTACCTGAAAGCCTCTGAGGCTTAAAACTCGTTACTTTGAAGGCCACTCTTATTAAATGTTGGACTCTCAGGAAGAAATTTACCTGAGAATGTTCCTGCAACAATTTAAACTGATTTTCCTCCGCCCCAGTTTGGTTCATCAGTTTAATTTTACTATCTTATTCGTATGCATTCGAATCTCTAGAATTAACTTCAAGATAGAGAGTTTATTTTTTCCATTTTTAAATTTCTGATAACTTTTGAAAAATAAGTAATTCTTACAACAATGCGGGATTAGATTTTGAGGTTGTACACAACTACTTGAAACCTATGAAAAAGTTAAATTTGCTTTAAATAATAATCAGACGAAAGCCGTTATCTTTACCTCATTCAGTGCGTAATTCAATCTACAAAATGAATCGTATATTTCAATAAAAATGATTAGAGCTATCATTTTATTTTTATGGATTTATAATATAAAGTAGAAAGTATTTACTTCTAAAATTTTTTATTAATTACAAAATGTTTCTTCTCAATATACAGACCATTTTTCTCTTAATATAAATTTTTTAGGAC
The DNA here is from genome assembly GCA_028293925.1 of Brueelia nebulosa. Classification (NCBI taxonomy): domain Eukaryota; kingdom Metazoa; phylum Arthropoda; class Insecta; order Psocodea; family Philopteridae; genus Brueelia; species Brueelia nebulosa. The sequence goes on along the minus strand of JAQIBA010000006.1, from coordinate 1,023,754 downwards.
AAAGTTATAATTCAGTTTATTTTCAATAGATAGAGTATCAGATTTCTTTCGTAAAATTTTCTCTTAGAGTTTTACTGGTTTTTTATCGAGTTTGGAACTCACTTTTCAAAATATGCATTCCTCAATATGAGTATAACGATTTATATCGTCCTCTGCTTTCCAATACTGACAATAAAAAGATACGACGAATTTAATACAAAACTTAAAGCTTTGTATTGAATAATTTTTTTTCATTTTTTAAAAAAGATTTAAAATCACAAATTTAGCAATACTAAATATATGAAATTTGCGGCTCATTTTAAACAACAACCTATTTGGAGAGATTTTTAGGCCCTGATTAACACTTGAAGCAAAGAATTTCTTGAAACAGTTCTTAAGATGCAGCGCAAGAAAAATAAAGTCAGGCATGTATCTTTTCTTAAAATAATATGTTTTAATGTTCATCGTCAAAAACTTATACAATAATTCCCCCTAAACAATGTTCATACAACGCTATTTCCTGTTCCTCGCATAACACGTATTTGTTATTTAAATTCGGGAAGTTTTCACTTTTTACTAATTACATATGTATAATTTTTTATTTTATAAATTCTCGGCTTGATTTTAAAGTTTTTCCTTAATTAAACCCTCTTTAACGATAAAAAATATACGTGAATTATTTACACATAAATAACAAGTTATACGAGGTCATATAAGAATACTCGCGTTTATACAACATGTTTTCCTATAACTTTTTATACCGGGTTATGGGGGGCATTAGTGTATTTCACGACTATGTATTTAAAACATTTTCGATTCTGACAGAGATTTTTAAAAATACGTTTATAATACCATTTCTTAAACCCGGGAGGTCAAAAGGTTAGCGAGGTAGACTGCCGGTTTTTTCTATATATTTTTTTAACACTTTTGTGTTTTATTCTTATGTATATAACTTTCAAATAAAAGACTTAAAAATTAATTTTCTTTTTACAATATACTAAAATAAATAATTTCAGTTTGCTGAATTTTTGGTTAAACAATAAATTCCTTTTTCTTAAAAAGTGGGTAATCCTTTAAATCTCAGTACAGGCAGATGTTTATTGAAAATTCTTGAATGGATGATGAAATACCCAAAAATGCACACAGTCTGTGAAAATGAAATTTCCAAGTCTTCATAATTTAGAATTCAGTTGAATGTTTTAAAAACTTTATCATGTTAATTTATCATCAGTCATATCCAAGAATTGAGCACTAACATCTCTACAGCATTCTCCTTTACTGTCAAATACAAATTTGTAAAAACATCCATCTGAGCATACAACTAAAAAAAAAAACAATTAAGTCATTAAGTATTCATAAAACCCAGAAATGACATTCAGAGAGTGAGATAATACCAACCAATTACTGATTTATTGTCCTGACCAAAAGCACATATGCTTTTAGGTCCTCCAGGTACTTGAAACCTGCAAAAACTCCATTTGCTATTGAAATATTTGGGTAAGAATGTGGCAGAGGCTAAACTAGATTGCTTATTTAGCTTAGAATCCTCAACACCAAACACATGGATGGTTCCATGGTCTGAAGAAACACACAGAAGAGATGAGTCCTGATTAAAATTTATGCTGTGAAAATACAAATTAAATTTAATAATTTAATTTTATATTGTACAAATTAAGAAGCACTTGGCATATTTTTCTGGGATGAATATCTGATAAAAAGTCACATTTTTCAACATACCAGTAAATATCAGCTGCATTTGCACCCCTCCTAAGTTCTGTAATTTTACATCCTGTTGAAGTATCAAACACTCTAATTAAAGTTCCCTGTAATTAAATTTCTTGTTCATTACATGTGAAAAAATAAAGTAACCGTTGAAAAATTTAAAGTATTTTACCTTTTGCCCAGCAGTTGCTATTCTTGTTCCACCATGGTTTAATGAAATTGCTGATAAGGGAGATTCATGTGCTGGAATATCTATTGGTGGTCTGTCTGTATTTGCTAAGTCCACCAATTGTACATGACCAGTTTTACGACTAGGAAATGCTAACAGGGAGTTGACACTACTGGGACATAATACACAAAGGCCTAAAAAATAATTTCTTAAAAAGTTACAGTGACATGAAAAGTTCTGAAAGTAAATTTCTTTATAATTAGTGATATACCTTTAGGATTTGAATTTGTTTCAAACACATGAAGCTGTTGTGGATGTTGAGTAAATGTATACACTTTAATAACACCTTCTAAAACCACAACAATTCTGTCTCTTCTTAAACGCACTCCTTTCACTGGTGCATTAAAATCTAAGGCAATAACTGTTTGTTTTTTAAGATCATCCCAAACCATTACTCTGTTTGGTGGGTATTTGGGGCAAGGGCCTCCTCCTACAAGTGCAAGGTAATTGCAACGAAATAACATTTCCACATAGCTTAATCCTCCATCAGTAAAATCCTGACGTTCTTTTTCCTTGAGGGGATCACAATTATAAACCCTAAAGCCATTCTCCATTCCACAGGCAAAACATCCTGTAATCAAAATCGTTATTATTAATGAATTTAATTCATGTTTTTATCAGCCACAATTAATGATGAGTAAATATCTTATTGGCCATTAGCCAATATGTTTTGATTTTACAAAAGCTGCACGCGAGGTCAAGAAAACAATCAGGAACAACCCCCGCGTAAAATTTTATCATAATTTTAAAAATCTACGGTTAGTGAGTATTATTAATTATCTGGCATCCAATGACCCTGAAAGACTTCCCTTTCTTAGATGCGAACCGCAGCTTCTGACTAAACTGATCAAGAGATTTATAACTGGCCGAATATATCTTTCACTCTATTTATAAGACATAAAAATTTCTGGGAGTTACCTTGATCTTGATTAAACCCAGCAAACAACAACCCGTTTTTATACGGGTTATTTGAACTTAAATTCATGTTTCTGAAGCTCAGTCTTTATAGCGACACAACTATACAATCAGTCGACATTTGTCGTCTACCTTTCGCCAACTCTAAGAAATGTATTTGATTATGAGCTTAGATTTTTTATTAAGGTTTTTCCGGTGAAGTAAGTTTTATTAATTTTTGGCTTTTGTTTTCAGTGGAAAGTTCTTCGAAATTTCCTCGGTTTTATACTTAATTCTGTTTACTTAATTGCGGCACCTATATAAAAATTCAAATCTGACAATTGACAGGTCTGAAATAACTGAGTTAAACATTTATTTCCAACAAACCAAAAATTCTGTGAAAATAATTACACACACTAAATTACCGGATTTTTTATAAACCTTTTCTTCTAAATATTTAAACGATTCAGTGTTTTCCGAGTAATTAGCCCATTTTCTCCACTTTCTACGTGTCTTTGCACTATTTTTCGCGGTAAACATTTACTTTGAAAAAGCTAAAAGCACCAAAGACAAAGCTTTACGCACTCATTCACTCTACTTTGTGCAATTATTTTTCACAATTTTCATACAAGTTAATTTACAGTAATGCACAGTTTCTCATTTTTTATAAACTCATATTGGAACTATTTATTATTCACGGATTTGATAAGAATGCGCAGTTATTCAAAAAGCGCGTTCAAAAACTACTTTGCTCTTACGCGACTATCTCTGATAATAATCTCAGTACAATAATTATTCTTATCAAGAGTGAATGAAAAATAACCCTTTGATAAAACGTATTAACTTTGATATTTTAACTCAAAATGAACTTATCCGTTTCAATATTCATGAAAAAAAAAATTATGAGAGCACGTTAATTTAATTAAGAATTATCTCCGCGGGAAAGGAAAGCCGGCTATCGCCTTATTACTCTTAATTCGAAGAGCGCCTTTTTTTCATAGGTAAAGATTTTAAATGAAATATTATTTGATTTGTATGGTTTAATTTGATAAAGTTACGTTTAAGTCGTGTAAAATTTTTTAATGTACTGCACTTAAAGTTTAGAAGTTTCTTTTATCAACAGAAGATCATTAGGATTCTTTAATTTTGCCATTCCTATTAAACTGTTGCTTTCAAATTTAAACATTTAAGAATGGTGCCAAAGTTGAATGAACTTTCAAACAATGAAAATGTCATCATAAATAAATTAATTTTATAATTTTATGCAAACAAAAAATTTTAAGATTTTTATCTTATAAATAAAAATTTTGTTGATTGGATTACTTTATTTCAATAGCAGAAGCAGCTTGATGATCCAAATTTTTTTGGAAAATATTTAAATTAGGAAATTATTTTTTGAAGTAAAATTGCTCCTGTTACTATGAATCATGGTTAGCCTGTTAAAGATAAAGCTATTGTGGTTTTGGTATCAGAACTAATTCAATTTTTTTGGAATAACCTTTACCAGTTATTTTTAATTTCACATTACAAATCATACTCTTTAATATTTAGTCAGCATTTCCTTAATTTTTTATTTCCTATTTTAATTTTTTTATTCTGCATTTTTTAAATGATTGTAATTTAAAAAGTAGTTTAAAAATTTTGTGAATAATAATAAGATAAAATATGTTAAAATAGAAGTATTTAAGGAACTACAAGAAGTTAGAAAAGTTTCACCTGTTGTAACATCAGATATTTCTAAATTTAATTTTTCTTTAATGTAGTTTTATTTGTTTCAGTTAATACACACAAAATGGAAAGAGACAGTGACAAACAAGAAGATAGAGATGACAAAAACTATACACTTTTGTCAGATTTTGCCCAAACCAAACGTCAGAGTAGGAGCTTATATAGACATTGGACTGTCATTTCAAAAAAGGCATTGGGAACCTCCAATCAGTCCCAAGCTAGTGGTATTTGAATTTCTTTTAAATTGTATTTGTAATTATTTTAATTTAAATTACAATTATATTTTTCATTTTAGTTTTTTCTAAAATTTCTGCCAGCAGTATTCCAAATGAATGTGTTGACTCCAGTAGAGACTCTACAAGCACTACCATAGAAGACAGGGCAGATGAAATTGTCAGGCATATTGAACAAAATCACCCATTAGTGGTTGATAATATAAGATTGACTAATAATAGACTGTAAGATATAATTTATTTGAAGATAAAATTTGATAATTGACTAAAATCATCTAAAAAGTGTCTTTTGTTTTTTAGGGAAACTTTACGAGAAATGACTGAGTATTTAACTTTAAAAAGATGTGTTAAAAGAAAACTAATTAAATCATATGGGTCCAAAAATCAAACTTTGGGCTTCTCAAAGAGGTTAAAATATACTCTAAGCATTTTTCTATTTCAGGTATGCTTTTTTTATTTATTTTTTTGGATCATCTCAACTAATTTTATTTATAGAGCATTTTAACCTTTGTTTTTTGGACTTATAAAAAGTATTTTAATTGATAAAATGTATTCTGTTGTAGATTCCAGTTATAATGAAGCATTTTTTTAGCAGTTTTGAGCTGTGGTACTCCAGTTTGAAAGTAATTGAAGGTCATTTTGGAAGTAATGTTGCGAGCTATTTCAAATTTTTGCGGAAGCTGTTCTTACTGAATTCATGCATATTTATTCTTATGTAAGTTATTTAACCAAATATATTTATGTAAAGATTTTCTCTAAAAATAATAAACTGTAAGAGAAGTTATGGGGAGCTTTAAAAAAATTTTTTTTTTAGGTTTTTCTTTGTTATGATCCCTCAACTGCTCTTTCGGTTCATTCAAAATGTGGATCAGTATCAGGACTTAAATTCATTATCAAACAATGAGACCTTTGTTAGTGATCCAAAGTTGAATTTTTATAATGCTGATCAGCAAATAACTTCAGCTCCACTGGTTCACCTAAAAGCCAATCCTTATCAGGAAAATGCTGAATTCAGACTTGGAAATGTTTTTACAGGAGAAGTAAAAATTTTTTATCTATTTTATTTTTAATTTATTTATTAATTGGATTAATAAAAACATAAGATTTTATTGAAATCTAATTAAAATATGGTTGGTTTTTGTTTGCAGGGATTTTTGACAAATACCATATTATTCTATGGATACTACACAAATACCTCATTAAGACTGTTTTCAGGTTACAGTTTTAATATTCCTGCTTCATATTTCTTCACTTCTACAGTTTGCTATGGTATAATATTTGTCTTTCTTTTTATAAGGTAAGAATTTTAAAATTATTCCAAAGGTGGAAAACTTTGAGCATTCTATTTTGAATAATAAAAATTAAATTTCAGTGTAGCAGTTTCATACAGGGAATGCTACATTGAAGCTTCAGGAGATATTCATAACACTTTCTCCAATAAAATATTTTGTGGCTGGGACTTTGGAATTGCCACCAAGCAATCTGCTGAATTAAAATCCAGGAGTATTTATATAGACCTTAAGGTAAATACTGTAGTTCATTTCAAAAAGAATGAGGTAATTGCAAGGCTAGATTTTTGTAAATCTGATTGAAATTAAATTATAAGTAAAAAAAAATTTTTTTAGAGAAAGAGGAACCTTAAATGTTTGGGCACAACATAAACTGCCAAGTTTTCATAATTTAAAGTTATTTTTTTTTTAAATTTTAGGAAATTCTGGATGAGTTGTCAAAACCAAAGAAAAATAAAACTTGTCTTAGTACTCTTTATACAACTGCCATCAGTTTTTCATTAAATGGATTATTATTATTTATGATGATTGCTGGAGGAATGTACTCTTGGAAGTATTTGGACCAACAGATGACAGAAGCTGACACTGCTACAACTATGATGATGTGGCTTATACTTACTTTGGTTGTTGCAGTGGCTCCAATTTTGTTTTCTCTCATAGCACAGTGAGTGGATTTTTAATAAGTTGTGAGTTTGCCATTAATTTCGAAAAGTCACATGTGTTTTTTTTTGCCTTTAGAATTGAAGGTTTTGAATCGCCCAGTACGGCCTTATATATGACACTGATCAGAACCTTTACACTATGTACCGTTGTGATAGCTGTGGTTGTTGCATATCGTCTTAATCGGTCAGCTGAATCTGAATGCTGGGAGACGATATTAGGTCAAGACATGTTCAGACTAGTAGTACTGGATTTTATTTTTGGTTCGATTGGCATTACACTCTCTGAGTTTATTCGTTATAGAATTTTCAAGTAAGATTTATTACAAAATAAGTTAATTAATTTTGTAATGAAAAGGAAAATGATAATTGTTTTTAAATTTTCAGGAAAATGTGGAAAGGGATCGGTTGTCCCGAATTCGATATCGCTCGAAGTACTATGAATCTTGTGTATAATCAAACTTTATTTTACATAGGATTATTTTTCAGTCCGGTTTTATCACTTTTAATTACGCTTAAACTGTTCATAATATTTTATGTCAAAAAATGGGGTGCCATTTATAATTGCAGACCATTCGTGAAGCCTTGGAAAGCTTCGCAAGCCCATACTGTGTACCTCAGTATAGCTTTCCTTGCTTTTTTTTGTGTCATAATCGCCTATGGTTTTATCCTTACTACGTAAGTTAAAAAATAATTTTCAGAGGCAGACAGAAAAAAACTTGGATTTTTAATTATACTGGTTTTGTTATAGGGTGAAAACTTCAAATTGTGGACCCTTTCGAGGAAAGAAATACATGTATGAAAGTATTCTAGAAGAAATATTATCTCCTGAGAATTCTTCAATATTAACTTTTTTTTATTACGTAACAAGACCAGGAGTCGTGGGCATCGTACTGATAATAATGCTTTTAGGGGTTTATTACATGCGAGCAGTTGCCTTGGCTAGAATTCATATTGTAAAGCATCTCCGTCATCTTTTACGGCTGAAAGCCGAAGACAGAAAATTACTCTTGAATGAGATATCAAAGTATACAAAAGACAGTAAGTCTACATTGTGAATCCCTCTAAGACGCCTCGAGGTGCTTAATACTATAAAAAAAATTAATTTGCAGAAGATTTATTTAATTCAAAGCCTGATGGTTTGCGAATCACTTCACCCAAACATAGAGTACGAAAATCTGGAGATAGTTTATCTGAAGGAGGGGCGCGTGAAAACTTATTTAATAACAGCTCGTTTAGAAAAAGTAAATTCACATTTTCATCAATGACTAATGTTCGGGGAGAGAAAGAAATGCCTATGAGAAGTTGGATGGACCCGAACAGTATTTCAAACAGCATTCCAAACATAAGTGGTTCGATTTCCAAAGAAAATAAGGAGTTAAGTGACAAACCTAAGAAAATTCAGAATGAAAATGTTCAGAAGAATATGTTTGAGGGACGTAGTGCTTGTAGTTCTGAATTTAACGGAAATTGTCAACAGGATTCAGCTAAATGGTATGACCTCACGTATCAGTTTTTTTGTATTAGTATAGTCCTGAGTTTCTTATTGAAAATTTTTATTAATTTGAAACTTGAAAAGGTTGTATACTAATAAATTTTGGTTTAATGAGTACAAAAATTGCAGTGCCTCAGAGATTCCAAAAAATTCAACCCAAGAAGCCTCGGATGAATATCGGGATACCCATTTTGGTAATACTCCTCGGCTTAACTTTAATCCAGTTTTTACCGAAAGCACTCCTCTCAATTCGGACGAAAAAGAAGAGTGTAGAGACACTGTTAATACTGATGCCGAAATTTTGAGGTCAGTTGGGTTTTCAGATAACTATTTTTTCGGTATGTTACAGTGACACATCGAAATCGGGTAAATGTCAATAATAAAGGAAGGTTCCACACTGCTAAAAAAATATTAATATTTCATCTTTTAACAAAATATTTGTTATTTCTGTTGACATTCACTGATGAAATCGACATTTTTCGATTTCGGTCTTTCACAATGATAAATCTTTTAAACTGTATTAGAATTTGTGCGTTTAAATGGAACATAAAAAATACTTTTAAAATAATAATATAAGTTTCTTTATAGATGAATTATTTTTTAATTAAATTTTAATTATTTTAAATTAGGGTAAGTGAATTTTACAGTATTTTTGCAGTTACGCATACATATATAAACATATACGGTATATATAGAAATTTGTTCTTAATGATTATTTTGTTTTTTCTATTTAGATCGCCAATGCTATCTAAGGATGGTGCGCATAGTACACAGGACCAAAGCGACGCGTTCACTGCTCAACCCATCTGCACCAAGAATTATAAATCAAGGGAAGAAAGAATACCGAGTAGAATAAGTTTCATTTTAGAGAGAAAGACTGCCGCTATGAAAAAGAAAAAATAGTTAATTAGTTTGACAGTTCCTACGTCCAATGCTGAGTTCCTCAGACTGTTTCTATACATATCAAATCCGGAGTGGAATTATTTATTTTGCTCATCTCTGACTCATAGCTCAAACTCAAAAACACATGAGTTTATTAAGAGAATAAAAGGGAAATTATATTTTATTTTAAGAAGTGAGAGATTATATAGAATTTTTAATCAAAATATTATCGAAGAATTTTGTAAAAATGTTTTTGGTTTTTTATGATAATTTTATCAACATAAGATTGTTGTTGCGAAAAAAATTTTAATTGAGCAATTTTATAAAAATATAAAAATTTGATGAAAATAATTCTAATACCAAGTATTCGTCTTTTTTAAAGGTACAACGATGATAGGTTTACTGTATTCCAGGTGCTATTCCATTAGTTTGATCGAATATTGTGTCTCACTTTTGTACTTTAAATCATTTCTTTCAATTTGTAAATTATGCTGAACCAAATATTATTTTTAATTTAAAAAAATCGTTATTTTGTATAGAATTAGCAATCGTTATTTTGCAGCCCCCTCACTAAGGGTTGTTCATCTAGATCTCTTGAACCTAATAGTAACAGTATACAAATTTTGGTAACTCATTACTCTAATTTATTAATGATAACCCGGAAATAAATGAGAACTTACTGAGGGGTATAATCTGTCTTTTCGGAGAAAATCTTTGGATCGATATTAAATCTCTTCATAATGAAAACACAAGAATTTTATTGTTAATATTGAAAATTTATACAATATACAAAATTAATTTGTTGAGTTTTAAAGTTTTGTTACTTTTTTTTATTTTCACTGTAATAGTCGTGAATGTTTCGAATGCCATTGGATATTTAAAAGCTGTTTAGCAGTGTTAATGCCCAAACACACTGAAGCTTAAGAATACTGACTATATTTTCCTACTCCGTACGGTCGTGTATGAGTAATTTTGCGTGATTTGTGATCGAGTTTTTTGAGTTGTGACTTCTCTTTTGGTATTCAGCGCCTTCTGGGGCTTTCCAGGTCCTGAAATTTTGATATTTAATTAGAATTGTAGAATTTTTCAGGATAATCGAGTTAAAATGAATTCAATTAAATTAAAAAAATTGAATTTTTCCACCCGAAATTACCCACAACAAGAAAATCTTTAGCTATGCATTTGTCAGTTTCTTATCTAAATCCTTATCAATATTATAGAGTATTTCAACCTTTTTTTATCTGAATAATAATAAAATGATTACAATGTACCCCTAAATTTAGGTGAAATAAAATACGGGGACAGTTTTAAAATCTATTCAATAAATTTAAGTAAACGAATCGATGTATACCCTGGTTTTACTGTTGGTCGCTGAGTAGTTTTTTATATTCTGAATTTTGGAGTTATTCTCTAAATGAACTCTTGCGTTTTGCCCAGGAAAACAGCTGTGCTTACGCTTTATGACGGATTCCTCTTGACTGGCCACGCTGTTAATTTTTTTGGTGTTCGGTCCTTTTGTTTCTTTTATTTTTGTACTATTTGCAGGTTTGGCGATATTCGATTTTAAACGCGAATTACTGGCTTCTTTATTTTTCTCTGAGAAATTATTTGACTGTTTTTCTTTTATTTCAGTTAAACCTAAAAAAGTTTTGCTGTTTTATTTTGCAGTCTCACTATCGTTATAAAATTTACCGGTTAACAATTTCATTGTAGGGTACCTTTTAACAATAGTGTTTCCTTTGCCTCTAAATTTACTTCGGTTTGATTTTTTTGTATTTCTTCTTGCTCATCGTCCCGAGAAGGTGAGATGCGCACTTTATAACCAACGCAGGTTTCTCCACCCAAATCTCCTCCTGCGGCTGCACAAATGCGCGCAGTTTCGGGAAATTCATTGGTTGTTTGGTCTGTTGCATTGAAATTTTTAATAAATTTTTTGAAAGTCATTCGTTCCTTGACGGCAGTTGCTTTTAGTTCTGTTGATATTTTGACGCACTCTTCATCTGAATCTTTATAAGGAATTAAAAAAAAACAATTTTTATAATAACAAAAGATGTCAGAATTATTATTTACGACTTGCCTTGTAATTTCCTGTAGGACCTTTTGAGTGAAGGGAGGTTCTCGCCTGCTTCTGAAATGCTTAAATGCTCTGCACTACTTTCAAACTCTTCGTGCACCTAAATGAGCAGCAAACAGGTTTAATTAATAATTTAATTAATGGACACTTATTATTTAAAAATGAAACGATGGTCACCTTTAACGGTAATGATTGTGTTATATCTTCATTGCTACTTAAGTAATCATCATTTGAATCCGGTGAAATCAAAAGTTTGACCTTTGAAAGAGTGCTTTCATCAACTTTTAAGCATTCGTCACTTTCCGTTTGATCGCTGACAACGAACCCATCAACTTCCATAGGTTTTTAAAAAAGATTTATTAAAAGATTAGTGAAATTTTCTCGGCTGCTTTGGGTAAAAATTAAAATAAGTGAAGTGCATTTTCCCAGAGTATTAATAAGACTTGCTTATGTTCGGCTTTTTATGTCTTTAAAAGGGAAAACTAAATGTTCTGTACGTCTATGGTTTTTTTAAATATTTAAAAATACAATACGTTCTTACATTCGAAATCCAAGTAAAAATCAGAGCAGAAATGCTTATAAAGTATATTAATATTTTTGATATTCAAGAAAATGCTTACCTTCCATGTGAGCATCATGGGAATCGCAATCGACGCTTTTATTCGTGTTACTGGATCTATTATCTTCAATAAAATTTAACGAACTTGAAGTCATTGGAGGTGAAGAATTCACATCGCTTTTGTTACCATTTATTCGATCTCTATTTCCCGCTCTATCATTTTCCAAAATATTCTCATCATCTGATGAATTATTTGTGTTAATGTCAAAATTCTTCTCCGTTTTCCCTTCGCTTTTGTTACAGTTTGAATGTTTTTGATTCGGTGAGGCTTTGTCGTGCTGTGGTCGGATGATTTGAGGTTCATGGTGGGGATAATTTGGGGGAAATATATTATTGCATTTTTGAGAATTCCAGAAAAGGTAGTAAGAGACTATTGGAACTATGAATGGACTGCAGGTCCAGGGAATGGAATCCTCACATGGGCATCGTTGCATATAAGGACCAAACTGAATATCCTTTAAAGTTGGAAATGAGAATGGATGCCCTGAAAATGGGTACTCTGGTCCTAAAGCAGCAAAACTTTTTTGAGGATTTTCATAAAATGAACTTTTATCGGCTTTGAAATCAGATTTTCCATTCTGATCAAACGTGTAATAATCTCCACGATGAGGCATTTTCTTTTCATTTTCAGCTGTGTTGTGGCCAGAAATTCGATTTAAATCTGTAGCTGTGACGTCCAAATGGTTATGAGTGCAGCAAGAATTTGGAGGTATTGTAAACTTTTGTAGAAAAGGTTGAAACAGCGGAACAGATGAGAAAAATGGCGGAACTATGCATTTATCTTCACAATTATCCTGGGAGTGTTTGCATCCTAAAAATAAATAAAACAACTTGTAAAAAAAATTTTTTTTTAACAATAACGTACGCAGGTCATTAAGCTTTATCATATATTTCTGAGTTTGAAACTAAGATTTCGATGTATCAGATCACGATAAAAAGTAAGACTGTCCTCTTTTGTTTATTTTTCTTAAATGTTTTTTAAAAAAAATCAAGTTTTATTATAAAAAGAGTGCTAAGAAATGTTTAAAACTTTTTTAAAAACTGTATCTTAAATAAAAAAATCCGAACAAATTAAATCCATTGACAATATTAATTTTATAATTATAAATAAATATACAAAAACTCATTTTAAGCTTATTTACTTTTCCAAATCCTAATGAAATCGTTTCTCAAAATTAATAAGAAATCATTTTTATTGTTTTAAGCACATTCGAAAGTTTTTGAAAATCGTTTACTATTTTTAGAATATTTTAAAGTAAACGAGCAATTAAAAGAAATAAGTGAGTTATATAAAATAAAAGAAAAAGAATTACTTGATATCCCATGGTACAATGGTCTAAAATAATTAGCTTGAGGGATAATTTCCACGTAGTCTTTAGAACCGCAACAAGAGCAGGCAATGGGGGTGGTATTGCTTGCAGTATTTCTGCAGTTCAGCGGAATGCTTGGGGCTGCTGGTATATTTATGGTATCCATTAACTAGCATTTGTAACACTTCAAATTTTTTCAAAAATAAAATTCAGTGTTTTTATTTGCATCAGAAAAAAATGGAGACAAAAATATTTTAAATAAATAAAGAAAGATTAAAAGTTTTCGTTCTTGAATTTGAGCAATCTTTTATTTTTTTGAATTGAAAACATGGATTCCGAAGGCAGTCAGTGAATAACCCAATTTAAGTATTTTTCATAATTAATATAACACTTCTGAATATATATACTGAATATATTGTACGTAATTTTGCATGTTTATAATATTTAAAGAGATTTTTCGTAATATTGAGTAAAACTCGGTTTATTGGCTTACATTAAAAAAACAACGTAATATTTAATGAGTTTGTCATTATATAAAATTGTTATATTATGAGTTTGTTATAATACTATGAAATTATAGAAATAATTTCCTTTACTGGTTTTCGGGGATATGAATTAAAATTAAATAAATTTTAAATCTCAAAATAATTGTTTTAATTAAATTTAATTGTTTCATAATTAAGGATGATGATTTATAAGGTAATTGTAGGTGTTGTATCTATGGTGCATGTCTATGAGGCAGTGCGGTTTTCCAGTACTTCAAGAAGATATTTTTTTTTAATTATTTGAGGAAGACGGATAATAAGTTCGGAACCACTGATCGAAATATTTTTCTCTAGTACAGTAGCTTAAGAATTTCATTTTTTTAGGACATAATTAAGAGAGAAGGCATTAGTTTGACTCTTTAAAATAAAAAACTGCCTATATAGATTTTTCGGACATGTTTCTCTTATTTGGGTTAAAATTTGCTCAGATTTGAAAGTTTTGTGGAAAATCTCGTGATTAATATTTTAAAAATTTATATTGAATTAAAAAGAGCTGTCTGAAATTAAAATTACTGCCATGAAAATAATATATTAAATTTCAAACTTCGTGAAGGCAGTAAATTAAATATGTGAAAGTGAAGTATAAAATGAAAAAAAAAAATAAAATTATATAAACAATATTTGAAATGATAGCCAACGTAAGAAAACCTATCGATTGAACAAAACAAAAGTTCTGAACCAATCGGATTGGAAAAGATGTCGTCACATGGTCCGCCACCCACGTTGGATTGTGGGTAAACATCCGCTCTGAAATCGCCATATTTGTTTTTCGGTGATGTCTGTATCACGGACGCAAGAAAGTGATGCATGGGCTCTTTTAGCCCTGAAAAGTGCACCGGCTAGTCCATCAAAAGTACATTGGAGCCCGGAGTCGAAGGGGACGGCCATCGCGAGGATAGAAGGCCGGGATTTCGAATATACAATGCGGCAGAAAAGAATTACCATCGGTCGAAATAGCTCTCGCGGCCAGGTCGAAGTAAACATGGGACATTCCAGTTTTATTTCGAGAAATCATCTTGAATTATACTTTGATTATCCTAATTTTTACTTGTCGTGTAAAGGAAAAAATGGTATTTTTGTGGATGGAGTATTTCAAGGTAAAGGCGAATCTGCATACCGGCTGAAAAAACGGTAAGTCCCATACGCACAAACGAAGGGCATGGGTGCGAGCAACGTGTTTACTTGAGGTGCAAGGGCTTAGCCTAAACTCAAACGCATCCTTCATTCGTCCCTGTTGTCCATTTGTCAATTTTGGCAAAATACACAATGAGAGATGCAATCGGGCTAAATATGTAGATCCTATATTGATTTCTTTTGCGATCAAGGTAACTTGCTTTGAAAAAAAAAACGAATCAAAACACAAGTGACCTTGGACCAGGCAACAGCCCAGATAAATTATTGAATGATGACATGAAATTAGTTTCTCTTTTAATTTGCCTTCCCTTCGCATTATTTTATTTATTTTTCTTCGTTTTATTACGTTTTTACAATTTATCTTTTAATTCCATTTAAAAATAGATTATTATTTCAGACTCAAAAGATAATTTGAGTATTTGATGAAATCACACACAATATGAATAGAGAGGAATTTATATGAATTTAAATAATCACATTTTCTTATTTTTTCATTTGAATATGTAGTTTCATTTTTTTAAAATTTAGTCAATAATATTTTATATTTTTTAAAAGGGAATTTTTTTCTCTCTGAAAATACTTCATTATTTATTTCACTCTTAAAGAAAAAGTATTATGTAATAAATGAAATGTAAAATTTGTGTAATATTTTTTACATTATAGTTCATAAATTTCTGAATTATAAATATGTATAAAATTTATAAAAAAAGGAGAAAAAAATGTGGATGAAAAAATTTAAGTTTTCAGTTCCATTTTTATCATTAATAAATTTTTAACATTAATAAATTTGGCATCCAATTCAAAGTTATTATTTCACATTGTTTGATTATAAATAAATCACTTATAAAAAAATGTTTTTTTTTATTATCTGAATTAGGTTTGCTTATTTGTTTCTAATAAATATTGCACTAAAATATGTAATTATAACTAAGAATTTGTATGGTGCAATATAACTATTTCTACAAGTATATCTTATGAATTATTTTCACTTCTTTTGTCTTGAAGACAACAGAGGATGTGGTGAAATTAATTTAGTTGAAGTAGAATTAAAAAGAATTCTTAATTACACATTGGTATTATTTTGAAGCAGTTTAATTTTATATATTGTCAGAGAATAAAAATAATTTTAAGAACAAGTTAATTTTTAAATTCTCACCAAAAGAGAAAAATTAAAAATGAGATAAATTTTTATGGAATCAGTGATTTGTTAAATAAGCTAATAAAAAATTTTCCTTTTTCCCCAACAGATCTACAATTAGATTTCCAAGTACCAACATCTGGTTAATGTTTCAATCTCTTGTTGATGAGCAAGATTCTCCTGTTAATATCAGCAAAATCAGCCTTCAGAGCCCAGTGAAAAGGACTCCATTACCTCCTCTGAGAATCAATATACCTGATTCAGAGCAAGCAAATAGTCCATTTCCATCCCCAACTGGAACAATAAGTGCAGCCAACTCATGCCCTGCAAGTCCCCGTTCTGGTCATGGTAGGAGAAACATCACTTCTGATTTGCAAATGGTTGCTGCTTATGCTGCTCAGGTTGCTAACAATGGTGGTCCTATCACTGTCAGCAATACAGTCACTATATCTAGTGATGACAGGTGAACATTTTTCTCTTCCCTTGCTTCATATTCAAATGATGGACTTTCAAGAATTTTGATGATATTTTTTCATTGCAGGGAGGCTTATGGTGAATCTAGTCACAGTGGGATGCATAGTCCAGAGCCTATGGACACTAGCCATAAATCATACAGGTAGGAATAGTTTCTTATAAATTATTTTTATGGATTCTATTCAATATACTCATCATAATATTCATCCCATAAATCATTAAGCTTTCCTTAATGTGTCTATTGAACATAGAATTAAAGTAACGGCAAAGAATTTAATCTAAAATATAAAATGGTGCTGTTGTAATTTTCCGAGTTTCATTAGTAAAATTTTTATATTTTCAGGGGCGGATCGAACGGGGCTGGACCCTCGGACTATAGCTCAGGAAAAGATGACACAAAACCTCCCTTTTCTTACGCCCAACTAATAGTTCAAGCTATAGCATCGGCACACGAAACGCAGTTGACACTCAGTGGAATATATTCTTATATCACTAAGAACTACCCATATTACCGAACTGCGGACAAAGGCTGGCAGGTAAAATAGTCTTTTGAGCTGTCAGTGGTTTGACAACTTGCAGAGAAGATTCTGACTGGTGAACAATTGATTTCAGAATTCAATTAGACACAATTTGTCTTTAAACCGCTACTTCATCAAGGTACCAAGATCACAGGAAGAGCCAGGAAAAGGCTCCTTTTGGAGAATCGATCCTCAATCGGAGTCGAAGCTCATCGAACAGGCATTCAGAAGAAGACGTCAGCGAGGAGTTCCATGTTTCCGCACTCCCTTCGGACCCTCTTCCAGGTAATGACTTCCCGATGGAGTTCGCGTTGTTTCCTTTCGAATTTCCTTTAAGTTGAATCCCAGTATATTCTATGAAAATATGTTCATTTATTTTTAAATCAGAGTTAATTATTTATTGAACCCGTGTTTAGGCCATAAGTAGTGAATATTGTCAATGAATAAATCTAAGAAGCAATTTAACTTTCTGTAGATTCCTGATTATTTGTTGTTTAAGTGATGAAGAAGACTTTTCAGTTCAGTTCAACATAGATTTTTTACTTTCGTTTTATTAATATTGTTTTCTTTATAATAAATTTAAATAAATAAGTGCAATGTCAAATGAAGTTTTTATTGTAGCATTAAGAAATTAAAATGGAGTCACTACTGTGATCTTACTGACGTTTTTCAAATTAGTTTTAGGTTTTGTTTTTTTTCAGATTATTTTAATTCTCATTTTTAAGAAAAGTTTAAGCAATAATTGATTCGGGCTCGAAAATTAAAAATCTCTCCGTTCCTTCAGAAAAAAGCGAATGAAAAAGAAAATTAATGAACACTTATAAAAGTTTGCTTTTATATTTTTTCCCGGTAATAATATTTCCTGAATCGACATTGAGAGTTTCCCAATTTTTTTTATTATCTAATTGATAATATTTGAATTTGTTTGAGTCCATTTTATTATTGGTCAGTTTTCCATTTAGTGAAAAAGACTGAATTGAAACACGTTTCAAGAAAATTGATTTTAATGATTGGCTTGTTAATGATGAAATGTTTTATTTATGTTTAATTCTCGTTCCCGAATGTTAGACTTAGTGGATTTTAAAGGAAAAAAAGGATCAGTCTTAAAGGGCGGTTTTATTAATTAGACTTCTGCAGGGATAGCTGAGGAAATATTGCTGATTTGAGAAGAGTTACACTATTTGCAAAACAACCATCTTTTTTGGAAGATGTTTAGGATGGTCCAGAAAATTTGTGAATAAATTTGAAACCATCGGTTGTTGAATTACGCCTGATTTTTCTTTAAATGAGTCTGTGTTGACCGAAATGTCCCAAAATTAGGGTCGAAAGCTTCATAAAAAAATATGAATGTGCCCAGCAGATTTTATTTGGAAAAATTACTTATATACCTCAAGTTTAAACGTGTTAATGCCGAAGAGAAAAAAATACTGAAAAGTTCGCAGAATAACTCGATTGATTTTTCATATGAGGAAGAATTAAAACCTAAGAAAAGTGGTTTTGTGTTGAATTCCTCCTAAAATTTTATTTTTCAGGTAATTCCTTCTCCTTATTTTCAGCAGCAGCTCATCTTGTAAAAGCTTTGATATTGTTTTCCTAATACTTAAAAAAAAATGGTATAACTTAGTTTAGATCCATTAAACCGTAATTTGTCGCAGAATCAAATAATTTGTTAAATCCATTTTGATGAATTTTGTAGTATATGCATTCACAAGTAGAATATTCATATCTAATTAGATGCTTTCTTAAGCCTTTAATTGGCGGTTTATCAAACGAATGAATGCAGCATTTTCCCTTATTTTTTTAGTCGAAGTGCGCCGACATCACCAACCCATCAATACCCGGATTCAACAGTGGCATCGCCCGCCATTCATCTTGATGTGGAAGCTAGTCAATCCGCTCCTGGCTCACCACGAAATCAAGGTCTCAAGATACTTTTCATTTTTCACCCCAGTAATTGGGGAAAATTTTTAAAGACAATTAGAATAGTTTTAAAATCCAATTTAACACTGGCGATTGAAAAATATGTGAGCCGAAACAGTCTGTTTCTGTTGGAAATATAAAAATTAACTGAAAGGCCCAATGGAAAATAATATGACCACATGTCAGTGTAAATTAATAACGAACAAGTAAAAAGTGATCTCATTGGCAGGTGTAACATTTGTAAACCAAGGAAATCATTCGGTGGTGAGCAAACCATCTCGCGTCCTCTTGGCGGATCAACACATTGTCCTCACCAACGGTGACGGTGAAAGTGCTAGTTACATTGTACCCAACCATCAGAGGGATTACGAATGCGTCATTGACAGCAATCAGAGGTATTAAGGCATTTAACTTTTTCAATTTTCCCATTTGAAGGGTTCCATTTTTGGCCAATTGATAATTATTAGAGACGCGAACGAAAAATTTGTTGATTTTAAAGGCGGTGGAGTAATAATTTGAGTTAAATTTGATGCTTTTATGTTTAGATGAAATTAGGAAGGAAGATTAAAAGCTGAATATTATCCCAGTTGCAAATTGAAAGGATGTAAATGCTTATTAAAAAGCTCCAATGGAAGTCTTCCGAAGAAAATTGAAAAATATAGAAAAACTACTGCTTAAGATTTAGTACAGTTGTTGTGAAAATTAAAACCCGATAAAGCGGTCGAAAAATTAAAGCAAAGCAGAATTAGAGGGTATAAATCGTCAACTGGTTCGAAAGGAATTAAAGAAGTGTTTTTAATATTTTAAGGTACGAAGAGAATAGTTCTCCGAACGCCGTAGGTTATGAAGAGAGGTCTTCGTCGCCGAATCAAACATCCGTTATTGTGCAGAGTGGAAGCTTAGTTGAATACGGGTGAGGATCCCACAATGGAAATCACTTATATAATTGGACATTGCCTGACGATGAGTTTCTTTTGCAGTGGTTCGTACCTGGAGAGCGAGACTCCAGTCAAAGGGCAAATAGACGAAGAGTCGCGATCCCCCCCTACCGTGAATATTCCTTCCGAAGATGAGGAGTACGGCCTTGAGCGGAAAAAACCCAAGCTTGAACCTCTGGACTATGAATAAGGCTTCGTTTTATTTTATTCTTTGACCAGTGAACCCGTGCTGAAATCTTCGAACCCTTTTATCTGTCATTCGGTAGGCGCTTGAAAAATTCACATTTTTTTCTCATTTTATTGAGTACTCACTGGATGTTTGTTTCAGAGCTGTAGAAATTATTCCTTTGGTTTAAGACTAGCCCTTTTAAGTCCGGAGCATACAGAGAAACGACTAGAGAGAAATTCCTATAAAAAAGTAGGCTTGAAACATAAATTATATTACTTTGCTTTGAAATAAATTGTTGGAAATATAATAATGCGTTTTTATTTTATTACCGTTTTTTCTGTTATCATATTGTTAGAGTTATTCAACTTATTACAGCAGATATTAATTCAATGAGGAAATTATTGAACCCAAACTGAAATCTTAATACTTTGGAAAGGATGAGTTGGTTCAAAGCATATAGTAATTGGCTTTGATTAAACAAAAGAAGAAATTGAGTCGATAATTCAAAATCGACTGCGAATAATAAATATTGGATTTAATCTTGTTTAAAATTGGTGTTTATGTATGCAATGAATTTCCGCCGCAGAATTTTTCTTCCTCGGGTAGGAAGTGATATAGTGAAGAACTCGAATTCTCAGAAATGAATGTCTTATATTTTGCCCTTTTTTGTACAATTTTTATAGTTTGGGAGCGACGGTCCGATCAGCCAATCAAATTACTTCAAAAAGATCCCCATCAGCAATTGGCTGATCGTTCGGTGGCTTACCCAGATACCCTTTATTATTTTTGAAAAAGTGGTTTTAGTGGTTCAGTGGTTTTTTCCTACCTGTAATGGCTTTACATAAGTGACAGAGTTTAAAATTTTTCAAGGATTGAATTAATTTGGAATTGACGGATAATAAATATATACGAAAACAAATGACGCATATTAAACAATTTATTTTGTATTTTTGATTTTGTTTGTATGATCTCCATGTGATCATATATAGTACTCATTAAAATTATATCAAACTGTAAAAATACAGTTTGCTTCAATCCTTTCTTATTTGTCCATAAAAAATAATTATCTTCATTGTCAGAGCCCAATATAAAAAAGGCTAAAATTCAATGAGAAAAAGCACTTAATATTTTCTCACACTAAACACTGGACACACAGTCCAGCATTTCTTATGAAATTCTCAGTCCACATGTTGTACATAAAATGCATCTAATAAAAATTTATTTTTAACAATAACAAATCATTTTAAAGCTTAATTAGCTCAATCTTTCATTAGTAACCTGCCTTTTGAAATTCTTTTAACTGGTTGCTAAGTTTTTCTTCTTTAGTTTTCCTTAAATGACTTATCTGTAAATTGACAAATGAAATGGTTTCAAAATGTGGAGTTATTTTTGAGATAAAAAAGTGTGTGGTTTGCTTTAATATCTCACCTTTCTCTTCTCAACATACTCTACTAGAAATTGTTCTATGTCTATTTCTTTATTTAAAAATTTTTCCGCTATAATTTCAGACTCTTCATCACTATGCATAGCCTCTAGCCTCAATGCTTCTTGAATGTTTTGAGGCTGAAATTTTTCACAGAGCTTTTCAAATTTTTTGTTTTTTTCATCAAAGGATGATTTTAAAACCTTTGCTTGCTCAATACTCTTTAAAATCTGAAATTAAAATCATGAGCTGGTGAAATCCCTTTCCTTTTAATTACACTACAAATCATTACAAACTTACCTGTTTCTTTAAATTTTCAAGCCTTCCTTGTTTACTAAGATTACTTTTGGCAATGGTCTCAACATCAATAAATCTAGATTCAATCAAGTTATTAAAATCAACACATGGCTTGAGTGAGTGGACAAATTCTTCCAATTTGTCTGGACTATCATTTATGCTTTGAAGTTGTTCATTAGTCATTGAAACTAATTCAGGAAATGAGTAAGTATAAATCACAGGAGGGGTTGAATTTTCTGAAAAATTTTCAACCAACATTATTTATAGCAATTCCACAATTCAATTCTCATTTTAAACAATTTGAATGCTCATTTATTTTTAATTAAAAAACTGAAACCTTTCATTTTTGGAACTTAACAAAAGAAAAAAATAATACAGTTTTAAGGGTAAGTTTATTTTATCATTTGTGATAAAAGATGCACAGGTCCAATAAATTAGAATATGTAAACAGATGAAAGATTTATCAGTTTATGCAGTAATTTGTAGGTGGTATGAAATCATTGGTGATATAGTCCTTTCCTGCTGAAGTGGCTGATGCTCCAATCTGAGCTCATCTAATCAATAATTTGAATCCTTAAAATGCTTCATGCACACATGCGACAAATATCTCTTTTCATATTCACACCTTTTTATTAGTTTAGGTACTAAAATATTTCTCAAACATTATTTAATTTTAAAAAGTAAAACATATGAAGGAAAAGAATTTTGAATAAAAACCAATACACACCGTTGGAATTTGAATTACAACCAACAATCACTGGTGGTCGGATTTGAAATTCTCTAATAATAACTTGAACAACACGACCAAGGTCTGAATGAACCTAAAATTCATCAGATACATAATGTATTACACTTATGCATTGTCAACAAATATTGAAAATATCAAAAAAATTTGTTGAAAATAATCATCTATTGGTTACAGTCCTTTTTAAAAGGCAGTTTTTGAGTGCAATATGATGCAATGGTTTTTAAGAGGTTAGGTTGGATGATTCTCATTTTACTGCCTGGTAAGTTAAAGTAAATGTACTTTTTTTTTTAAAAGGGATTCTTCATAACTGTAAATGTTTAATGAAATTACTTACAGTGAAATTTAGTAAACCTGGAGCCTTATCAATGTGTGTGTTATTACTGACCCAGGTATGTTTCACCGGTGGTTGTATTCTAAGTGTTGGCTTTTCGTTTGGGAATTCTGGGGGTAAAATAACGAGCAGGCACATGGGCACATCCCCTACTAAGAAATCCACTTTGTATTCCGCATTTTCTTTTATTTCTGTTACACTTAAGTATACAATAACAAAAATTAATTTTCTCGAAGACCAATGTCGATATAAAAAGAGGCTCATTAAAACATCAAAATAGTAAAAAAATTAGGTACTTACTTATCGTTGAATACTTTCAAAGTGTCTATTTGTCTTTTTCTGTTTGCTTGTCTATTTTCCACATCATCTCGAAATATTCTTGATAACATTGAATTAAATTTTTCTACTTGTAACCTTTTAGGTAGCCATCTTAAGTTGGGTCGGGAAAAATGTCGATCATTTGGACGTAATGTCATTTTTAAATTTTCACGGAATTTTAATATTATTTTAATTATTTTTCCTGACGATTGTAATAAACTTGGATAAAAATGAAAAAAATGCCAGCTCGAGAATTTTGCATTCTTTTCAAATTGTTTTAATGTTAAATTTTTGTCGCCTCTTTGAGTTTAGAGAAATTGCTTTGCAGTATAAATTGTTTGGAAAGCGCGGGAAATTTGAACCAAAAGAATTAACTGAACTGTCAAAGTTGCACATTCACATGAGGAAAATCAAATTTAGTTTTAAGGGTACGAAAAGGATAATTTTTCGGTAATTTATAGCTGTTACAAAAAGTTCTTATAATAATTTTGAAAACATTTTATTTAGAGCAGAATTGCTTCAGCAATAAACCGCAAGTTCCCGTTACATAATTTCCGTGTTTATAATATAAAATGTCCTAGTTTCATTTTAGTACTTTGTCTGACAAATAAAAACAAAATATATGTGATTAAAAATGATAATAATTAGCCAAGTTTGTGAAAAATTCTATTAGGAATTTTTAAAATAACTGTAATTGATAAACAAGATCTTATTTTGATATAAAATATCCCAAACATAATGCTTTAATAATTTTGATTTTGGGTCCTATATGAATAAATCATAACTTCAACTTAGTCTTTAGAGTCTAGATATTGATCCACGATAGTATAATCTTGTTTCGCATTCTTCTGGATGCTCGTAAAACTAAAGCCAGTAACGCTTGACGTAATTGACAATAAAACTACACAGAACTTCGGTGTGATACACAAAAGCTTTATTCAAAGTATAATTTTCTCCTCAATGTTTCTAATGTTTCTTTTTATGAGATCATGGTGCGAGATCAAAACACCGAAGGCACGCCATGGTATAGAATTCATCGCTAAAGATCTCAAAACAACGTTAAGTACACGACATTGGTACAAATGTAACACGTGATACATTCAGTTATGCTCCGCTGCACATCAAATCGTTACTGACTCCCCAAGTTTTTATAACGATTCCTAAATTTTCTCTCCTTTTTCAGCATATTTTCACGGTCTGAAATAAAACAGTGATGGCTTTAGATATGAAGAATCCGCTTTTGGTTATTTATTCTGCCTGCTTACCTCTGATACGTATTCTTCAAAATTTTTGCTTCTCAAATGAAGCAGAGCTCACTTTTTGTGTCGCAAACTATCTTTTGAGGCAGAACCGGGGGCACTAAAACAAAATGAAAAATTATATGAGGATATTTTACAATTTATTTGTAATTTTTTCATCAATTTTGTTTGTTCATTTTACTAATTTTTTAAATCTTTTATGAAAGAAAAAGAAAAAATTGAACGTTATGAATCCGTAAAGAATTTTAAACCTTTTTAAATTTCAATTACTAATGAGATTCAATCACACTACACTTTAAGACTGTATTTTACATTTAAAAGATATGAACGTACGTTGGGGGTTTACTAAGAGACGGTAAATCAGCGGATACGGATGGGGAAGGTGCTGCGGCGGAACTGATGTGCAGTCGCATGCTGAGGCGGCGATCTTGGACTGATTCTCCTTGAGCCAAAACACCACGCGTTCTAGGAGAAACTGAAAAAAGAAACAAATGTAAAGAAATGGCTCCGTTCAATTTAATTTCGGGAGAAAGAAAGAAAACAAACCTGTTGTTGGACTGGCAGTGGTCACGGGCGTTATGGGGCCCCCTTGCTCGGAAGGACGAGTCCTGGTGGGCGCCTGGGCCTGATTTGTTTGACCAGTTCTGGGATACCTTCTTTCCCTTTGGTCGTCTGGACCAACTATTTGACGACTTGCACCCTGCTTATGATAAAAATTAGAAAGCTTAACATCTAACGGTAAAAACCACTGTACCATCACCATTGAATAGCACTTCTAAGGAACGCAGGAGTTGTTCCCAGTTTGAGGGGTTTCACTACAAAAGGTAACAAATTCCGATGCTCAAAGTTTACTTACAAACTTGATCAAATTCCAATCAAAAACATAATCATAGGTAAAACCCTGCCGATGAAATAAATTTCGGAACAAACGTCGAATATATGGATAGTCTGGTCTCTCTTCGAATCTTAGAGACCTACAATAATTAAGGTACGTTGTAAACTCAGCTGAAAAATAAAAATAATGTTCAAGTTAATTTTAATACACTTAGATCTATCCTAATCTCTTAAGGTCACAAATAACAGGTCCCTTTTTTTGCTGAACAGCCCTGAAGGGTGGATTTTCACCTAATCTCCATCAATAAATACCCAATAAACCCATAAGGAAACTAGCTCATAGTTGGTCATAATTTTTTAAATAATTAATCTTTTCAGGAACTACAATACAAGAGGAACAGAAAATAGGTCTATAATTAGATAAAGTCACTTACTAGGAAAACCTTTACATAAGTCATCAATTGAAGTAGACATTTTCTTTTCACTAATTCTTTCATACTTCTGTCTCTTTGTTGCAGCCTTCAAACCCTGCCAAGGCAATGCGCCTTTGTTAAAATACATTAATACGTAACCTAAAGATTCTAAGTCGTCTCGTCTGCTTTGCTCTGTGAAAGTGCAAAAGAAAAAAATATTTAAAACGCACGTGGATTGTGAAATTATTAAATTTACAACCATGTTTTTACAATTAGTTCACTTACCAACACCCAAATGGGTATTGACTGAAGCATATCGAGCAGTCCCTGTTAAATTTTTATTTTCTCTGTATGGTATGTGCTGTTGAGTTTTTCCATCCCTAAATTTCTTGGCCAATCCAAAATCAATGATGTAGACTAGGTTTCCTTTTTTACCAAGACCCATTAAAAAATTATCAGGCTTAATATCTCTAAAGTAGGAAAAAAAAAATTATTAGTCTCCTTAACTAGAATGGATTTAAAATAATTTCAAAATGAAATAAAATAAAAATAAAAAATGTTTAAAATTTACACAGTGCAAAATCAGACATACTAATGTAAAAATGGCATAAAAAAACACTTGCCTGTGTATAAAATTTCGACTGTGTATGTAATCTATCCTAGATATTAATTGGTCAGCTAAGAGAAGAACTGTTTTGAGAGAGAACCTCCTTGAACAAAAATTGAAGAGATCTTCTAATGAAGGACCCAACAATTCCATCACCATAACATTGTAATCTCCTTCAGAGCCACACCACTGTTGAACAAATTACAAATTACAAATGGGCAAAAAATTAAACATAAAAATCCATTCAAAAATTACTTCATTTCTTTTGCAGATCACCATATACAAAAGAGACATTGTCACACATATGATCTGTTAAATGATTCTTAATGAACTCACCTTGATACATGGTATACCAACACCCCCCTGCATCATTTTGTAAAATTTGCTTTCTAAATGTAATTGAGGATGCCTTGTTTTGATGCATTCTAATTTAATTGCTACTTCTTCTCCTGAGGAAATATTTGTTCCTGAAATAAATTCAAAATAAGTAAAAACCATCTAATAATAACAATGCAAAAGTTTATTTCAGTTTAGTTACACAAAATTTTTCTTTTAATAAGATACCATTTTTATTCATTTCTAAAATGAGTACAAAAGAATTTAAAACACATTGAAACCAATAAGATATATTTTAAAATAAGGAATTTAACATTCTGTATGAGTATAATTGAATGCATGATAAATATTACAAAATTTCCATTCACAATTTAATACAAAATAAAATTAATGGCTGTATTAAACCAATCAATAAGCTAATATTTAAACTTTAAATACCCTTTTCATGATCAACAAAAATCTGTCACAATGACACTGACATAAGAGATTTCTGAAAATCAGACATAATCTCATATCTGAGGACATCTGATTACTATAATAAGAATAACTATAATTTGTTAAAATCAATATAATCAAATAACACATCAGAATTTTTAGAAGGAAGAAGTTTATCATATTTATGGAAACCAATGAATGAAAAACTGACTCAACATTAAAATACAATAAAATATTGAAAAGGATAATAAAAGTGGAACAGAATACAGAAACAGGAGAAAGTTTATTTCACTTCATATGCATAAGGGTTTCTAAATATTTGCTACTGAATGATGGATGGAGGTTTCTAAACAGTTTAACAGTTTCTATTCACTTATATGGAAAATTATTTGTAACATTGTAAAAATTGCAGTTTGTAATTGATCAGTAACTGTATAGATAACTTTCTATTAAAATATTGTAAATGAAATTTTCAAAAATAAAACATTTTATTAATATGATGCCAATAAATTCTCACCATCTTATTCACATATGAAGCACATAAGTCAATTTGGTTTATTTAAAGAAATTTTTATTTGAATAATGCAAAATGCACATGCATTATTCCAAACTGAAATTTAAAAACAGTGAAGGAAACTTTTAGAATCAAATTATATCAAGTTAAACTGCTTAAAAATATAGTCAAAGTAATATTTTTTTTAAATTTGTTGGATGATTTCAAATACTTAAAATTAATTTCTATTAATTTCATTAATGGAAATAAAACCTTTATAAATGTCTCTACTGGAAATAGAAAATTATTATAATATTTTAAAAATTAATTAAACAGCCTGAATTTCACCTGATAAATAAGTTTTGCTGATCTGTTAAACTTAAAGTAAATATTTGAAAACAAGAACAATTACTGCTCTATTTTTACAAAGATCACATAAAATGAATTTAGAGAACAAAGACTGTATTTTTTATTTATTTTTAATAAAAAACCAATATTTTCGATAAAAGATAAGTTAAGCTAGATGACCAAGAAATGAAATATTCAAACCCTCAGAAATGTAATAACTATATTTATTTAAAAATTAAATCAACTCCTAATGAAAAAGGAAAAGTTCATTCAACTGTCAAATTTAAAATAATTAATAAAAAACAATGAGAACAACCATACCTAAGTATATGTCGCCAAAAGATCCGCTTCCTATTTTACGGCCCAATCTATATTTGTTTCCTACTCGAAGCTCCATATCTGAGTCAAAAACCAAAAACTTAAACACAAAGATTATTTACGAATAGATAATGAAACATCGGCCATCTTAACTTTTCTATGGCAAACAAATCATAAACAGAATTTTTTCTTTCCAATTTATGTTTTTTATCCCGGAATTGACTTTTAGCTCCAGTAACTAAAACTACATGACTCTAGTTAGAAAAAGAAATTACGTTAATTAGTAAAACATCTTTCATACGAAAGGATTCGGCCGATTTATTTAAATTCATTTTTTATTTACTTCTATAAAAATGACTTACCTAGTACTACTGTAATGTAAATAATGCTTGTTTAGAATGTCATGTCGAAGAATTAGAAATCACTTAATGCAAACACATCTGAAAAATTATGTAAAAATATTTCAAATATAAATTCATTATTAAAGATTTTTTTAATAGTTGTAAAAGTTTAATTTTACTTAAGAAAACTCTTTTGATTAATCTTTGCAATGAATTCAATGTCTACCTCATAAGATGCAGTTTGCTCGATTGACTTCATTAGTTCCGTTTATATATTTTAAAATTTCTACCAGAGTAAAAACTTATAAATAATTTTTAAATTTTGGCTTTGAATATTAAAGCAAAAATATTTGAAAAATTGATTAAATATTATTTATATAATCACTGCCTTAAAATCGGTACTAAAATGAAAAGCAGCATAGAGAAAATAAACTGTATTGTTGTCTGCTGTATTTTATTTTAGGGTTCATCTGTTGGATTTTGTGTGGAATCTGTCTTCAAAATTTTAAACGATGGGTGCGGGTGAAGGGCCAGAAGAAAAAGCTTTTGCAAGAGGACCCTATTCAAAATACGTGAATTTTTTTATCGATTTAATAGATGGGCCTGTCACTTGGTTCCGAGGTAATTTTTAATTTTTAGATATATTCACACGGACGGTATTTTAGTTCTGATTTGTGTAACTTCATAAATTGACTTTAGTTTTATAGATGGTTGTTGTTATTTCAAAGTTTTTTTTCTTTTAGAGACCATAGTCGTACCGAACCGAAAGGAATATTATTGGTACCACGAAAAAATTCGCAGAGTTCCCACTGTAGACCAATGCTATTCTGATGATGCTGTTTGTATATTTGAAGCAAACGCGCAATTTAACCGTGATAAGTAAGTGCCTGCTTACCATTTTTTAGCAGTACTGCCTTATACCCACCATCTTCTCTTTCCAGCATATTGCCTTCTAGAAATTTCACTTTTCCTCTCTGATAAGCTCATGTCCCCCTCCAGGGAAATTTATGGTACATTATTGATAAGTTGTAAACTAGGGAAAAAGGATCATCCAGAATTATCCATTGTCACATTGGAAGCAATGCTGATATTGTTCCTGAGTTGTAAATTGGGTAAAGAATTTGGGGTAATCTAACTTATTTTTTTCATTATTTATTTCAGGAAAGTTGATAAGTACATTCTTGATATTTTAAGAAAAAGATTCGAGTCTTGTGTATTAGATTATCCTTATGATAAACACGAATGTGATGAAATTGAAAAATCATGGGAGACAGGAGTTAATAATTATTTTATTAAGTGTAAGCATATGCATTGCTTTTTAAGTATATTCTCACCCAAGATTTTTGATTTGTCTGAACAATGAGTAATTAGGCTTTTTAAAGAAAATTTAAAAAAACTAAAAGCCAAGACTTAGTTTCAATTGTTACTGAAAATTTTGACAAATTTGCTTTATTATTAATTACATAATATTTATTTAGTTATTTAATTACAATTTAATTTGTTATATTGTGAATTACTAAATGAAGTGATAATGTCACTATGAAATAAGATTAAAAAAATCAGTCACATAACTGAGAAGTAATAATTTGCACTTTTGCTTACTGTAACCTTAACATTATTTTTTTTTTTTTGCAAAGCTATTCTAATAGTAAAATTTATTGCAGATGGAGAGCTTGGTATAAAGAAGGATGCCATATCCTGTTTAATGAAACAAAAAAATCGCATGGCTTTTGAGCGTAGATACGGACCGGTTGGTTCAGGAAGAAAAATACCAGAAGAGGAAATACCTAAGAAAAAGAAAACTTGTTGATAAATTTGTAAAAATGATTATCTGTAGTTATGACTAATTTTAAGATGAGGAAATCTGCAACAGAAAACTCAAACTGTTGCAGTGGATTGTATATTTATATTTACAATAGAAGAATTTATGAAATGAAAAATATTAGTAAAGCTCAAGGAAAGATTTATTTCCACATTTGTAAAGTCATTTTTTTCTTCTCTGTTTATTTTTCATGAAAGTGGATTAGTGAATCAAAAATTAAAAAATTTTTTAGGTGTTTTAATTTAAAAATAAATTTAAGTATTAACTCAAAAAATGTACATAATGAAATTTTTCATTTTTCCTGAAGAAATTTTCAAAATTGGCTTTGGGGCATTACTTCAAACAACCATTTAAAACTGATTTTATGATAATAAGGAGGACAGGGAATTACTCAATGTTAAATCTCCAAACCAGATAAAGTAAAAAAAATCAAGCTACCAATTTGAGGATTGAGATCTTCCACTAGCTATTTTTGTAATTGAATCTGATTATTTAATGGGAAAACCCAGTTTGAGTAAATAGCAAATTTGACTGGAGAAGATACAGTTTTATAGAAAAAGAAGTACAGTTTTGGTACAGAGATTTCATAAAAAGAAAATATTGTGAAAATAAATTAAAAAAGCACTGTTAAAAATTATTGCCACTTAACTGTGGAAAGGAAAATGCCATTTTTTTAACTTTTAAAAGGGGTTAATGAGTTCTTTTTGCAGCTAATTCTATTTCTGATATTGTAATTTTTTAAAGCATATTCATTATTTGAATAAAAATCAGTTTCTCCTGACTTTTAGTGAGCTGTATTTAAGTGCAAAGTCGACCCTTTCATTTATGCAAATAAGATAATTTGTTCTTTTGCTTCAAAACCTCTTTTGATAAAGAGGTGTATAAGGATGGGATCAGTTTGTATTTTACCTCCAATTTCTGTGAGGAAATTTTTTATCCTTTGCCCAGTCCATTTGCAGTTGAGTAAAATTCAAAGGCTCCGTCGTTATAGCAACAGGTAAGCAACATCCAATTGTAAGTATTCTATGATTATTTATATATGGAAATGAATATTTCCCTCAATAAGTTTTAATTGAAAAAAGGTTACATGAAAGCATAAAAATTTTATAAATATTATTTAATGGAAATAGTCAATGATAATTTTTCAATAATTGTCTTTCTGTTATTATTGAATATGACAATCCAAATACTGAAGAGAAGTGAAATGTGATGTAATCTTCAATTGGTAATTAGTAAAAGGTAATCTTATAGTCTTTTTTTGCTTCATAATCAGGAATGAGTATTTATCGAAATTAGATTTGTAAGATGTCAAAAGCATTTTTTAAACATAAATTAATTATTTAGTATAAATAATTCAATATAATTCACATTCGGTAGTTAATTCCTAATTTTCGAAAAGCACAAATGACAGTTATAGTTTTGAAAATCAGAAATATTTCAGATAATTTTTTTACTTGGATTACGAATAATGATAGGTTTAATCTCCTTAAAATAAAACAATTTATATAACAGTAAAAATATATATTCCAGGCATTCAGAAATATTCTAACATTTCAAAATGTCTCTAGACAGTAAATCTGACGATGGAAATGAAAAAGAAAAGGATTTAAATGGTAATCCTGAGGATGATTTAGATGGAGGAGAAATTATCTACATGAAAGGATACCGAGAGATTATTTCGATTAAAAAATGTGACCAAAACGCAGAACATAAAAATGAACCTAAAGACGAGCCTAAAAAACCGGCTACGACACCTAAAAAGGCCGGATATATTGCTTGTGAAAGCCCTGAAGTTTATAACTTAATTATCAGCCGTCCTCAATGTGCGAAAATATCACCTGCGCCAGATTTAGATACCTATAAAAAGGATGATTTTACCAAAAATGAACTCATGAAGGCGAGAGCAGGAAATTCTGGACTCAGTAAAATGTATGAATATTTGCAGTTTGTTGGAATAAGGAAAAAAATAGAAATTTATTACAATAGAATTCTGGAAGAAGGACTCGAAGAAGTCCCAAAAAAAAAACGTCATTATGAAAAGCTCCTGAGGGAATACGCTGCCGGGCTCCCCACTGTCCCCTTACAGCAAAGCTGGATAGACTCTATTCAGGAAAAACTCCATAATTTGCACTTAAAATTTCCTGCCCTGGCCCAGTCTATTATGGAAGAGGTTCAGGAAGATTTTTTTAAAATTATGCATCAGTTTGGAATTGAAGTAATTATGAAGGCTTTGCCCGGCGAAGTAAGAGAAATTCATGAACTCCCCATGAAAGAAGAAGTTGGGAAGACTTCCAGATATCACATTTATTTGATGCACAGAGAACAGCTAAAGTCTCGCCTTCATCTTTTACATAAATTTCAGAGGAAGATTTTTATGTTGGCCATAAAAATACTTCCAGACGTTCTGGTGGATTTCAGAAAATACAGATCTTTAGGTTTCCTGGACTTAGCCAAGTTACAAAGTATATTCGCTGCTGATTTAAAGAAAGGGGAGCACGCAGTAACTACTTCTTTATATCCAAAAGTAGTGGCTCTTATTTCCAGAAAAAGAGCTCTTAACGACATTCCAGTTTTAGCCAGACCTAAATATCTCGCATCTGCCACAAACATTTTAGTGGTACAGGTAAGCAACCACTAAGTTTTTACTATATTTGGCATTTTTATCAACCACTTTACTGTAAAGACTTAGGGAACTACACTGAAAAAAAATTAGTTAAAACCGAAAAATGGCGTTTTTATTAGATCATCCAACTGATTCAGAGAAGCGTGGATCATTTGCTGTGGTTGACAGAAGATGTCGAAAGGGTGCCTTACTTAGAACTGGAACTTACTTTTCAAGGAAAAATAAGGTTGTCGCCGAGTCAGAGCGATATATTCCAAACTTTTCACGATTTTATTAACTCCATGGCGTCTATAGCCCAAGATTTGACCTCCTTGGAGCAGTGGGTCGATAAGGTTCCAGTTAGGACAAAAAATATCAAGGTGAGTTAGCACAATAGTTTTTACATCTGTGGGTACATATCGTAAAGATTCAAAAAATTTTAGATTTCCATTAATGAATCTTACCTGGAAGACGTACACAACGCACTGCAGCGTAATCTTGTGAAATTACTGCAGCCCATCGACGACTATATTGAAACTCTCGATCAGGAATACAATGGATTGTACAGTGAAGAACTCGTTTATGAAATTAATACATTTATCGATGAGAATCACACTTTTGAGGAAGTTGTTGAAAAACGAGAACATTTCCAGGTATTTCGAATAATATAAGTAATTTATAAATATGAATTAAATTAATAAAATTATTACATTTTTATTAAATTAATTATGAAAAGTGAATTAATTACTCAACTCTATGAGTTTTCCATAAATAAAATTACAAAAATAAATTTTCAAAAAACACTATTTAAAAAGAGTCTTCTAAATATAAATTTTCAAAGATAAATAATTATTGACAGTTAATTTTTTATAAATACTACAAAATTATTCTTGAGAACCTCCTCTCCAGTTACCTCTAAAGGGGAGAAGAACCCATAATAACACATAAAAATTCATTAAGAGTTGTAAGAATGCTGATCAAGGATTTGTGATTTTGTCAGCAACAGCGGTTTTAAAATTATCCTAAAATATGGTTTCTTTTGGTGCTCTGATTGAGGTTCTCGATTTTATGATGTATTCAATTATTTGTAATTGTATAATAATAATATAACAATTAATAATTGTATAATGTAATTGTAACTGTATAAATTATAGAATGATGTAATTTGTAATTCAAATAACCGAAATGTGAAATTTCAGAGCTACGTTGACAAGATAAATGATATGGTTGTGAATCAGTATTTTGAAATTGGGAAACTATGCCAAACGAGCCTAATAAAGAGTTTGAGGGATTTCGCATTTGCTTTTTGCGATGATTTGCTCGGAGAAATGATCAGAACCCACGGGGCGGTTAACCACGATATTTGCACCACTTTTGAACAGGTAATACAGTGTCGGTTCGCGTTTTTATTTTTCGAAATTACTTAAAAAGAATTTCGAAACCTTTGTAGAGCAGTTGAGTTGCACTCAATGGTTTTTAATTTCAGATAAAAATAAAAGCGTTGAAGATTCCGGAGTCCTCAGAAGAGCTTATGGAGTCGGGAGCTTATATGGTTTGGGCGAATACAACACTTATGGTGGAACTCAAAGAAAAGATAACGAGGCAGCTTTTTATCGTCGGCAGATTAATAGAGTTAACTGAGGTAAATGTTTTCAAATAAAAACTGTTTTTCTTTTAAAAATAACCACCGTTCCTTTCAGATACCTTTAGAATATTCAAACCTAATGTCAACAACGGTCAATTGGCTGAGTGACATAAAACCGATTTTCGAATTGAATTCATCCCTTTATGAGCAATACAAAGGCGAATTCGAGGAGAACATTCATAAAAGAACAGAGGCGTTGAATCGAGAGCTGGAAGATCTGGGACCAAAACTTGTGGTTCTGAACAATATGGACGACATAGAAAGGCTCCCCAGTTATTTGGAAGAAATAAGGAAGTTTCTTCGTGACCTGGAAAAGTTCGACGATGATGTTAAATGGATTAATAAGGAAGAAGCCATTTTTAAATTTTCAATTTCTATCTATCCGGAGTTGGAGGAGCTAAAAAATTTTATTATACCATTTGCAAAATTATTGTTTACATGTCATCGTTGGAGACGGAAATACAGGTGTTATATTTGATATAACTATTTCCTAGTATATTATATTCTTTTGTTTTAAGGTAATAAGATTTTTTTTTAAAGAAAAATAATAACTTGTTTATTTTGCAGGCTTTGGATGGATGGAAGTTTTGAAGATCTAAATGCCGATGAAGTCGAATCAACGACTGAAGATTTTTACAAAGAAATACTGAAAACTCAGAAAGTATACAAAGCGAGAATTAAGCAGCAAACTCAGGAAAATAATCCTCGAAGATTCGCAGGTAATTTCGTGTTTGTCATTCCGCATAAGATGAGAGTTCTTCCAGATATAAAACCAATAAGAACTCTTTTAAAAAATTTTCAATTCTCATTTTATTTTGCGGAGAAATTTTCTAATAAACTCTCAATCGATTTGTACGTAAACCTCTTTTAGTTAGCTCTTCATATTTGAATCTCCCAAATTCCTTTTTTAAAATTTCTGTTTTGTAAAAGCTTTAACCCGTTGTTTCTCAGAGAAGTATAAATGGGTTATTTTAAGTTTAAATTTTGTTTAATAGCTTGTTTAAATAAATTTCGCTGAAACAGGTAATTTAGATGACCCCGATCCAAATATGGTCCCAACTCCAATAAAAATTTGTAACAAAACCCTAGACCAAATCAAGGAATTTAGAACTTGTGTTCAGATTGTTGGAATATTGTGTAATCCCGCCCTAACGCAGAGGCATTGGGATGAAATGTCCGAAATTTGTGGCTTTGACATAACTCCAGGTGAGTTTCGCTTTTTTTGTTTGAAAACTTGGGGTTTGACTCAGGGGTCGTCGGCCTTACCACAAAGAAACCAAAGTCTTCCATATTTGCCTTTTTAAAAATTATTTTCTAACAACGGATGTACCGAAGAAAATTTTGTTACCATTAAATATTAATAAAAAATTTGAAATTATCTGTTGAGCCTAATTAGCCGTTCCAATATTATTATATTAAAGATTGTGAGGTAATGTGAAGATTTTGTGGTGTAATAAAAACGAGAAGGCATACGGCCCCTGACTTTGCTTGATTATTTTTCTACAGCAGAAAATTACATATCACCAAATGTGGTTATGCTTTTAAGACTTTGGAACCACTCTTCGAAAGGTTGTGGCGATGAATTTGGAAGAACACTTCGACAAATTTGAAATTATTTCCGTGAGTGCTTGTAAAGAATTACAGTTGATACAAAACCTCCATAAAATGTGGTCTGAATGGGAAGGGGTCAAGTTTTCGACAAGTCAATATAAGGAAACGAATCTTTCAATTTTGTCCGGATTGGATGATATACAGGCGTTGTTAGACGATCATTTGGTCAAAACAATGACCATGAGAGGCTCCGCTTTTGTGAAGCCGTTTGAGACAGAAATTAAAGAATGGTGAATGGTCATTTGTGTTCAAATATTTATATTGAGTTTGAGTGTTTAACACTTTGAACCCCAAATATTAAAGACCATCTAAACCGATTAATCATTTCCTGCCCAAAATAATAATTAAAATAACTTTTGAGGTGTTTATTTTTCAAATTATAATCAGAGCATTTCTTGGTCTAATTTTTATTTATTTTTATTTAAACTTTGAGAGAATAAAAGTTTATATTCTAAAATGACAGTTTTCTGTATAATAATGATTTGAAATTGCAGGAAATTTATGCATTCCAAATACGTATAAGTTCTACTATTAAAAGATTTATAATATTGGTGGTCAAAATGGAGGCTCAGAGTGTTAGCAAAATTTAATTTTTTATTAAGATTTTTGAGTCTTGAATATTGGATATTTTATATCAGAAATAGCAAGTAAAATTTTGTTTTCATTTAGGTACGACAAGTTGAACAGAGTTAACAAAACCATAGACGAATGGGGAAAAGTTCAAATTCAGTGGCTGTACCTTCTTCCCATATTTTCGTCGAAAGATATAGTCGCCCAAATGCCGGAAGAAGGCTCAATGTTCCAAGAGGTGGACCAGATTTACAAAAGGCTCATGCAAAGCGTTGTCAGAGACCCTTTGGTGCTGAATTGTGCCGGGGCTTCCGGCGTTTTGGAAACCCTTGTGGACCAATCGGCGTTGCTTGAGAAAATAAACGAGGGCGTCAATAATTATTTGGAGAAGAAGAGATTATATTTCTCGAGATTTTTCTTCTTATCCAATGACGAAATGCTGGAAATTCTATCGGAGACAAAAGATCCGCTGAGGGTTCAGCCTCATCTGAGGAAATGTTTCGAAGGCATTTCAAAATTAGGCTTTGACAGGGATTTGAACATATTGTCGATAATTAGTGCTGAAGGAGAGCAAATTAAAATCGTCTCGTCGATTTCAACGGAGGAAGCGAGAGGAGCTGTTGAGAAATGGTTGCTGCAGGTGAGCAAAAAAAGAAAAATATTTGGCCGAAATTACAATCCAAAATTGTACCAGTTTTTATTCTGCGCTGTATCAGACAGATTAGCACCCTTTGACGTGGTCTGTTCTTTCCTCACTCTTCTGCAGGTTGAAGAGCAAATGATAATCACCGTACGTGACGTTGCTGAGAGAGCTTACAGAGCATATTTGACTTCGCTGAGGACAGATTGGGTGAGAGAATGGCCAGGTCAGGTGGTCATTTGCGTGTCCTCTATTTACTGGACGAGTGAGGTCCACGAGCAGCTGAATAAGTCCCACATAAAGCATTTGAAGGTATACCACGAAGGACTGCAAGTACAGCTAAATCAAATCGTGGCCCTGGTGAGGTTGCTCACTTTTTTATTCTCATTTAATATCGCCTTAAATTTTGAACTAAAGATTCCCACAGGTGAGAGGGAAGTTATCAAAACAAAATCGCATAACCCTTGGGGCACTTGTCGTTATAGACGTCCACGCTAAGGATGTCGTCGAAGAACTCATTGTCTCTAATATTACCAGCGATACCGACTTTGCTTGGTTAGCCCAGTTGAGATATTATTGGGAGGAAGACGTCATGGTGAGAATTATCAATGCCACTGTAAGGTAAGCAAATTTATTTAAATTCAAAATGAACAATAAATTTTGTTAAGAATATTTTTGGTTCAAGGTACGCGTATGAATACTTGGGAAACACACCTCGGTTGGTGATTACGCCTTTGACAGACCGTTGTTACCGAACTCTGATCGGAGCTTACCACTTACACTTAAACGGAGCACCAGAAGGACCTGCCGGGACTGGAAAGACAGAAACGACTAAAGACCTGGCAAAGGCATTGGCAGTGCAATGCGTTGTTTTTAACTGCTCAGATGGCTTAGATTACATCGCGATGGGTAAATTCTTTAAAGGTATGAATGACAAAAGTAAGAGTTCCTCGACTTGAAAGGATCCTCACCGTTAATGTCATTCCAGGTCTGGCTTCGTCAGGAGCTTGGGCATGCTTTGACGAATTCAACCGTATTGAATTGGAAGTGCTGTCGGTCATTGCACAGCAAATCCTGTGCATCGTTTTGGCTGTTCAAGCCAACCTGAAGACTTTTATCTTCGAGGGCACGGAGTTGACTTTAAACCCGGCCTGCTACGTTTGCATCACAATGAACCCAGGCTATGCAGGTCGCTCTGAGCTGCCAGACAATTTGAAAGTGTTATTCCGAACGGTCGCCATGATGGTTCCCGACTATGCTTTAATTGGAGAAATATCTCTGTATTCGTACGGTTTTGTTCGGGCGAGAGTTCTTTCCGTTAAAATCGTGACAACTTATCGTTTGTGTTCGGAACAACTTTCGTCTCAATTTCATTATGATTACGGGATGAGAGCCGTAAAAACAGTTCTGCAGGCGGCTGGTAACCTCAAATTGAAATTCCCAGAAGAAAACGAAGACATAATATTACTGCGGTCCATTATTGACGTCAATCTCCCGAAATTCCTGAACCACGACGTCCCCCTGTTCGAAGGGATCATATCGGATCTGTTCCCGGGCATTGTCCTCCCAAATCCCGATTATACCGACTTCTTGAATGCGGCTAATGTGATTTGCAAGAGAAAAATCCTCCAACCCGTTCAGTCATTCAAAGTAAAACTGATTCAGACCTACGAAATGATGATCGTAAGACATGGCTTTATGTTGGTGGGAGATCCCTTCGGAGGCAAAACCAGCACTCTCCACGTGTTGGCCGAAACTCTCACCCTCATGAATGAGAACGGATTAGACGAAGAAAAAGTTCAGTACATTACGATTAATCCAAAAAGCATTACGATGGGTCAGCTTTACGGGCAGTTCGATCCGGTGAGTTACGAATGGTCTGATGGAATTGTGGCGACCGCATTCAGAGGATTCGTTCAGGATGAAAGTCCCGACAGGAAATGGATCATATTCGACGGACCAGTTGATGCCGTATGGATAGAGAATATGAATACAGTGCTCGATGACAATAAGAAGCTCTGCCTGAACTCCGGGGAGGTGATGGCCATGACAAATGTGATGAGCATGATCTTCGAGGTGATGGACCTCGCGCAGGCAAGTCCGGCTACAGTGTCCAGATGCGGAATGATTTACCTCGAACCGGAAACTCTCGGTTGGAGACCTCTAATGCAGTCCTGGATTAAAAAACAGAACCCCTTGTGGATGAAAGATAACGAGGATCTGATAACGGATTTATTCGAATGGTTGGTTCCTCCGTGTTTGACATTCACCAGAAGACACTGCACTTTTATATGCAATGCCGGGGTTGCGAATCGCGTGAATGCCATGATGTTAATTATTCAGATATTGCTGACGGAAGCCTGCGTGCCCGATAAGAAAGACGGAGAAGTCGATTTGAAAAACCTGCAAATTTGGTTTCAGGCTGCGTTCATGTATGCCGGAATTTGGGGCCTGGGAGGCGGACTAGACTTCCAATCTCGGTTGGCCTTTAATGAATTTTATGTTGAAATCTGGAGAGAAAACAATGAGGACTGTCCTGTGCCAGAAAGTTTAGGTAAAATTGATATTTCTGTGCCTGGAGAGGGAATCCTCCACGATTACGTGTATGTATTCAAAGGGAAAGGGTCTTGGAAATATTTGCCAGAGGCTCTCAAAGCGGAAAAACTGGAAGAGACCATCAATATCTCTCAAATGCTGGTACCGACAGTGGACACCGTTAAGTATCAGTACCTTCTGGAGTTACACATAAAGAATAATGTGCCCACTCTTCTGGTCGGTGGGACAGGGACTGGAAAAAGTTTTTACATTCAGAATTTACTCATGTTCAAACTGAACCAGGATGCATTTCTTCCGGCCTTCATAACTTTTACCGCTTCAATAACGGCCAATCAAACGCAGGATTTGGTCATATCGAAACTGAACAAAAAAAAGAGAGGGCGTTACGGACCTCCCGCAGGCAAAAGATGCGTCATTTTCGTAGACGATATGAACATGCCAGCCAAGGAAGTGTACGGGGCGCAGCCACCCATTGAGCTGCTGCGACAATTTTTCGACTGCAAACATTGGTACGACCTGAAAGACACCTCGAAAATATACATGACCGATGTTTTATTTATGGCGGCGATGGGTCTGCCCGGTGGCAGCCGTCAGGAAGTTTACGCTCGATTCTTGCGACATTTCAATGTGTTCTCCATTTGTGATTTCTCCGACGAAAGTATGATCAAAATATTCACGACTGTGTTGATTGTGGGGCTGAAGAGAAACGGTTTCGCCACCGACGTGATGGCCTCCGTCGTGTCTTTAGTTCATGCTACAATGGACGTTTACCAAAGCGCCATTTTGAATTTGCGACCGACTCCGGCCAAATCCCATTACGTATTTAATTTGAGAGATTTCGCGAGAGTGGTCCAGGGTTGCTCTTTAATAAAGAAAGACTCCGTGGATTCTAAAAAAGTGTTCGCGAAATTATGGGTTCATGAAGTTCTCAGGGTTTTTTACGACAGGCTCGTGGAAGATTCCGACAAAAATTGGCTTTATGAAAAAATTCGAAATTGCGTAAGAGAACATTTTAAAGAGGGGTTTGACAACCTTTTTGAGAATTTGCCTTTAGAGAACAATATGTGCACGCAAGAATCGCTGAAAGATCTCATGTTCGGATGCTATATGGATCTGGATGCTCTGGAAGAAGATCGCAAATACGAAGAAATCCCGAATCTGGACGCGTTCCGAGATTTGGCTGAAGCTTGCATAGAGGACTACAATTCTACGCACAAAACCAAATTAGATGTGGTTCTCTTTCGATACGCCCTGGAACACCTCTCCAGGATTTGCCGAATTCTGACAGTTCCCGGTGGATCGGGTCTTTTGGTAGGAGTGGGAGGATCGGGAAGGCAGAGTCTGTGCAAACTGGCCACGGCCATGCTTTCATACAATATTTTTCAACCGGAAATCACCAAAAGTTACGGGCAGACAGACTGGAGAGAAGATTTGAAGAAAGTACTTAAAGAGGCTGGAGGGAGAAGCAAAAACACGACTTTTTTGTTTTCGGAAGGCCAAATAAAAGAAGAATCATTTCTGTTGGATATCGATGCGTTGCTTAACTCCGGAGAGGTCCCCAATTTGTTCCCAATAGATGAAA
The DNA here is from genome assembly GCA_028293925.1 of Brueelia nebulosa. Classification (NCBI taxonomy): domain Eukaryota; kingdom Metazoa; phylum Arthropoda; class Insecta; order Psocodea; family Philopteridae; genus Brueelia; species Brueelia nebulosa. The sequence goes on along the minus strand of JAQIBA010000006.1, from coordinate 982,276 downwards.
AACAAGAAATCCTTGAAATGGTGAGGCTGGCAGCGCAAGGAGGGAACAGGAATTTGGACATAAGTCCTCTGGCAGTTTTCTCTTTCTTTATAAGTATGTGCAAACAGAAGCTGCACGTGATGCTGTGCTTCAGCCCCATAGGATCGTCCTTCCGAAATCGCCTCCGACTGTATCCTTCATTCGTTAACTGCTGCACCATTGACTGGTTTTTCGAATGGCCGGAAAATGCCTTGGAAATGATTGGAGAGAAATGGGTCGCAGGCGTGAATCTAACGGAAGACTTAAAGAAATCATCGATTACAGCTTGTAAATATTTTCACGTGACTGCTAGAAAGCTCTCGGACGACTTTTACCGGAAAACAAATCGGAAGACTTACATAACATCGTCCGCATTTTTAGAACTCATTGTTTCATTTACTCGCTTTACAAATGCTAAACAGGACGAATTAATGACCGCGAAAATGAGGTACGTCGGAGGACTGGAAAAACTCGAGTTCGCCGCTGCTCAAGTTGCCGAAATGTCGGAGGAATTGTCGGCATTAAAACCAAAGTTGGTGGTCGCCGCTAAGCAAACAATGGACATGATGGAAACCATCGAGAAAGAGACAATGAAAGTAGAAAAAGCGACCGCTTTGGTTAAGGAAGACGAAAAGGTTGCCAACGTGCAGGCGGCTGCTGCCATGGAACTGAAAGCAGAATGCGAAGCCGATTTGGCAGAAGCCGTTCCTATTTTAGAAGAAGCCATTGCTGCTTTAAATACGTTGAAACCCACGGACATAACCCTCGTGAAAAGTATGAAAAACCCTCCGGACGCAGTCAAATTAGTAATGGCGGCCGTGTGCGTGATGAAGGACGTAAAACCGGACAAACTCCCGGATCCCACAACGGGACGAAAAATTTTAGATTATTGGGGCCCGAGCAAACGCATACTGGGCGACATGGCCTTCCTGCAGTCGCTCAAAGACTACGATAAGGACAATATTCCGGTGGAGATAATGACAAAGATAAGAAAAGAGTATCTCCCGCACAAAGATTTCAAACCTCAGGTGGTGGCAAAAGCTTCAAGTGCGGCCGAAGGGTTATGCAAGTGGATCATAGCCATGGATTTGTATGACGCCGTCGCTAAGGAAGTCGCCCCCAAAAAGGCCAAACTTCAAATAGCTGAAGCGGAATTTGCAAAAACAAAGGCATTGCTCGATCAAAAGAAAGCCCAGGTCGAGAAATTAGAATCCGAATTGAGAGAATTGATGGAGAAACTGCAAAAAGCTCAGGAGCAGAAGCAAGCTCTGGAGGACGATGTGACCCTCTGTTCCAACAAACTATGGCGAGCCGAGAAGCTGATCGGCGGTTTGGGAGGAGAAAAGTCCAGATGGAGTGCTGCTGCCAAATCCCTGCAGGCGAGCTATGACTCTGTGGCCGGAGACATTCTCATTTCCTGTGGGGTGATCGCTTACTTGGCCCCGTTCACGATGCCTTATCGGGCGGAGAAAATATCCGAGTGGTTGGAATGTTGTAAATCTTTGAATATTCCCTCCTCCGACGAATATGTTTTTTCAAAAGTGATGGGTTCCGACATAAAAGTGCAAAGCTGGAACATATACGGTTTGCCGAGGGACCAATTTTCTGCAGATAACGGCATAATAATGGACAGTTCGCGAAGGTGGTCGCTGTTTGTTGACCCGCAAAGTCAAGCGAATAAATGGATAAAGGCAATGGAAAAAACAAACGACCTCAAAGTGTGCAAATTATCAGATTCCGATTACATGAAAGTAATGGAGGCTTGCGTTGAGTTTGGAAAACCCGCGCTTATTGAGAACATACTCGAAGAATTGGAAGCGCCTTTGGAACCATTGCTGTTGAAAAGCACCTTTCAGCAAGGAGGAAAGTTCTACATTGCCCTGGGAGATAACGTCATCGAGTATAATCCAAAATTTAAACTATACATGACCTCAAAACTGAGAAACCCTCATTATCTGCCCGAAGTATACAATAAAGTCACCATAATTAACTTCGCTCTGACCATTGACGGTTTGGAAGATCAGCTGTTGGGTATAGTGGTGGCAAAGGAGAGACCTGACCTCCAAGAGACGAGGCAGGAACTCATAGTGCAGAGTGCGAACAACCGCAAGGCGTTGAAAGACGTCGAAGACATGATATTGAAGACACTTTCTGGAACGAAAGGAAATATTCTGGAGGATGAGTCAGCGATAGAAGTTTTGGACTCATCGAAGATTTTGTCGAAAGAGATTCTGGAAAAACAGGAAGCCGCAAAGGAAACGGAACAAATGATCGAAAGTTTTCGATTGAGTTACAGACCCATCGCCGCCCATTCTGCAGTTTTATATTATTGTATAACAGATCTGCCGAATGTGGACCCAATGTATCAGTATTCACTGGGCTGGTTCATTAATCTCTATATTATATCAATTGACACTGCAAACAAGTCGAAAATTTTGGAGAAGAGGTTAATGTTTTTGCACGAGACGTTCACTTACAACTTATACTCAAATGTTTGCCGTTCGTTGTTCGAAAAGGACAAACTGTTGTTTTCGTTGCTGCTCTGTTGCAACGTTATGATTGCCAAAAAATCGCTTACCAAAGCAGAGTTTTTATTTCTTCTCACCGGAGGAGTTGGTTTGGAAAACACTCAGCCGAACCCGGCTCCATCATGGTTCAGTGACAAATCATGGGATGAATTATGCAGAGTAAACGATTTCCCCTCCTTCAGTGGCATAACAGAGCACTTCGCCAGATCCACTAAGGAATGGCAGCAGTTTTACGATCTGCCCAATCCCACTTATGACAATATTCCCAGCGCGTGGAAGAACAAACTGTCCCCTTTCCAAAACCTTATCCTCATAAGGATATTCAGACCGGACAAAATAGTTATGAATGTTTCTAAATTCGTAGAAACCGAGTTGGGATCGAAGTTTACCAAACCTCCGGCCTTCGATATAGCCAAGTCTTACAGTGACTCCAATTGTTTGGTTCCTCTGATCTTCATTTTGTCTCCCGGAGCCGATCCCATGGGTTCTCTCACCAAATTCGCTCAAAAAATGGGCATTTCGGCCAAATTTCAATCGATTTCCCTGGGTCAGGGTCAGGGGCCGATTGCCACGAGGATGATAGAACAGGCGCAGGTCGAGGGCGGTTGGGTTTGCCTTCAGAACTGTCACTTGGCGGTGTCCTGGATGCCCGTGCTGGAGAAGACCTGGGAGAGCTTTGACACGACCAACACGGCTTTGTCCTTCCGACTGTGGCTTACGAGCTACCCTTCGGATAAATTCCCAGCCAGCATATTGCAATATGGGGTGAAGATGACGAATGAACCGCCGACGGGGCTGCAGCCTAACTTGAGTAGATCCTACATGTCTGAACCGGTGAAGGATCCCGAATTTTTCGATGGGTGTCCGGGGAAGGACAAAATTTTCGGCAAATTACTTTACGGCATCAGCTTTTTTCATGCGGTTGTTCAAGAGAGAAGAAAATTCGGAGCCATTGGGTGGAATATACCGTACGGGTTTAACGAGTCAGATTTCCAAATTTCCGTGAAGCAACTACAGATGTTCATAAATGAGTACGATTATGTCCCCTATAAGGCCATTCTCTACTTGACAGGGGAATGTAATTATGGCGGAAGGGTCACTGACGATTGGGACAGGCGCTGCATCAATACAATTCTTCAGGATTTTGTCAATCAAAATGTGGTCAACGATCCGGCATATACATTCTGTCCATTAGGGGCCGTTTATGGTTTGCCGAGAAAAACCGAATACAGAGATTATGTAAATCATATAAATAATATTCCGCTTATTCCACCACCGGAAGTATTTGGACTTCATACGAACGCTGGGATAACGAGAGACATTCAGAACACTAAAAATTTATTCACAACACTGCTTCTGGTTCAAGAAGAAAGAAGTGGCGGAGATTCGGGCGGAGATTCACTTCTGTATGACATAGCCAAAGACATTTTGAGCAAACTGCCTCCTAATTTCGATCTGGAATTAGCTCTGAATAATTATCCGGTGAACTACAACGAATCAATGAACACTGTGCTCGTGCAAGAAATGGAAAGGTTCAATAAGCTTTTGAGTATGGTAAGATCGAGCCTTCAGTCTCTGCAGAAGGCGATAAAGGGACTGGTAGTGATGACACCCGCTCTCGACATGATGGCAGTCAGCTTGCAGTTCGCTAAGGTTCCAGCGGCGTGGGCAAAAGTATCGTACCCAAGTCTAAAAAAACTCGGTTCTTACATTAGTGATTTTCTGGACCGTTTGAATTTCCTCAAAAACTGGCACGACAAAGGGAAACCACCCCAATTTTGGCTGTCCGGCTTTTTCTTTACTCAAGCGTTTCTAACTGGCGCAATGCAAAATTTCGCAAGGAAATACAAAATTCCCATCGATCAATTAACTTTTGATTTTGAGATCACTAACGCAGACAGTAAAAACAAAGCCCCTCCGGATGGGGTGTTTATCTATGGGTTGTTCGTCGATGGAGCCCGATGGGACCGAAAGAACTCCATTTTGGAGGAGCAGTTCATTAAAATCCTTTACGACGTTCTGCCGGTGGTTTGGCTGAAACCCACAGAAAAAACCAAATTAGTGGAGAGAGGGCGCTACAAGTGCCCTTTGTATAAAACATCCGAAAGGCGAGGCACTCTCTCGACCACCGGACATTCTACCAATTACGTTTTGCCTCTTCTTCTGGAAACCAAAAAGCCGGTTTCTCACTGGATAAAAAGAGGAGTTGCGTTATTATGTCAACTGGATGATTAGTGACACGAGGCCTGGTTAGCAGGGAAACTAACTTCAATTAATTATTAATTGAATGGTTAAAACCTACTAACCAGGCTTTGAAAACTGGCGAAAGCAACAGAGAAAGTCAAGAAAAATGGCAATTAGAAATGAAACTTGACCACTCTCAGTTATCATAAACTGAAAAAAGGGAAACAGGAAAAACTATGAAATGTAATAATGTTCCTATAAATATAAATTTTCTTGACTTTTAAAAAATATTTTTTAGCACTTAATTAGTATGATAATCATTGGATGTGGGTGTTTAATATGAAAATGCACTTAATCAATTTTTAATATACATTTATATAGAATTAAAAAAAAAAGTAATTATGTAATTCAGTTGTGTTTAATTTTTAAAACTAAAACCACATAAATTACATATCAGACTGAATAAAAGTGAATCTGTGTAACCAGACATTAGTTAAAAGATCATTTTTCACCCTTTTTAACTTCCTTAACTTGCAAACCTGAAACAATAAATAAATATACATTAAAATTTTATTGAAATTTAAATTTAAAAAAAAACAATTAACAAATGGAACTGTTCGATAATGTGCAAAATAAACTTTAATTTTTAAAGTTATTGTCAATTTTAAATTAAATTAGAATACATTTCAAAGGTGAAAGCAAATGTATGACTGATTGTAAACCTCAGAGTTCAATATAAGTAAAACTATGACAGTAAAGACTGTGTAATACAGTGAACTGTAACCTCCATATAGAAATTTAACTCTGACATGTAAAGTTAAATTAAAACCAGTGAAGGTTTTAATATCGTCCACAAGCGAAACACGGTAGCAATAGACCTGCTATCAGGTATTAGTGTGGACATTACATGTAAAAATAAAATATAAAAAATACCTGGTGGTAATGACTGTTTTAGTTTCTCTGCCTTTTCCTTGTCCGTAATAACAAGTGTGTATAAAAACTTTGAACACCTAATTTTGAACTTGGTGTTTTCCGGATTCTTCTTTATTTTAACGGACTTTGCATCTTTCTGCCTCGCTTTTAAAAGAAAATCCTTTATTTCCTTAATTTCTCTAGGCTGAAATTTATACATAAAGAATTATAAATATGAAATGCAATACTTCAATACAAAATTCACTGTCTTTAAAGTAATGTTTTTAAAATAGAATTGGCAATTGCAATTTAGCAACTAAGTTCCAAAAGCACAAAAGTTTATAAATTTCGGAACATAACATAAGGTATAATATCCTCGAATTGATAAATAATCGAACTTACCATGATTAAAACTATTTGTTGAAGTCACGAACTGTAAACAAAAGCAAAATTAACGAATATTAGGAAAAAATATTTTACTGAAATATCATCAATTAAATATTAAAGCAATATATTTTAAGCTAAGATGAAAAATTAAGACTTTCAAGTGCAGATGGTTCCAATATTTAGTGATAATTTTTAGTATCCTCACCTGCTTTAATGGAGGCAGCTGTCGTAAGACCCAAAAGACACTTCAAATGCTTCCACGAGTTTAGTTTTTCTGCTTCCACGATGGAAGTAATTTTCATCTTTGGCCATTATAGATATTGTTACGGTTTAGAGTAGAGGATATTTTATTCTTAAGAAAACTATGAGGAAAGAAGGAGAAAACAAAAATGGTTAATTAATTATATTCTAAGTAACTAAACATAAAAATTTAATACTGACTGAAAACATCAAACCTTCACATAAAATTAATTAAAATATGTTTTTACTTATTTAAATATTAATACGGATTTAGAAAAAGAAGAAAGCATTAAAAATTTTTTAAAGTAATTTAATTTTTGGTTCAGTTCAGAATACCTTCATTTATTAAAATTGATTTTGCAAAATTGACTTGATTATTTCATTTATTTTTCAGTTGTCATTTAAGGGAACTTTTTTGTATCCCTTGTGCTTTTCCTTAGTTCTTGTACAACATAGAAAACACAGAAAACAGGACCCAATAAATATTGTGATTAAACCAAATACAATTAAAATTGACAATATACTGTCTATAGTCCACCAGGCCGCTTCATCTAAGACTTTAGTATCTGTGTGTTCATCCGTTATATTCGGTAAACTGAAAGCAGAAACAAATTTTTGAAGGGACAGTTTCCACTTGAATTATTAACACTTTCAAAAGAAGCATTTACTATACCTCAGTACTTCGTGTTCATCTTCCGTCGCAGCTAAATCCACCTTCAAATCCTTAGTTATCTCATGGAAAACCGTTTTGGACAACCATTGTGCCAAATCCTGACGACCTATTTCATTGAGTCGGCGACATACTTCTATGTGGGTTTGCCCTTTGCCCTCTCTGGGGGTTGAATTCCAATAAAGCAGGAGATCGATGCAGGTTGCGTCATCTGGAAGTCTTCGTTCTTCGGGAAAACAATTAAAAGGAAGTAAACAAAAACTGAGATTCAAATTATTGTCAGAACAATGTCTGAATGATAATTTCTTTTAAATAAAACAAATAAAGCGATCTAATATCCGCTATCCTTGAGTCTGATATTTTTAGAACAAAATTTATTCTGCCTCATCTGCTCTGTTCTTTAAATTACGGTTTATTTATTCTATAAATGTCGAACAAAATTTTTTTCGGAATTTAAAAATAATTATTTGACAATAAAATCTAACTAAAAGGGGCACAATAATATGGTGGGTTGTATGCTTAAAATTCTACAAATGGATGACACTGAGAAAGACAAATTTGTTTTGTTCACCTGCTGCTTCTATGTCATTCGGCAGTTCAAAAGTATGAAAATGTAAAGCTGCAACTAATTTATGGCATTCCCTTTCTGTTAAATGATCGGCTATGTACTGATATTCGGGAAAGTTTATATCAATCGTACTGTGTGAAAAGTCATTTAAAAAAGGGTGTACTATGGATAAAAGCTTAAACACAAACTTCGTAATTAAACACATTTTCACTTAAGCCGTCTTTTTTTGGCCGCTTTTTAAATGATTTGGAATTTAAGGAATGCAGAGGTTAATTACGTGTTTTCTTTCAATAAATTGCAGTATTGACTGTCGCCTTGACTGCTGTAAATTTCTTAAATTGCATAAACTTCTTTTATTCGCAAAATTAATGGCAGTAGAAACACAAAATCATTAATTCATTAATGATGTCATTAAACAGAAAAAAGGCAAATAAAACGTACATAAAAAAAATAATGCGGAATGATGTGTTAATGACTATTGTAAATATTGAAAAATTTAATTATTACCGATAATTTATCCCCTTTTTTATTCAAAGTCGCTTAAAATAAACTCAACAAAGCCTGCAAGATTTCGTTAAAACCTTACAATAGTTAACGTTATCGTTAAAACAAAACTTTAAAAAAAAAAAGTCATAAATGTTGGCTGATGTTATCGTTCTCATCACATTATACTGAATGCATTTTCGGAGTTTTCTTTACAATAAAAAGGCCTTAATTAAAGAAATGAAAGGTTTTGAATCAAATACCAATGCGTTCACTTCCAAAGGGTCTTTTTTTGTAAAAACGATGTTCTCATAAAAAAAATTATATTATCTCAAAGATAAAATTTAAAACTCACTTATCCTCTCTCAATGTCGGTTATCCCAAAGTCATTAGAAAAGCAACAATGTTCATTATTTAAAACCTCGTCTCGTTTTTCCGTCACTTCGACGTGAATAATTTCTTAAATTCAACGTTGCCCATAAGAAAATTTTTCTTGGCTTATTAAAATAAAGACTGAATAGAAGGGCGGTCTGCGTCGTAGATTTGGCTCGCCTAACCTTCTGACACCACTTAATCAGTAATATGTCAGTCACTGAATAAGTAACATCAGTTTCTTTGCTTTCATTTAAAGCACCGCCTCGTGAGTTTCTTTATTTATTTTTTTTTTATTCTTTATGTTTAGTTTTTATAACATGTGAGACTGTAGGATTTAATAAAAAGGCAACATTGTTTTCGTATTTAAGTATGACAAGTTTTTAGAAAGTTGATGAACTTTTAAAGTTAATTTAATAAAAAATAGAGTACTGTAGAATCTTTACACAAACTTTACACACTTTTTTAAAAATGCTTTTGTTTAAAAATGAACGGTAAATTGAATTTAGAAATCGGTTGCTTCTTTTAAAGGAAAGTTTTTTAAGACCTCACTTAAGATAAAAAGTGATAAATTAAACATCTTTGAATGCGGTCCTTTTATAAAAAATTTCCCGACAGGTTTCTTAAGTTAAGGTTTCTTAATATCATGGCCGAAATGCTATTGAACTGTTCGATTCCAATGGTCAAATTTGAATGGAAATTTCCAGAAAAAAATTAAGAGACTTTAAAATTCAATAAAATTTCATATGTCGTATATCCGCTCACTCTCAATCACTAACGCATGCCTTTGCGTAAGATGTTGTTAGCATTAGTGAAATTCTGGTCACGGTCTTGGTCACATTTCCTTAGCATTGAGTCGAATGAGAAAAACATTTTACACCCACTTTTAAATTAATTTTCTATTCGGATCGAAAATACAGATATAAATATTTTTTCTCTATCGATATACGAAAAATGATAAACATTTTCGGAGAACAATTTTAATTGAAATTTACTTTACTCTTCTTATTATTACGCACTTTTGAGGGCACCAAACTTTGAACTGAAAAATAAAACTTATTGATTCTTATCTGAGAAGTGAAAACAAAATGAGTTTGGTTTACATAAGTTGCCATAAGATGAACATTTCCTCTTAGATTGTCTTCACGTATTTGTTCATTCATAATTTTAAACACTTTTCCTCTCCTAAAATGATGAGTTACTGTCTTTGCAACAATAACACGAAAAAAAGAATGGTAACAGTTAAAAGGTCTCTTTTATCGGTCAATTTAAAAATGGTTGAAGATTAGATTGAATTTAATTAAATGATACTTGTGCTCACTAAGTAATTTTCTTTTAATAAAAACCGTCTCTTCATCATTTCATATTTTAAATCAATATCCGGTGGTTTAAGTAAAAAAACTCGTTTCCATTTTACATTAATAAACAGTTGTAAAATGACATTGAATCGTTGAATAGTGTTTAAATTTTTACGGTGAAATCGAAAAATTAAAAGTGATGTTATAAAAGCTTTGTATGTGTTGAATTAAATTTAGAGTACATTAACGTGAAATTATAAGTTACATAAAAAATTATTTTCTAAGAATGACACGAGAAATCACGTAAACTCATTATAGCAAATGTGAAATATAATTTACCGCACATAAATTATTAAAAGTGTTATCTTTTTAATGTACATTTTCGAGTAGGTAAATTTTTCAGGTAATATATGGGACTCGGAAGCAGTAAAACGGGTCAGTTGACCCCGGAAGAACTGGAACATGTCAAATGTTCATGGAAAGTTATAATGGAAAATCCAGAAGAAAATGGGATTCTAATATTTAAAACGTGAGTGAAATTGAAACTTTTCTGAATGATGAGGGCGCCATTTCCTGAAAGTTCTGATAAAATGCGATTTATGTATTTTAATAAATTTTCTCCATAAAGTATTAATTCGTATTCTAATTTCTCAAAATTCTTTTTTCCACTGTTTTATACTTCCTATTTTCTGACATTAATCTGTAATTTAATAAATTAAAACTAAATCCCCACTGCTTTTGAAAAAATATTCGATGTCTCTGTAACAGTATAAATTATATAAACAAATAATTTTTACAAAAAATTAACCTAAGATTTTTTTCTCGCACTTCCTGTGTTGGATCTCATTAAAATAATTTATTTTCAGAGAAGAAACAAATCCATAGATAAAATCAAAACCAAAAACCAAAATAGTAATTAGGGATGAAGAGATAATTTTTGTTGATGAAATTTTTTTATTTTAGGTTTTTGCAAAAACACAATTATTATTCATACTTTGAAAAATTTTTAGATGTTCCAATTGAAGAGTTGCCCGAAAATAAAATTTTCCGAAAGCATGCGACTTTAATAATACAAGCCATAAACAATGTTACTTTGCACATAGACAATGACTTGCTATTAAAAAATGACCTAAACGCTCTTGGAAGGATGCACAGGAAAAGGAATGTCACAGAACAGCAGTTTGAGGTAATCTATTTTTATGTATTCATTTGAGCAATTGAAATATTTCCTAAAAGTTATACTAATTATAAAAAGTACATAATTAAAATATATAAGCTTGCATATAATATATATTTTTTTTAAATTGCAAATTTGTTTTCAGGAATTAAAAGCAGTAATATTAGAAATTCTAAAGAAGGAATTCAAACTGTCAGATGAAATTCTTAATGCCTGGAACAAAACCTTGAATATTGCCTTTCTTTACATATTTGAGGGCCTCAGAGGAGACAATTAGCACTTTCAGCCCTTATTTAGGGGTGCGAAATCAATAGAATAATTCACAGCCTTAACGAATATTAACCCTAGATTATTTGAAAAGAGTTTGGTGAAATTATTTTTTACAAAATAAATTTGATGTATACGAAAATATACTTTTAGCTTTGCACCAAAACTGAAATTCATTTCTCAGCTGTTTTACAGATGGGGATCAGATGAGGTTATTTTGAGTGCGTTATTTTTTCTGGCCTCAACATTTACGGAGAAGATGCTTCCTGTTTTTTTTTTTTTAATAAAAATAACGAACTGAATTTAATAGTTTTCGTTAAAAGCTTTGCTTTTTGCTGATCGTTTCCCGCTTTTTGTTTTAGAAGACGGTTTCACACATTCGAAGACATCATTAGTATCAGATATTTATATTTTTTTTTGTATTTCAAACCAAATATTTAATCATTAATTATTACATATAATATTTAAATTAATAATCATTATTTTTAATTATTCCCGAATGAAATCGAATGATCTTCGACATTTATTTATTTGTTATTAAATTTTACACATCTTTCATAAATATTCGCTTTCTACTGTCTCCTTCTCCTATTTTTAAGTCGAAATTGCTTACAAGATTATAAGTACTGTATTTATATTTAAAATGGGGAAATAGAAAATTTTCTGGGGACGCAGATGATTGGTCATCACTGCTGATGACTATTGGTTGAAACAGCGGTGTAATTGGCTGTGAATGAATTTATATTTATTAGAAAAAGTTTTAGAGTGAAAATTTCTTCGTTAAAACGAAAGAATTAGAGAAATGGATGTAGGAGGAATTAATACAAATTAGTACGCCCTTATAATAGCTCATTTCTTTTATTACAATCTTTTAATTAACTCCAACGGGCCGGCGGAGTTTGTGCCACAAAAATAACATCAGAAGAAAAATCAAATAACGGGCAGTTTAAGATGACAGCCGCCATTTTTGTTCGAAAAATAAGAATTGAATATGGAGCACTTCATAAGAACAGTTGTCAATTCTTACTTTTTTTGTAACGGCGGGGTTGGTGACTGAATTTCAACGTAAGAAGATGGGGGTTTGTGTCTTAATTGCATTTTATTAAGAAGACTGAATTACAAAGATATAATCGTATACGATTAAGATCTTTTAACAGTCATTTTGGAATTCTTTTTACAATGACAAATTTCGGGGTATGAATAAATGTGACGTCACAATATTTTGACGATTGTCTTTTGTTTTTTTTTTTCATAATTTTATTAATTGCTGGTTAACTTTTTAGTCTTGTCTACTCATGACTAAACAGTTATAAAATAAGTAAAAGAAAAAAGTTTTTAAGTTAGAATCATTTATATTAAAAACGCACCAAAAGGTAAAAAATAATAAAAAGTATGTGCACACATTCATTCCTCTCTCGTTGGTATACATAATAGAAAAAAGATTTTATTTAAATAAAAGATGGCTGAGTGCTTTAACGCTGTATAAGACACTTAATGCACTCAGCCATCTTTTATTTAAATAAATTTATTTGTGTATATAATGTAGATTAATGCATACCAGCGAGAGAGGAATGAATGTGTGCACATACTTTTTATTATTTTTTACCTCTTGGTGCGTTTTTAATATAAAAGATTGATAACTTAAAAACTTTTTCTTTCTTTAATTTATTTTCAGTCTTAAATGGAACGAAAAAACTCAAGTTTAGAACTCCAATCAATCGAAGAAAAAATGAAAATTAGGTTTCAATGTAAACTTTGAAAGCAACGAAACCCAAAATGTCTTTTTCACTTTCTCTCCTCGGATCGTAAAAAAATTTATTAAATAAATTTTCATTATTAATTAAATCAAGCTCTTGAGAACTCCGAAGTCCAAAGTTAATTGTAAGAATAATTGGAAAAATCCAAAAAATAGTTTTTCCGGGTGAGCAAAAAAGGTTTTCTTTCGGTCGGACAGAGAAATTTCGAATATGCCGGAGTCTCCCAATCCGCAGTCTTATTTCCAGGGTCTTCAAACAGGTTATTCCAGTAAATATTCGCAACTGGAACATAAAAAGTATTTACTAGAACCAGAGGAACTTCACGGTAGTAAATTTTGCGAAAATGTGATTCAATTATATACTTCTCGCATGCAGTTTCTGAGTATAATGTATGCAATCTATTGCCACATAGCTATAGTCGTGTGGATCCTCATTTCTGGAGTACAGTTTGCTCGGGGGCATTTTCGGAAATCTCGAGTTTAAATTGGTGGGCTGATAAACAACCACAAAGTCCTCTTTGCCGTCGTATCTTCCGCTTTCAGCCTGAAATTATTTCCAAAATTAATTTTACTTAAGAACAAAATACAATTAAATGGCCTCTCTATAGTAAATCGAATAAAAAATCCAACTCACGATATCTTTTTGAATTTTTTGAAACTTCCTCGTCATTTTGATCACATTGAGGAGTTTCTTCATTGCTGAGAATTCTCCGAATAAACAAGAACAAGTAATTATCTGCATGGCAAAACACTGAGCAAAGGGGGGTTTAATTAACTCCGCATAATATGGAATGTCTGAAAAATTAAAAGTTTACTTAAAGTTAATTCGAATAATAAAGCTTCATTAATACACAGAGAATGATTTCACACTCACATGGCATCACGACTAAATTGACAAATGTCTTTGGCAAATTTTCATATAAGTAATCCAGGACTTGTATTAAATTCCTTTCGTGCGTTTCTGCTCCTTCATTCTCGTCATGGCATTGATCACTGCAAATGTCATTGGTGCCGATCATGAGAGTGAGCATCTGCAGGAAAATTTAAAGAGAAAACTCAAATATAGAATCGTTTTCCGTCAATACTCTTAATAATGCACAGCCAACTAAATAAAGAACAAATGTGCGTTTCCTTAAAATCCGTTACAAAAAAAATGTCTTCACCTTCCAATGATTCTGGAAATCAACTCTCGGATCCCTTTTCATTCTCCTGACCAGTCTTACAGCCTCCTCCATGAGATCCTGATCCATGGCCCCGCTGTAGGCCACATTAAATTGTGATTCTCTAGAGTAAGTGTTTCCATCTCCGACAGAATAGCCAATGAGATTTGGGTTCATGACCTTGAGAAGATTAGGCACGGTTAAAAACTGCCTCCAGGTACCTTGGCCCCCTAAGCCGAATTTAAACTATAAATACATCTATATCATTCGAACCATTTTTATATAATTTTCATAAGCTTTCGACCAAAATAATTGTCAACAATAATTATATATTTCGAACCATAAATTCAAGGTTATTTCATAATATGCTTATTAAACATTTCAAAATAGTAATTATTATTATACATTCGCAACTAATTGGGTCAGCTTTGAAAAAATTATGAGTTTCGCACGAAGAGAAGCCAAAAGCGAAGTGAATATCCCATCTGATGTCGTACCGATCGACCAGGAAACGCCGCGGTTTTCGCTGAAGTACACCTCGAACACTGTGTCCGTTAAAGCTCCATTGCCCGCAGTGAGGGAATCCCCGATTGCGGCCACCACATCGATGTCCCCTGGCCTCAGTCTGTGCACGCTTGAAGGCGGCGTTTCAGATCTCCACAGCCTGCTATTGGAGCAAGGATAAGGAAAATCATCCGGCAGTACTTCCTGGAAGGCACTCTGAAAGAAAAACAATGGTTCTGGCCCGAGTTTTAGATTTGTTGTGCCTTTCAGTCCTCAGAGTGTCATCAATGAAAAGGTAAGGAAAGGTTGATATATAATATTTACGATGTCGGGAATAAAAGGACAACAGCAGGTATTTTCACTCCGCCTGTTGATCCTCAGTTTTGGTGTACTATTTTAAGACAAACTTATACCTGAATGCGCTTATTTATAGATGAAATCTCTATAGCTTTATTATATACTAAAAACTTATGCTTTCCACTAAGAAAATATTGTGAATGCAGACAAAATTGCGGATTATTATTTAATTAGAAAAACCCACTTTCAAAAAAGTGTAATCATTTTCTTGCGTTGTTTTAAGACTTTTTGTTTGAGAAATGAGAACTGTTTGAGACATTAATTTTTTTGGGAATAATGAGGCAAAGAATGAAAATCCCGATGTTGATATTACTCATATCTTTTTTTATTTCACACATATATTTTAAACGTATGAAATGAAATAATAAGTATAGGATTTTAGTATAATAAAATTTGATTTTGTACTTCATGACTTTATAAGAACAGTAAATTCATATTTTATTGGGGATAAGAAATCAAAAATTTTTAGGACTCAGTTTAATGTCGCCAAAGTGACAAAAATTAAGCAATAATATTTTTCTAAAATGAAAAATTTTTGCTTTTTCGTGGAGATTTTTTATTGTCTTTAAATAAAATCACGAATCTGAAGCTAAATTATTTCAAGAAAAGCTTTTTATTGGGATTTGAGAACACAATGAGGAGCAAATTTTCCGGTGTGTTTAAATTTAAATCCACATCGCCCGCAGCCATTAAGAGACCGTTACATTAAAATTTTAAAATTATCTTCTGATTCTAAATTTTTCCCATCGGTTTTAAAGTGAAATTAAAAGTAGTTTTCCAGTCTTACAAACCTCTCTCTTTTTAGACTTAGTAAAGCTAACTAAGAGCACCACAAAGCACAGAGTTGAAGTGCACCATTGGAACAGTTTGTGCATCTTCCACACCCGAAATTCTCAAAAATTAGCATTTTACAAAATAATATTTCATTATCGGTTAACTCACAATCACAAAAAACCTTTTAGAAATTGTCAAATAGGTTAATATTAATTAGTTTTAAAGCAGAAGGATAGATTACACTTGTGGAGAACCACTGCGAACCCGAAGAGATCTTGACCGAGAGTTCCCTTCCACAGTTGTTGTGGTAGACCTTCAAATTATAATGATTGCAGTTATGTAACGTATTTTCTTTAGTGCAACTTCTCTCTAATCAGAAAACTGTTTAAAAAGGAAAAGTTCAGGGATTACAGGTATAATTTTCTGTAAGGGAGAGAAAGCTCCCTCCCTTGTCTGAACAGCAGCAGCCGACCATAGAGTCACACAGTTTTGTTGTGTCGTCGACATTAAAATTTCATAATCCCCACATTTATCATATTACATTTCTTCATCATTACAAAACAAATTTAAAATTTTTACTAAAAGGTACTTCATCCTTTTCTCTGAGAGGAACAGGATTGACTGATACATTAAACGCACCAATGACAACAATGAATTTCAGGTGTGACATTGAAAGAGGGCAGTATTCAAATTAGAAGGCGGCATTCACCTGTCTGAGTTTTAAGGCAAACTTCCAAATCATTCTGAGTCCACCCTAATCTTGATTTTTATTTAGTTCCATGAATTTTTCGTCTGAACATCGGGCACTGATATTAAAAAAATTAATTACATTTCCGTTTACCTTTGAAATAAAATGATGCTCCAATAATTTTTCCAATTTGTTGGAAGTTCGTTGAATGGAAAGGTCGATTAATGAAATATATTATGTCAACACGCATTGTTCTTACATGTCAATAACGGTTGTAATCTCCAAATTGTTGTGAATGTGTGAGCCTGCATTCATTTTCACAAAAGAATCCATTAAGCGCGAGAGCACCATTTTTAGAACAAGTCCTCGTCGGGATGTCGAAATCTAAGAATGGTTAGAGGAAGATTAAGTAACGAACATTAAAGGATTAACTCTGAACCGAAACGGATCATCAACAGCGTCGGAGTTTTAACGGATCACATGGGAAACAGCTTTCAAAAAATCGGTTGAGCGGTATTCGATTTCCTGTCGGCCATCTTGAAAATAGTGAATTTTCATTTACGAGTGAAAACTTTTCAAAAATTAGGATTTACACTCAGCCTGGCTGAGATTTATAGGATATAATATCATAAATAAATCGGTCCATCTCATGAAAAATAGATGTATAATCAGAAACGAACTTGGATTTATTTCGTATGATTATAGAAAAATTGGAGATCCCGGCTGAAATGATTTCACTTTCACTTTGGATTATGCCAAGGTCAGCTTCAGAAGGAAAAACTTTGAAATTTAATTCTCTAACACATTGAGAGATACAAACTAAATTATAAATTAGCACATATCGACTCCATTGGGGTGTCGAAACATTTAACATCGAATGGAAAACAGGATCTGTCCTCTTCTCTGAAGGTCGCTTTAATTACCTTTGGGGACATTTTTTTTTGCGGTTGCAGCTTTTAATGATTCTAAGGAAATCCACTTTTGAGCACGTGGGCTTGAAAGTGTTTTAGTTGGGCAATCATAGTGCTCGTTCCGGCCCAGAACCAGCAATGTCTTCCAAAATATTGTGGTTATTGCAACTCAGCCAAAGGAACCAAGCGTCCTTACGAAATTTAAAGGCGAATTTTAAGGGGACCCCAAGGGTAATAACGACATACTGTAATCCTATAAACGAATCAGAGTATTTTTTAGAGCGTATATGAAATTGGCCACTATTCTTTTCGTTTTGTACCGACATTTCTGAGGAATTCTGTAACTCAGAGTTTTCCAACTCCTTTTTGTGATGACTTCGGAGGGAATTAATTATAACATTTTTCATTACATATTATAATGTTGAGTGATGTTATTGTGAAGAAAAAAATAAACAAAGCCTTTTTTCTTTCCCAGAAAGTAACTTTAGAAAGAAGCGAACCAAATCGGGAAAATTCCTTTGACTGTTTGCTTTAAACAGCTTTGAAGAAAGCAAAACAGTTTTCACTTCAAATGAGGAAAAATAATTTGTTAGATTATAAATCAAATAATTTTTGCAACCCCTGAAGAGCCAATTATATATGAAAGAAATAAACTCCTCTTAATCGGTAGTGTCGATGATACTTCTCCGTTATAAAGTTAACGACTGAACAAAAAGCCAAATGAGGAAACGTATATGCCATTAAATAAAGACAAGGGAACAGGAAATTTTGACAGAGATTTACGAAAGATAAAAATTCCTAAATATATAATAATAATAATAATAATAATTTTTTCAAAAATTATGAAATGAATTTAATTGAGTGTTTAGGTATAATAGGAAAGCATTAATGCACCTGACCTCTTTAATAAATTTATTCAAGAACAGAACAGATTTTTACTTCATCACAACAATTAATGTTAAAAACTGGAAATTTGCTGAAAAATGAAGAAAGCAGCGACTGCCACAGATGACATTTTATTTATGTAAATCCGTTCCCTCCCAATTTATTGCAAATTTCTTCAGAACATAATTCTTGCTGTTTTTGTGGTCAAGTTATTCGCGAGTGAGAGAATTTAACCTCAAATATACAGTAAGTATGCAAAAAAAATTCTCAATGGCGGCACAATTTAAAACTTCGTCTGAAATTACACCTCTGAATCACAAAAAAAACCGAATACAAGGGGTCGCCATCATTTCATTGACGAATTACTAACCTTGCATCCCTCATTAAAATCAAGTTTAGATATCCGAAATTAAAATTCGTCTTTCTATAATAAGGTAACCGTGAAATCAGTGGTAAATAGATTCTATGCAATTAGAAATGGAGACTTTCGAAATACCGCCAACTATTGCGAGAATCATCAGAAACAGAAAATCTATAAACTGTCAGATTTGCCTAATTAATTACGAAGCATCTTTTGAAAGAAACTCATTGAAAACTTTGTTTGGAAAGAGAAATATAAGATTTGGAAAGTTAGATTGGCCCAGTCTATGAAATCAAATATTTTGGGAATCGCAATTAATTGCATAACCAGAAAATGCACGGCGTTACGCTCAACCACATAATCTTCAGTGAACTTCACTCACTGACAACTTTGCCAATGATCATCAAACATTTATGCAAGTTTTCATGAAAACATATATACGATATGTTTAAATATTATTTTATTTATATTGCTTTTACATAGCAGAGTTACTGCACACATTGAAGAGCAGAAATCTGTGAAAAAACGTAAATGTAACTGATGAATAGTGCGAATTGGGAAAATTTCGACTGTTAAAATTTTATAATAAGAAAATAAATTAAGCTAAAACTCTTACAAATAATAAGAAAATCATAAGGATATACAAAACTGATTCACTAACCATAAATTGTGACGTAAATGACTAGAAACTTCATTCATCTTATAATGACATAAAAAGAAGTTCTTAAAATCAATTTTCCATTGAGTATATTTGTAATAATTTCACACATATAAGTGTGATATATCAGAAATTTAATGAAAAATTACAAAACTTTCTTTTCAACCAATAGAATTTTCACTTACTCTATTATTTATAAATTATAATTGAGTACTTAAATTTTAATACGAAATAAAAGAATTAGAACCAGCTAATTCTTCACCATATCCGAAACAGTCAGCGAAAATACACTTTGTCTGACTGAATGACTAGATCGAAAGCACAATCGGTAGTATTTAAATAAATTTTATCGTTAAAAATGATACAACTCTTTGGAACAATATAAGCCGATTGCAAACAACTTAGAAAAAGTCTACGGAAAATATTTTTAATTCGGTAGTGTCTCACTGATGCTTTTTCGCACTTCAAAAAATTTATATTACGCGACTGGACTTTGTATAAGTAGTTGTTATTTGCTGAAGCCTACGATTTTAACACTAAGTTCAATTAGGGTATTATCTGACTCGATATAATGTGACACGGACTTAAGGAAAATATCGTCGATTTATAATTTATATAAATTATTTAAATAAAATAAGAAGCGCAGGTATTATACAACGTCTTCAAATATTTTTAATCTTTTCCTATTAAAAAAAATAATACTAAGCGAAAATATCAAAGTCATTTCTGACTGAGAACTGAGGAAAAATTTATCCTAATGAATACTGCACAACGTCTTTTGACAAAACAATTTTTTTTCTAATTTTCTAAGAGGGATTTTTTAGGAAAGTTAATCATCGAATCGATTTTGTTAGGAAAAGCCAAAGCTTTTGGGGATTTGTAGTGACTTAAAATTATAGTCTTCAAATATTTAACCCTTTGAGTGCCGGAGCCTTTTAGCGCTTTACTATTCGAACTCCATCTCAGAATTAATACGTTATAAATGACCTAATTTCATTGCGAGATAATGCTTTTTCAATCATGCAAATATTGGTTCGTCTAAGCATGGACAACTCCTTATTGTTCGGCACTAAAAGGGTTAACATGACATTTCTGATAAGCACTGCCTGCTTTTAATACTTTTAAGGATTCAAATTGCACTACTGTACAGAGCAGGCAGTTGAAAGACCTAATTCGTGTCTCTTCAAGTCCTCGGCTCTGCGTTTGATGCCTTCGAGATACACTTCTCTATTAAACAATCCCGCTGAAAGTGGTATTCTGAAACGAAAATTATAAGTGTGTGTCAGTTTAATCATTTTCTTAATAAAAGATTCAAAAAATTCAATGAAATTTCACTCCAGGATAAGAGGGGAGTCTGAATTGTATTTTCAAAATGACTGTATGAAGGTTAATTAGAAATATTTACGTATCAATTCCAGGTCGAACTGATCCTTTATAAACGCCCCAAACCGGTTTATGATCTGATGTACAAATGGTAGGAACCGAAGAGTAAGAGATGCAGGATAAGTTACTGCCTTTGCTTTTATACAGTATGCGGTCTGTGTACGCCGGAGTGCGCTGTTTTGAAGAAGTGTCAAAATTCTGTGTTCCAGGATCGTACTTATAAGTCGGAGGAAAAGTGATTGATGCTTCTTGAAATGACGATAAACAAGTGCCTATAAATAGAATATCTGATTAACGAAAAAAGTTATTGATTTTTTAAAATGGCAGTCAAACTGCAGTGTTACCTTCTAATATTAATTTTTTCAATTGATCCGTCTTAAGATCGACTAGTAAAGGAAATTTATATTCCTCCACCCAGTGAATAACGTCTTCTCTCGTCTGCGACAACCTGAAGTTTAGATCCCCAAACCAGAAAACGATGTCGAAGTTCTGAGTCAAATCTGAATCACAAAAAGTTTAGCAAATTAGAAAAATGGAGAGGTTTTATTAAAGCGATCAATTACCTTTGCTTTTGATTCTGTGCCTAAGAGGAAGATTCTTTGGTAAATCCAATGACCGCACTATTCTTTTAATGTCATGGATTCGTTCCTTGACTTTGTCCTGATGAGCGGTCAAATGTGACGTTATGAACAAAAACGAAGTGCCGAAGAGAATAAAACCAATTGCAACCGCTCCTTTAGTTTTGAAAGCCGTACCTGGCCGAACACTTAGACTAGATTCTTCTGCCACTAAAAATATATTTATGTATTAATGAAAAAACTGTAAAATACACTGTAAAAATACGTTCGTTATACCTGAGCAGTACCACAAAAGGTCCCTTCTAATGAAAACAGCTAAATGAATCGTTCCCAAAGCAGAAGAATGAAGTAAAACGTGAGATGGTCCGATCGTCTCTTGAATTTTCACTTCCCAATCAAACCTCTCTGGATAGCTTTCTTGGGTCCCGATAACAATAATGTCAGGTACGTGTTCCAAACAACTTGGAAGCATGAAATCATTTAACTCTGAAGGCGGTGCCTGACCGTTCATATTCCACGTACCTGAAAATAAATTTCTCTTTCAGAAACAAAACCTTCGGGAATTTATCAAATTCAAATCTCAAAATATACCAATAAATATTTTAATTTCCCTATTTGGCAGAACTTTTTCCAGTTCAATGGGACCCAAGAGAGAATTCACACTAATTCGACCCTGAAGAAAGTTTCTCTCTCTTGCCTTATCTGTGGGTATTAGGTGAAGAACTTGCGCTGCCAACAATGACTGTCGCGCGAGGGAGTCCATTGACACCCGCGTATCTGCGTCACCGCTCGATAAACGATTTAGATTTTTGTTTTCCTTTATGATATCTTGAGACGACAGTCGTTTTACATATTTTACTTCAGGTGCACTCTTGACCGAATCTGGAGAAGATTGTCGCGTCTAGAAACACAATAAAAATATATTCAAGTAAAACATTTCTCTGATAGAACACAAATGCATGACCTACCAAGGTAGGTGTTGCAGGAGAAATGACAAGATTATCTACAGAATATCCTTTTGCTGACTCCTTTCTGGAGAATCCATCACCTCCAAATGACTGCATTGAAGAATAAAAATTAACTGATTCCCCATCATCATCAGCATATCTGAGTGGTGATGGAGGACATGAAAATGTTTGCCTCAAGAGAAGGCTCTGCAAGTCAATATTACAATTTTCTTCCAAATTTTTTTCAATTGATCTCTCCTGTTTAATCTCATTCATTTTTACACATCCATAAGACTCCTTTACTGGAGTACCTAAAAAATTTTAAGTTACAATATAAAACTTATGAAAAATAGATATGAGAATATCAGAAATACAATTTTATTTAATTGTATTTCTTGTGACAAACTTTTTTAAGACTGCACCTGCAGTGGATTCTGTAGTTTGAGATCCTGAATCTTTGGTTAAAATTCTTTGGGATTCTTTTCCATTATTTTTAACATCATAAGGTGGCACTTGAAACTGATTTGAATGTGGTGGTGTTTGAGAACTGCTTTCTGTCACTGCACAACATAAACTCAGTCTGGTTGTTCTTGACTCTGGATCTGAAATAACCATTTAAAATCAGAATCAGAATCAAAAGACTTTACTCCTGTAAAAACAAATAAATTTTCAACATAAAATACACAAACTATAATATTATTAATACTTGCCTGAGTATCCTCTAGTGAGACTTCCCCTTAAAATATGTCTTTCTTTTTTAGGTGAAGTTAAAAGAGAAGAATTCATAGTTGAGAATTTCTCCACTGCATTTTCTTCTTCTGAACAAGTCTTTAGGCAACCAACCTTTGTTTTTCTCTGATTTAATAATTTACACAGTGACATTTCTGAATTAATTCTTTTCTGCTATAAATCACATTTGGAGTCATTAAAACTGCCATAATCTAAAATGAAACAAGAACTTTTAATTTTCATTAGCTCAAAAACAATTTGTATAATATTAAAAGAGATATAAATAAAAAAAATGGATAGCATTAATAAAAGCAATTTCATGAACTCTTCAACTGTCATATTTCTATTATACTCAAGTGAATGTTTATTACCTTCTGAATGTCATATTTCATTCATCTTTTCATTATCACATCTTTGAATGATTTATGTTTAAAAATTTTCTCAATGAAACTCCACCTCACTTCTTTTAACATAAGTCACCCTTATTCGAATGAATTTTTGTGTTTCCTTTTCTCCTTCAAAAATAGACGATTCAGAATGAATTTAGAAATGTCAAGCACTAATGAAACAATTCACTCTGTAATTTTTTTCCAAACATGAGTAATTTCCGCTCAGGTCTGAATCCTTAATTCTCACATTAGTCCGTTTCCGTAGCGACAGTATATATACTACACAAAATGTTTCTGCGATCTCTTACACTAATCATTAATAAAAGATAAATATTTTATGATTTGTTTTTCCGTTACACTTTAATTTCTCATGTGTGCGAGCCAAACGACAGTTAAATATACTCGACGTTAATCGTATTAATTCTCTTTTATATTTATTCTAATCGTCATAGAAAATAATTTAACAGATGAAAGGAAATTTAACTTTTAAATCTAAAACCCCCTTTTGAAAACCCTGTAACTAAAACTTAGCAGACGACATTTATGAATTTTGTAACGCTGCCATTGGTCGTTGTCAAACTTGCGCGCCAGTTTGTCTTTAATTTTAAATATTTTAAGACACCTTTGACATACAAAAGTGTTTCTGAAATGATCCAAAATAATTAATTTCTCAGTTAAACTGCGGTTATTTTCTCTACATAAAATGAATGAATCCAGATAAACTAAATAATAAGAAGGAAAACCCTAACCAAAATACAAACCCCGGCAAATTTTGAATTTATGTAGTTTTGATGAACAAAGTAAGGTAAAAAAACAGACAAAAATTAAAAAGGATTTGAATTCAAAACGCTGAATCTTCATTCCTCTCTTTTCCGATGATTTAATAGGGAAGAAATATCAGTGAACATAGAGTAATAAATAAACCCTCAGTTTGTTAATTATATTTTGATACAAAAACTGTGCATCTTAATCTAACAAATTAATTTTTACAAACAGAACACAAGGTCATTTAAGTCTAAAGTAATTTGTACAAATGAACAGGCCCACTTAAAAAAATTAAATAATAAATAAATAAAACTACAAAAATTAGCCACCAAAATTGAAAATGGAGGTATTCTGCTAAAATCCCTCAATCGATACAATTCACTGAATCGCGAAATAGCAGAATTTTACGGTTGAATAATATAAAAATCGTTCAGACATATTACATTACACAATTCTTTTTTTGAGAATTAACAACTAAATTTAATAAATTAAAGAAAATTCGAAGTTTTTGGTAACAATAAGCAGCTTTATCCTGAAATTATGATACAGAAAAATCAACGTCCAATATTTTTTGCTTTGAAAACTTAAGAACCCGTTTTTGTTTTTTTGAATAAGAACCGCATTATTTCGTTTTAGAAAGTTTCATTAAAATTTTTTAGAACGTAATGAGGCCTTTATATTTCAGCGAGAGATTTCTTCGATAAGGCAGTTTTTATTTCTAACTTTAACCGGCACTTGTTGACTCTAATTGGAAGGTGCAATTTCAAAATATAAATACTCAATTTTTATCATATTAAATGCATCAAAAGTACATCTAGCACGTGTATAATTATTAAATGAAGAGAAGTCAGAGCACTTTATTATAAATACAATTCACAAAACAAAACATAAAAGTTCTAGGAATTAACGAAATATAAAATAAACACACATAAAAGTGGACGCGTTGAGATGAGAGCCTCAACTGTGAATAAAGAGGATTCACATCGAAATATCCTCTCTATTTGGCTCAAGCAGAACACGCCTACGAATGATTATATTTTTATTCAAATACTTTGACAATAAACAATATTCTGTAACTCCTGGAACTTCAATGTTAGAATTTAAACGTTTCAATTTGCGTGAAAAAATCACCACACATTTTCTGACAATTAAAAACTGCTGGCGAAGGAAAAAACAATTCAAAATACCTCAGTTCACATAAAAACTATGTCTAAGATTCTAATAAGGTTAAATAAGAGAAAAGTATTTTTTTAACAGTTTATAAGGGAAGCCATGAGCTCAGAAGCAAATTCTTAAAGTAATTTTTATTGCTCGTTGTAAACATTCCAATACGAACACTTTTCCCTTCGCTTTCAGTTCCTCATTTGAAAGTTTAAATGTGGGCAATTTTTAACAAGATATTAAAAAATTTAGGAACATTATGGTCAGCCTTTAAGTTAAAAGTCTTTGCAAGCACAGTCGCACGCAAGCCAAATTTCTTTTGAATTCTAACTAAAAATAAAGGGTTGAGACGCCACAAGAAAACATAATAATGAACAAAATTATATTTGAATTTAATTTTTACGTCATGAAAATTTTAATCTGTAAAGGTCCAATACGTTCATAATAAAATTTAATGATCAGGAACGCTTATATATTTAAACTTATTATTTCTGGTGCTGAATTGGAGCAAAAATTAAAAAATTATTTTTAAAAAAATCAGTCTGTTTAGCCGAAGACACTCTCCTCAAAATTATTTTTCACTCTCGGGGGCATTTTTCTACAATATTTTCTTTTACTTCTGTCAAAGTATTAATTTCCGATGATAATACAAAAACTTAATAACAACTCGTAGGCCAGGTGAATACAATTGTAAAGGCCACTTGGTGGCTAAGGGGGTCATGAAGGGGTCATATTAAAATGCTTAAGGTGCGTGAATATTTTAAAGGCTCTCTAAATGTTTTTTCTAATTATTATGCTGTAAATTTTCTATTTCAAGTCCTGCTTTTTTGGCCCTTTAAATCGTTCTCTATTAGGCCTTTTCTTCTTTATTATCCTTTGCTATTTATTTTAATTCTAAAAAGATTTAATGTCCAAATTTAAATTATCCAAAAATACATTTAATCGTTAAGAACTTTTGAAAAAATTTCTAATTTTGAGGTAATTGTATGAATTTGTACTGAAGAATATTTCTATCGGAATTACAATTAAATTTAAGTAATGTAAAACCTAAATTAAAATTTAGGTTTCTCAATTTATGATGTATTCTATAGTTTTTCAAAAAAAATGTCCAAATTTTTTTCGTTCTTTACTACAGTACAACAGGATATTTCACCACACCTTTTATATACTTTTGATAAATTAATTTTTTATGAAGAAATCACAAAGTTAAGTTTTAAATTTAAACTGTGCTCCGCCTAACTTCTTCAAGGCACTCACTTCATTTAAAAATGAAACAGAATTAATGTTATTATTAAAAAATAACCGAACAGAATTTTTTTTTTACAGTAAATGCTTATTTCATGATGAGGTTCAAAATTTTTTACCTAATGAAAAAATACCCATCGTATAAGTACATAAAAATTTCAAAGCTTTTCACGTTTCTTCCATCGAAAAAATTTTTTTTTTTTCAAGATTTAGATTAATAATTTTGTCATCTTTTCACTTATAACCCAAATCATAGATGCAAACTTCACACCTATAATCTTCTAATTTGTAGAAAAAATATATATATACTGTATACATATATATGGAGTCAAAGCTGAACATTTAGCAATATTTTACATTCATTTAAAAAAAGCCTTATGTACCTTTAGTGATTGTCTTGCTTATAAATTCTATTTTATACAAATAAATCTTTGCCCTCAATAATACTTTTCTCTCTACGAAAAATATTGCATATGATTAGTTTATATCGAACGGTTTTACTTGAGCTATCAGTTTTCCTTCCCACAGCGGAAGCTCTTGATTATCGTCGAATATTTCTTCGTGAACCGTCTTTGTGTCTACTTCGGGACATTCAGTTTTAAAATAATATCTAAAAAAAAAATGGCGTCAGCTTTAGGCATCCCCTTATGCTGGCAGACTTTAAATATGACAGAATGACTCACCTGTAATTTCCTTTTCTGGGTAAAAGGTCTTTGAACTGCCTTAACGTGACCTGAGTCCCCGGTACTTTGGTTCTGTATGGAACTTCTTCATCCCAGAAATAGTACATGACAGTCATGTACTCTTGATCAGCGGGTCGAAGCATGGGAGGAGAAGGTTCGTTCTTCTTAGTGGACTTTCGAAGGGTCGATTGATTTGAAAAGGATAAATCCGGATTGGCGGACGGGCCTACCATTTTACTCGAAATGGGAAACCTGCAAAGACAAAATGCATTGGTCCACATCCAAAAATGATCCTTCAAAACCACCGGAGAATTAACGAACCTCAGCCTGTTTATTCTGGATTTGGCCTCATCCTCGGCGCGAGTTTGCTCAAGCCTGCGACGAGCTTCTTCTAGCTGTGTTGCTGTATTTGGTCTGCAAGACGACGACACTGTAGAATCTGCTGGATAGGATTGCACAGGATACCTCTCGAGCGATCCAGATCTTTCTGATTTCTTCCCGTGTCTAGAAAATACACGACCAAGATGTTAGTGAATCAATGACGTAAGAATCATTTTTTAACGAAAGACATTTTAAAAAGTCTCACCTGTGAGGAACGAGCGCAGACACTGATTGTTTGAACATTCGATATTTTGAGTTTGTCCTGTCACAAGACTCCTTCATCCGCATAATAAGCCACTCCGTAGAATGTTTACCCGGGCAAGGAACGGTATCGGAAATAACGCTAACCCCGGAATCAGTAGTTTCCGAGGACGGTTTTCTACTGCTGATCCTTCGATTGTTAATTTCCCTGCTGCTTTTACCCCTGAACCCTTCATATGCTAATACATCAAAAGAAGACATGTTAATCGATGACAATCGGAAACTCTTTCGGAAATACAGTCAGTAAGAAAATAATTCCGCACCTGTCACTGAATTTTGAGAATCCGCATAATCTGGAAATGATTTGCTTTTCGGGAAATTACGACCTGACTCTGAAACGTCAGTGAAGTCATGTATGTTTCCGCTGTCAGCAGAAAAAGTACTGAAGACATCCTTATCTTTCTTAGGATACTTCAAATTATAGGCCGTTTTGGTTTGGTATGGATGAGGAACGCCTGCAAACATTTAACTTATTACTAAGCTTTACTGCTGCGACATGCAGTAATGGTACGAGTTCGTTAATCATATAATTAGAAGCATTTTAATCTTATGAAAATGAACAGAAGTTGATGAGGAATTTTAAAGTACCTGGTGGAACTAGCAACTTCCGCCTTCCGTCGGGACTCTTCGGTTTCGGACTCGATAAACGCGGTGACCTGCTGGGAGTGGAATCGGACCAAACTCTCGACACATGCTGATCCAAAATGGCTTGATTATCGCTGTCTTGGTCTTCCACCTGCAGCTTTTCGCGGATCATATCAGCTAGCGTCTTTTCTGGCTCGTACTCGGTTTCCATTAGCTTTCTATCGAATTTCTCTTGAGCCTCCTGCTTTTTCTTGAGAGCTTCCAATTTCTCAATCAATTGCGCCGAAAATTCTTGTGTGTTTAACTGACCAGACTGGTAATAAAAAAAAAAAACACGGTTTAATTTCCTCATGGGCCATTTTAACTGGTGAAGTAGAAATGCAATCCTTACGAATTCTTTGCTCCTTTGGGTTCGGGGAATAAGCATATGAGTGGTATCTTTGTTTAAACTCGCATTTTCTTTCATGGCTTTTAACTGTTTTTGGTGCTGACGCTTTGTCAACTTCTGAGAACAAGTTGGTATTCCATCTCTACAACAAAAAAACCATCATATAATATCAGGGACTTAATTAAAAACTAACCGAAACCCAATAGTTTAAATTTTATGAATGTTATTTCATTGTTATTTGATTTTTTAGGTTATGACTCAACTTACACTGAATTATCAGTACATGACATGGCATCAGAATCTGTTCTCGGATCGGAACTTAGTGACTGTAATTCAGAATCCTGTCTGGAAACTGGGTTGTACGATGAGTATACTTTTGTGTTCATCTGTTGGCCGTGCTGTAGATAAATCCTGCATTGCCGGAAGGAGAAAAACAATCAATAATTCAATTAATATGTGGGTGATTAATTAATTAAATAAAAAGATAAATGTGACCAAAAGGGAGAAAGTTCGGGAAAAGTAATTTTTAGAAGTATGATACTCATTTAACATATTCAGGTAGTTTTTGTCAAAATTTACTCAGATAAAATGCTATTTTATCTGCTATTTGAAAATGACAGGTTTGTAAAACCATACATTTATCGAAAAAATTGCTCACCCAGCAAATGCTTCCGGTTTTGGGCGTACATCTAAGGCACGACGAATTTCAGTCGCCGCAAGAGTATCTCTCGTTAGCGGCAGAGAGTCGGAAGTAATTTGAAGCTCTGTGTCTTCTAATACCGTGGGAAGAAAATTAAAAGGTCCACCACCTAAACCGGCATCGCGACCAGCGCTACTGGAAGAAGATCCAGATCCAGAAGCGGACTCTAAAATTTTAAATTATTTTATATAATTAAAATAAATGTTTAAAAACAAAATTCCATGATTGATATTGGTTGATATGGGTTTAAACAATTCCTAAATAGTATACAAATCAAAAAATATTAATAAAAACTTGTGATTTATTTACCTGACCCAGAAGAACAATTGTCCTGAGAATTTTGCTGAATATAATTAAGGTAAATATCCGACTGAAGAAAATGAGGGTATGTTGTCGACGTGATGAGTTCACCGACGGCAGCCTGAACCGAATCAAACACTCCCCTATCGAATACATTCGCACGTATTCGTGCCATCACCTCACGGCGCAAATCTTCGCGAATGGCGAGGGTAGGCGGAACAATAAATTTCCTGAAAATTATTATTAAATTAGGCGTCACACTTAAAAACCAATTACATTTTTAAAATGCACAATTTGAATTTACCTGAAGATGGCTTTAACAACGTGGGCAACCAAATCTTTATTAACCTGCTTTTTGAGGCCTTCGCAGGCAAACCAGAAATTAAGGGCATCTGTGTGAGCCTGGCCTTCCTTTTCCAAATATCTGAAATATATAATTATTATTATATTAAATAAAGTCTCCACAAGGGGAGTTATACACAAAAGAATTATAAACAAAAATTAAACCTTCTAAATAACTTAATCCCCTCGTCATCTTGCAGCAGACAAGAAAAATTTTTTGCCCATAGCAGACATGGTGGTGGGGTTCTACTGTCTTCAAAGTATGAAGGGCAGCTTTCATAATTTGAGTAATTTTGACGTCCTGGCTCAAAAACAGTAGGTCCATTTTCCTCTGAAAAATACAATAACTTTTAGCGCATTTGAAAACCTTTAAGTTGGATGGTTCGAAATAAACAGACTTACCCAAGTTAGGAGTGCGAGAAGTATACTTATTTGGAACTGAAGGAGAATTTGGGGGAAACGCAGAAGCGTTGTTGCAGTAATAGGCAGAGTCGCTTTCTACGCAAGAGGGAAGCGGTCTTGGCGATTTTTCGTCAAAGTCACCGACACGACTGCGCGCAGTCGGTCGACTCATGATTCTCCCAAGCCGACAGTGAGGACTCACTCCAGTTATTCATTGCACAACACCTGCAAACAAAGTGAAGTCATCAAAACAATTGAAAGAATAGATGACAACCTCTGCCACACTTTGCTGAAATGTGATCTACCAATCAACTATTGACATTAACAGTAATTCCTAGCAGTCTAATATATTTTATTGAAAAATCATGTTAAAGAAACTAAGACAGTTTACCATAGAAAAGCAAAGAAAACCATTTTTAATAAAATTTTCATCAAAACAGTCCCATTTTGGAGTTTTTAAATTGGGGAAACCAATCTGAGTGCCTTATTTACTTAAACATATCATTCTCATGCCTTTAATTTGTCTGAAATTTTCACCTGATTGCCTCCATTACTCACAATTTTAATTTTTCTCTTTCTTCAAAATTTATATAATTATTAAACTAAGTTCTTATTAATGAATTCTCTAGTATTTAAATATTTTATTGTGCTTGATCTTTCCATTAAAGCAGCATTTAAACTCCCAAAAAATATTCACAGTTCTGCTCTATAGAAAAAACAACACATCTTAAAAATCATAAAATTCTAAATTTTTTCATTAAAAAATAAAATATAAACATTTTACAATAATATAGTTATTAAATAAAAGTTAATGAAATTCTTTTTCTGAGATTTCATAGCAGAGGGATTTACTATAATGTGGCTCCACCTACACCATTACTTACCACCATTCATTTTAAAGAACATTTTTAAAGTAATAAAAAAACTTTGAACTTTTTTACTTTAAACTCTGAACTTTGACCTTCTAGATAAAAATTGATAATAATTTGAAAAAAAATGGCTTTCAATTTCAGTTTGCAAAAACATTCACAAAAAAATCTTCATGATAAAACCGTAAATGCTCGAAATCCC
This sequence comes from Brueelia nebulosa, assembly GCA_028293925.1. Lineage (NCBI taxonomy): Eukaryota > Metazoa > Arthropoda > Insecta > Psocodea > Philopteridae > Brueelia > Brueelia nebulosa. The sequence continues at coordinate 950,808 of JAQIBA010000006.1, read as the reverse complement.
TTGAATTGAATAATACACCCCAATATTAATTTTTTGTGCTCCATTAAACAATGAAATATGATTGGCAACTCAATACAAATATGATGCACTCTGCCTTAATGTTTATTTTCATCTTCCCCTGTAAAAATATTTTGATGTACACGTCTGTTATTATCAGAAGTTTCACAAGACAGCTATTAAACTATTCACTCAGGGAAATGATCCCAGGGTATTACCTTCTCTCAGCGCAAGCGCTTACTACTTCATCCTCTTTATGTGGGCTCACCCCTCGGATTTCATTCTGGCTGCAACAGCTAACCGCAAAATCATCTATTGTTCTTTAAGCAACTTCTCAACAATCCCCATCTGCGCACAAACCTTTTTATGAAATAAAGCCATGCCTCTTTTTACCTTATGCAGCTTTCTTTGTATTGTTTGACTTCTTTCCAGTAAAATAAAAATCAATAATTAAGTTTTTGAAAAAGAGAATATTCCTGACGTCACAGCTTCATTCAATTTATTCTTCATTTCAAGAATTTATTTTCTGTTCCCCATTGTTTTTCAATACTGTACTGTTTTCTTATTACTGTTTTATTCTTATAATCTTTAGGTTTGTAATGCATGCATAAAATACTTGACTGTAATTTCCTTTATAACTATAGTGTCTCATGCATTGGCACTTTTCATTCAACTTAAACTGAATGTACTAAATCCAAATTAATGAAATCTATGTAAGGTATATTTCTAAAAATTTTCAATCAAATACCATTCACCTTATAATCATGGCTTTATGCTGTATAGGAGTTGAATTTTTGGCCAATTTTTTCCTCATGTAATGTTAGAAACATTTTTTAATAATATTCAACATTTCCTGTCAATTTCCTCTGAGTTACTCTTTTATTTTTAAATAACTATTTCCAAAAACTTTTGGATGACAACATCATGAGCTTAATTCCAAATAAATTTGTGCAATAAAATTACTCTTCTTTACAGTAGAACTACCAGAATTGTAATTAGAAAAATTTTTTTTGAAAATGAACTGGAAAATCCTTATTAGAAAGATGTCATTTCCAAAATTACTTATAGAGACATAAACCAAAACAAATAAACAAGAATCACAACGGATTTATGGGTTTACTCAGTGGTAAAACGAAAGAATTAGTTTCCTCTATGGTTTACTCTAAGAAACACAAGCGCCAATGCAAAGAGTTTAGTTCGAATTCATGTAAAAGTTATATTTTGTTTGATATTTATTTGAGTCTGCCCTGACATAAAATACGGTGAATATTTTACTTTTATTGGATTTTAAAACTTTACAATTTCAGTTGTATGGATCAATGAAAAAGGACAGAAAACAATATAATTTTATATAAATAAAGCTAATGAGTTCTGTAATGGTGTGTTCTTCCCACAATATTAAGCCTTAAATGAATATTTAATACTAAAATAATTCACACTGAAGTCAATACTGAATCATTTTTTAGACATATTTATAACAATTCTTTAAAATATGAAATGGTTTGGTTTCCACATCCACAGGAGATTTTCACAAACCTCCACTATAAATTATTTGAGATATGACTTTTTACCATACTAACCTTAATGAAATTTGAAATCTAGCAACCAGTTATGTCCTAATTTGAAACCAGACTTATGTTCTTTGAAGAAATGAAGATAATTCTTGAAACTATGGCACTCTAGGAACTTTTAAGAGCACTGAAATAAAGAAAAATTTTTTAGACAAAGCTACACACACCTGTTACAGATCATTCTAAAAGAAGGAAGGAAAAAAAAATATGTGTGGCCCTTTAAGTTCTAAACTTCTCTAATACTAATAGGATTTATTAATTTTATTCTTTAATGTTGGTATGAATTTAAATAAAATATTGAGGGCCAAATAAGACAAAACTGATACAGTATTAGAACTGAGTATATGTAACCCAACTTTTGAATTTCTTTACTTTACTCACTGTTTTATTTTGTACTTGTAATTCACTAAAGTCAATCATGTTTTATCTAATACCTTAAATGGCAGATGGACCTTAGTTGCATATTTTAGGAGTTTACAAAATTGTTTTCTTATTTGACACTAGTTTTCATTTGTGCAACTTACAAATTTTTTTTATTTATTTTAATTTTTTTTGATTGATAGATAAAGATGACTGTAATACAAAACCGTTGGAGGAGATTATTTTGCACTAAGGCAAAACATTGTTTCAAGTGTTTTCGGGATTTGTATTGTTATCAGAGAATGTCGTCACAACTAACCGTCATTCATTTTAGCCGACATGTGCTTTCGGGACAGTTCGGGTTTGTTCAGGATTTCGGGTTTATCTAATCCGCGTTGGTTCGGTGTGTTTCGAGTTTGTTCGAAATTGATCGCTATCAGAAAGCACGTGGCTTCGCTTATTATTATTAAAGGACAAAAACCTCATTGAAACCGAACCGAATATATTATTATTCCTATAGTTATAAACGTGAATTAATGCTCTCGATAAGATCAATAAGACTTAAATAAGGAATTATTAAAACAGACATTACAATTGGAAATCCTAAAAATTTAGAAATCAGCAAACAACCGTTTCAAAGGATAAATTTAATTTATACTGCCAAAGCAGTAAATATAATAGTGGAAGGAGACAATAGTTACGCTGTTTAAAAAGTCAGTATACAAGTTGGTTATTAAAAGCATTGCTTATTTTTTGAGTTTGGAAAATTTTTTCCAAATCAATAAATAAATAATTATTAAAAATATTAAGAATTTATATTATTATTATGGGGTATTTACTTCGAAATTAAACAAAACCATTAGATTAAATTAAAACTGTGATGCACCAGCCTACCTATGTCCGAATCTCAGGTTTTGCACAAGGCAAAAGGCGCTCGCTCTCCCATAAGCAAACAAATGTAATGTACACATGGCCTTTTCTGATCCAAAGTCCCACACAACAGTCGGAAACTATTTGAAGTATATACCGGACCGACGTTTGCACTGATATCTGAATGAATTTGCAAAACGAACCACGCTATCACCATAGAAATGCATATGCACAAAGTTAATTCAAAGTAAATTCTACGATTTGATGCGGGGTTGCGGACTCCTAGCAAAACTTTAAACAAAAATCGGACGAACCGAAACGAATAAAATTAAAAACTGGGATTTTTGTGTTCCAAAATACCCCCGGCAGTTAGTCTTTTTACACTCCCGTGCCTGATTCAACCAGAAAAGGCCGTTGTTTCCAAGGCGAGAGAAATTTATTTGGACTTTACCTGGCAATGCTAACAATCTACGAGCGGTCTTTCCAGGATTTCACACATTGTGTAAAATCAAGCCGAAACTAAGAAGAACGAACCTCAGGTTTGGGATATATATTCTCATTATATTTTATTTTTTTTCGGGCTATTATACGGCATGATAATCGCTTCTTTTAAAAGAACATCTAGTACTGCTTCAAAAGAGAAAAGGGACTTTTCTCCAATGCGCACCTGAGCTATGCAGAAATTATCAAACTATAATAATAATTCATTTATTAATTACTACACAATTTAATTTACTGTGAATCCTGAAAAACATCTTTCGAGATTTATTTGATTTTAAAAAATCCCTTCTAAAATTTAACAAGATATTAATAGTTTATAAAACAATTATAAGATTATTTTAATTTTGAATTGGCTTTTTATTCAAAATTTTTCCTTTTATTCAATTTTAATTTTGCCCCTAAATATTTTCCCGATCAATTCAGATAATGATCTGATTAAAAACTGATAACAACATTTAAGCCAATGAAGTATAATATACGTAAAAATTTATTAATTTATGGGTCAGTTCAGTAAAATTTTTAGAAAGTATACTAAAGTGATGATTTTGAAATACAACACTCAGAAAAAAGATAACGCCGAAAACAAAACTATCTGAAAATTCTAAGGACTTCACATTTAAGGGCTTAATTTACATTTTACCAAGACAATGATGACAGATTTTAAGACAAATCTGAATTAAAGTACATTTTGATTTGGCGTTTAAAATTATAATTAATAGCGAAATAAAACGGTCTATTTTGTGAAACTTCCTCGACAAGTCCTAATGATTACAGCAGTCGAGGAATCAAACCTTAAACCTGAAGAAAATTCTAGGTTTTACATAGTCTGAGAAATTATGTAAAGCAAAGGGTCATTGCTAATTATTGACAGTCCTGTATTTTTTTAATTAGACTACTCTCGATTAATTAAGAAACCATTACTTCGTGTGCAAAGCAGACCAAGATTTTCAAATAAAATTATTTAAAATCATAAGTATAAGAATGAGATTTTCGGAACTACAGTACGTCATTGCTCCTCGTAATGACTCTTCATTCTCCCATATTTACTTTTCTAAGCCTTTTTCATAAAAATCGATCTACGACACATCCGAGAGAAAAGAGAGCTCAAACTAAGAGCAAACAACGCCAGTGCGACTTCAAGTGCCGGCATAAAAGGCTTCCGCGGTGAGGAACAAGAACTCAATTCAAAGAAAAGCCGACAATTCGCCCGAAGGTATACCTTGCCTGCTTCGACCGTTGCAAGGTACTTCTTTCAGATGATTTTTAGCCGCATCCCTTGTTTTAGCTTATGCTCAAACAAGATAAAAATAAGACGCTTTATAAAATCGTAGGCGCAAATTGTATCTCTGCATTTTGTATTTACACTAAAGAAACCGATATTACCAATTAATTACTATGAAATACCAACGAATACGGTTTTTGGTATAATGCAATGAATTTTAAAACAAAACATAATTTTTATTAAACTAAAATGTTAGAAAACTCAGCTTTACTGGGAAAGAATTTAATATGGTGCGGAAAAATCAATGGGATGTTTTCGCATAAATGGCTAATTTAAATGCACATGAAAAATATGCCGGAATGTTTCTCACTTATGAATTTACAGTGAAATTCTTTTTTTTTTGATTCGAAACCTAAGAAGTCTGACTGGGGGAGACTCGAAACTAGGAAAATCCTACGGTATTGAAATGGGATTGAATAAAAAATGTCCAACGAAAAAGAAAAATTTCTGCATCGTAAGATCCTTTATAAAGGAAGAATACAGCCCACAAAAACAAGTCGGTATCTCAAAAAAGACAAAGGCACGGTCTTTTGAGTAAACCGCATTCCGAAATGGTACCCTCACGCTTCAAAGACTGGCTCACCACCTTAGTTTCTAATGGCACGAAACTCCCAACTTATAAGTCTTCCAGACTTCGATGCGTTTCAAGGAAAAAGGCTCCAGCAAAGATGCTTTCTCAGAAAACGTACCTTAAACGCCATGGCACATGTAAAGTACATTTACTTGGATTCTGTTGGTGAATCAACATTTGCTTTCAGAATTACTGGTTTAATTGGTTTTCTGAAGCAACTTAAAAAATTAAAAATTACAAAAAAACAATTTTTGAGAACTCTGCAAATGCAATTTCAGCATCAGATCAGTCTCAGCAATGCCAAATGAGTGAAGTTGGGAATGATTTTGTAAGCAATAAGCATTGCTATTTATACAGAACTTCACTAAAATTTATTCACTGTATTTTTTAAATACCCATATTTATTCAAAACTCTGATATTTCCAATAACATTACTTCACAGCTAATCAAACCATCATATTTCTACAAATGCAAAGCAGATGTAAAGAGAATGAAATTACAGTGATTATAGAGAAAAAGAAAAAAATCCAATGCAAAAATTAAAAACTGACTGGGAATTTCATGGCAAACTGAAAAAAAGCACATTGATTTCATAAACAAGACTTAACATTAAAAATTATAACAAAAATATTTTACATAGAGAAACTTACAGGTGTTAATAACAGTCAGTTTCATTTATATTTAGAAGACATGATGTAGACAGTTTACAGAACAATAACCAATTGAAAAAAAAAAACAAATACTTTCTGGCTTTTATAATAGTGATAATAATAATAATAATTTTAAGAAAAGTAAGTGTAATAAATAATGAAACTGCATAGAAATAATTTAACTTAGATGCAAGTTAATTTGTAACACATTTACAAATGTTCAATGAACTGCAACACAAAACATAATATGGTTCATTACTTCCATTAAAATAAAAATTCCACCTATTTTAATTTAGATTTAAAATCTATAAAAAAATTAAATCACTGATATTAATCTAAAATATAGAGTAATTCACTATCAATGAAAATAATAAATTTAGTAAAAAATGAATGAAACTATTAAAAGGAGTTTTATACATCATGTTTTATAGTATTGCCATTCTCCAATGCAAGGATTGTTAAAACAGCACAATACTTAATTGGTTATTTTTTTAAAAAGGGGAAAATAACCCCATTTAACGATGATAAAATTTAGTGTTTTAGGTATTTATTTTACTCAGTACATTTGTAATAAATCTGTCAACATAGATGCAACAATCTTTAAATGAGTCTTGCCCACCCTATCAGTTTTTGTAATTTATAAGGAAAAATCAAATACTTTGTTTCTATATGTTTCCTTTTTAAATCCTTTATAATAACATGAGTAATTTAACATTAGTAAAAATGATAAAACCGTGAGGGAATAATGAAGATCAACTGAATGGGTAAAATAAACAACGAATTTGCGGATGTAGTGAACCTACCTTGCGGTTACTATGCGCGGTTTCAAATTCATGTACAAACAAACAGTAGCTTCGTAAAAATTACTGAAACCTTCTCTAAAAATTATATTTTTTTAAAAACGAACAACAATAACGATGGAATAAAAAATAAATACAAAGATAAACTGTAAAAACAATTGTCAACAGAATAATGCTCTCGCCATTTTGGCTTTCTCTCTCTCTTTCTCTTTCTCTCTTTCTTCTTCTGAACAACAATGCCTCCTGGATGCGACGTCAGATAAATTTAATTTTCATTCAAGAGAATGAAGGGATTTAATTATTTTTTAATTCTTTTAATTATTCCAATAACAAATTTTATTTAACTAAAAATTTTGGTAAAAGTTTTTCATAAAAAACTTGCAGTTTCTTAAATTATCCATTGTCATAGAGATAACTATTTTGAAAACCATTTTTCTAAATTTTAAATTTCAAGATTTTTAAAAATAAAATCTGATTTAAAAATCATTAAAGTACTCGTTAAATTCCTAGTCATCCTAAAATCTGATTTCGTGTAAAATTACCTATTTTATGATTTCAAAAATAAATTATGTACTCATTTGGATTTGTAATTGAACTTAGAAGAAACTTCGCTAGCATTTCATTCTCATTCTAGCATCTTTTATTTTTTGGGCGGCAAAACTTTTGAAATTTACATTTTCAGTAAACAATTTTTTAAATACTTAGAATTTCAAAACGATAATGGCGTATTTTTTAATATAAAGCCGTCTGAAGGCATTTCTTTTACACTAGATTTGAAAAGTTTGTTCGAAATATTCATGATAAAAGCAGAAATATTCAAAGCCAATTAATGTTTTAATTTTTTATAATTTTTATTATTACAATATTTAAATATCAGTAATCTAAACTGAATAAATTTGTAAGATTTTAATGCCCACTGCCTCGAAAAAATTCTTCCTTCCCTATTTAAAACATTCTGGAGAACATCTTAAACAGTAAAAAAACTAGTCTTCGGTTCGATGATTTGCATTTCCAAATAAAGCAAATAAATAAGTTAGAAATGGCCAAAAACCCTTTCTCGGTTTAATCGGAGTGGTACTTAAGTCTCCCTATATTCACTGAAAACCTAAATTCAGAAGAAGGAGTTATAAGAAGTAAAAATAAGACAATAATTAGAAAATATTACTCTGAGGTTCTTAATTGTTTATTTTTAAATAAACAATTCTTAAATCCAATTATTCATAAAACCAAAATTTATATAATACATATATATTTAAAAATGTTTTAACATGTAATCCTGAAAGAAAAAATAATAAATAAAGATACAATCAACATTTTCCAAATTCTAGATTTTTAGTAACTAAAATACGAAGGCTCTTATTAAAAAAACCAAATTCTATGTTTTAATTTGTAGGAACTAGTTAGAATAATGATCGTTTTTATAATCAACTACTCACAACTTAACAAATTCACACCATTTGCCTTTTTTATTATTAACACTTCAAAATACTTTCTTGCCCTAATCAGTATTCTCCTACCAATTTTCAACGCTAAATGAAAATTAAATTTTCGCTATGCATCGCAAGAAAGATCAACATCTGCTATATTCAAGAAATTTTGGCAGATAATATGAATAATTAACATTATTTACAATCTACAATTTTTAATGAAAATAGTTTTCAATAATAATTTAAACTGTTTAAATATAAAATATTAATCAATAAACCAGATATAATACGGAAAATTACGCAAAAACTGGCTTAAAAGATTGTATTGCTAAATTATAAGCACCAATTTTTTTTAATTTTCATTACTATTCGTTTCTTTGATTGTTTCCAATTTTTCACTTATTTATTAGTCAGTTTACGAAAATATCAATCGAAATAGAAGAAATATTGTACAGGAGTAATTGACCCAAAAAATAGAAAAAGGAAAAAAAAGAAAAGGCAAATACTTTATTTACTAGCTGCTTTTTACATCTACAATATTTTGAAAAGCTGCTAATGTTTTCCTAAGAGTTATACAGAAACCGCGCGATGCAGGCAGCAGAGGAAACTCTGGTTGATCTGCTATTGTAGATAAATTTATGTGAGACCTCTCCCAGTTTAGGTTGCGAGTTGTGATCGCATCCGACTGATTATCTACGTTTGCTTGATTAGGTTCCGAATTCTTTTTATCGTCAGAACTGTTGTGATCCGGTTGTGATTCGCCCTCTAAATTTGTTTCACAAGAATTGTTTAAGACTTCCTGATTGTGTCTTTCAGAAATAACCAACCACATAGTTAACCTTTTTGCAAACCTATTAAAAAATAAAACAAATATATATAATACTAATTTTTCCCCAGAAAATCCCTCCCCCCAAATAAAGTAAGGGAAAACTCATGTGAATAGTAAATCTGAAAGTTTAAGCGAACCTGCTGCCCATGCATTTAGATAATAAAAATAACAACGATTTATCCCTATGTTTTTATAATGAAACTAAAATTGTTTTAAACTTAACTAAATAGTGAAGAGCAATCAATGAATAATTAACGGAAGTTTTAAAGAACAAGATTAATCTTAAAATGAACTTTCACGTAAATTATTTATACAAAAGGTATGGAAACGTTTAAAAAAATAAATTAATAGTCAAACCTGTCAGCATTTTGAATGAAATGTTGCCTGATTTCATCTTGGAACACCTCAGGTGGATGAATGTACATTTTGGTCATAGCTTGAACTAATTTTAATATAGCCATTTCATTGTACATTCGAGAGTTTTCTTGACCTTGCTGAGAACCTTTTTGCTTTTCGTAACCCGCTTCATTGAAGTATGGTTCATTAACGAGTATAAGGCCTGAAAAAAACACAGTAAAATCGTTTCAAGAAAAGGAATTATTAACGAAACTTTCAGTTTAAGTGATGAACGAGAATTAAATACTTTTGTCACTCTTCTTGTTTAGATAATAGATCTTTGGATTTGTACATATAAAATTCACTGCGTTTTACTCTGGTTTTGCCGGTCATTTAAATTTTACATTATGATTACCTTGAATGGATATTATAACTTGCAGAAGATTAGAATTAAGGGTCCATACTTCAGTGCCTTTACCGCTCCAAGTTCCCAATAATGAAATACAAACTTTTCCATCTTCATACAAATTAGGGTTCAATCGGTCAGTGCAATAACTAAGGTAATGGCATAATGGAGGAGCCCTGGGATAGTCGCTGGGCAATTGAAAATCAAAAACGAACAACCCATCTTCGTACGGGGTTTTTTCTGGCCCTCTGATCATCACTGAATACAGATCCTGAAAAGAGAGAAAATAATTATAAATCAAAAGAGGAAAGAGTTCTTATTAAAACCGCTTCTTCTAAGTTCTCATTTTTTCAAAACAATTCCAAAATTTCTAGAAAAACTTTGCTTACCGTTCTATCTTCGAAGCCTTTGACCCAAATTCCGGGAGGCAATGAATTCTTTAACAAGGTCAATTCCTTTTTCACAGTTTTAAAGAAAAGTCCAGGATCAGTCATTTGACAAACTGTTAATTTATATTTATGACTGTCTGGAGCGTTCGCCATTATTGAAAATCCCTCGCTGCTATTTCTCACTACTTCTTTAACTTCTGCTTTATCGACACTTAATTTAATATCAGTCTTATCGTTATTGAGTTGATTTATATTAATCTCATTTTCATTGGATTTTACGTTTCCAGGATCTGGAAGATCTTCGTTTTCGACTTCGCTAAGAGTTACTGGCGCTTTATCACCTTGAAACCTTCGGGTGACCTCCGCATGAGCTTTCACTAACTGAGACTTAATTAAAGCGCAAAGTTTGGCGCAGACTTGAGAGGCGTTACACTCATTATTGCTAGAATCAAAGTGCGTTTCTTTTTCCGACGCAAAAGGGGGTAAGGGCATTTGTGTTTGATATTTAAGTTTTCCTCCTGTACGTTTATCAGCTTGAACGTGCAGGGACCTTGAACCCGTTGTGCCGAAAATATAGATTCCTTTTTTTGAATCGGAGTTTACTTTATCTGTTGAATGAACTTCGTTAAGATCTACAGCTTTTAAAATATTTGAGTTGGTTTTTAATAAGCAATCGCAGTTGTCAGTATAAGTAATGTCTGCTGAAGCCGAGGAATGCTCGAAAACTCCGCTGTCGTCAGCGGAAGAGCTTTGCATTAACTGACCATTGGCGCTTCCCGGTGATTTCTCGGTACAATTTGAACACTCGTCCTCTGAAATTCCGGATTTACCGATTCCATCAATTTTTTCCTCGTTAAATTTTGCTCCTGCTATTATTGACTTCGTTTTGAGTAACGGTAATTCATCAACATCTAGTTTATCTAAATTTCTGCTATTTTGTTCCAAAATTTTTTTGTCTAATGTATCATTAATACTGTCTAATGTTTTATTAACACGTTCTATATCTTCAGTAATATCCCCATTCAAATTCAATATTTTCTTAGTTTTCTCATTGTTTAATTCGTTATTGACTAATATTTTATTCTGTTCAGTCACATCGTTGTCTTCTTTGGTATCTTCAGGAAACTGTTTATAGTATAAACTTTTATTTCCATCGACGAAGCAATCAGGCGCAATACCCACAAAATCGTTCAAGTTTTCTCCTATCTGAGTTTTGTTGTCTTCGTTTTCAAAATCGTATGTTACAATTAACTTTTCGCTCTCTTTTTGAGATGAGGCTTTTGGCGGTGTGCTGTCATTTGTATTTTGAAATAATCTTGATACTTGTTCCGATACTTTGGAACTAACGCTCGCTCTACCTTTTTCTCTTACTCTTTCTATTAACCCTCTAAAATTGTTTTCATGGAAAAAAGATGTTCCCATTAATTTATCTAAGTATCTACAATCTTTATACACTTCTAATAGTTTTTTCATTATATCTAAAGTTTGTAAAGCCGGGTTTTGGGTAAACAGTTCTTCTAATCGTGACATGGCGATCCGCGCCTTTTCTATGTTGGCCGCAAGTTTAGGTTTTATACTTTGATCAGTAACTTCTTCTTCCGCCATAGAACTGCCTTCTGATTCGGTCTCCCAAGAGCCTTCACTGCTTCCATCGTCCCATAATTCTCCTTCATCAGAATCATAGTCGCCAACTTTGTATAAATCCTGTGGCCAGCACATGCTCACGTGCCCATCAACCCACCAAACATAGACCCTTCCTTCTGGATAATTGTCTAAAACCTACAAAAAAGTCAGAATTAAACAACAAATAGGACCTAATTATTTTAACTTTTATTGTAAAAAATTTTAAATCAATTAACTGACTAAATCAGTGATAATTCAGTTTGGGAAAGGGAAGAAAGAATTCCATTCCCTTAAAAAGAGTCAAAGATAAATCATAACTGTCCATAAAATTACGAATTTATTTTACCTGACCGGCAGTGCAGGTGGCATCTTCTCCTTCGAAATTGGCAACTCTAATAGTTACTGTGCCAGGTCGATATTGAAAGTCAGGATGATCTTTAAGATCATACACACTAACTTCGCTCTGCTCTAACTTAGTTGGGTTGGGATCTTCTGAAGATGTATACGTATGGAACCAATTAACAACGGCGATACGGCCAGCATGATCGACGCTTTGAACCACACCATACACCTAAAACGAAAGACCTTATGATGAGATAAATGCTTGGACAGCCGGTAGATTCCTGCAGTGAATTGAGTCACGGTAAGAAATTCTGATTAAGTTTTAAATAAAAATGACTTGCCCTAAGACATCCATCCTCTTTGTTTTCCATTACAAAATCGCCGGGAAAAAATTCTTGATCGTCCAAATGATGAATGGGATACAGTTCAACTGAAGGAATTTTCTCTTCTACAGTCCCATCTTGCCAGACAACATCGGCAGTAGAAGAAATGGCAAGAGTCTCTACTATTACTCTTGAGTTTGGTTTTAAAACAAAATTTGGTGTCTTTCGCCTGGTGCGACGAAGTTTTTTAAATTTTAGAACTTTTGTCATCAAAGTTGGATTTTTCTTCTTCCTTCCAAATGTCGAACCTCCTCCGCCTCCACCTATAAGACGTTCAATTTTATAAAATGAATTAAGAAATTTCAGTACTAAAGGTTTATGCAGTCACCTGCCGATGAAGAATTCGAAGAACAACCAGAACTGACTGAAGCAGTCTCATCCTGGCTTCCACAATCGTCAGTTTCCCAGTCCTCTCCAGGACAAGATTCAGATATAGGTTGTGAGTTGCTTTTGTCATCTGTTTTCTCTACATTGCCCTGATCAACTGCTTGAACTGATCCAATGACTTGTTCATTTATTACCTTGACATCTGTGTGTTAAAATTATTTTAATTTAATTTTTAAAATGTAGCCCAATTAACATTTTTAATAACATCTGTAAACATACCCTTATGAACTTTATGCTTTACATTAAATTTTGGTACATGGGGCGATTTTTCCAACATTATTTGCTTCTGTTGCATTCTCCATTGATCTTTGGTCATTTGAACATCAGTTTCTTTAAATGTATAATAAGTACGATCTCCAATCTGCAAAGTGCATGGTTCAAACACATCTAATGGTTTGAGTTTTTTGAGCTCTTCACCTTGTACAATATAATTTGGTTGTTCTTTTAAATCACAAGAACCATCTGGAGAATATGCATGGCACTGCCAATGAACTGTAACTGAGTCTGTTTCAACTTTTTCAACAACTACCTAAAAAAAAAATTTTCTGAGGAGTAACATTTGAAATTGAAAGTGTAAGGTTCTCAGAACAAAAAACGATATTTCAATGCATTTTTATCAAATCAAATTCTCACCTTCACATTTTTATGTGGTTTTAATTTCAGAGCTTTAATTTCTTTTGAGCAATTTACCCAAACAGCTTCATCTAATGCTTCAATAGGCCCATATAACACCTGTCCTGGATGGTAATCATTGCGATGAGGTGACTCATAACCAGATAAGTGTCTATCATCTAGTTCTTCGAAAGCACAAGCTTCCACATCAGTTATCACACACTTTGAACCATCTGCAAAGGCTAGATGAAGTTTTGACCGAACTGATTTAATAGTGCCCACCCATGAATCCAGACAAACAGCTACATCTGGTGTGAAGTCCTGAAAAAGTAATTTTAACATTTACTATGTTTTTAATACAAACAAACACATGCAGCAGTTATAATTATAATCTTTAATTAAAATAATTAAAAAGAAATTTATTTATAAAGTAATAATTTATATAAGAACTTTAAACAATAAATTAGCAATTGAAAATTAGTACTGAATTTTAAGACACTTAAACAAAGAGCTAAAGCATTAAGCAAAAATCTCAATAAATAACTGAAAAAAAAAGTGAATAAATATAATTAAAATCAAAATTTTAGTAAGTCAAGTAAAAGTTGTTTTTTTTTAGTAAATATTTATATTTATTGTTGTTGTAAATTGCTGCCTTATTAACTGTAAATGTAGCAAAGTAAACTAATTGGAACCCAGCATAATTCTTATATTAATATACAAGTTTATAAGAAACTGATTTAAGCAATCAAATTAATTTTTTCTTGCAAAATGTTTTTTAAAAAAGCAGAATAGTCAATGCTAATTCAAGTGTTTATTTTATAAACTGCAAAAATCATTGATCCATATGCAAAATATTTGGCTGATGTGATTAATATTAGAGGTCATGTCATATATTTGGCATTGGCTTGATAAAGATTAAAACTTCTTATCACAAATACTCCTTATATGATGATTCATTATATTTCCCCAATATATACAAGGAAAGATTCAAAATAGAAATTAGTATTTTTATTTTAATGGACAAATCATATTAGTTTTGATAAAATTAAAAAATAAAAAAACATAACTAACTTTTTTGACTAACCTCAATAGGCTCTATGTCTTTACTATTAACATTAATGATGACTTGTTTTGTTCCAACAACTTGAACACATGCAGTGACATGAATGTTTCTGCAATAACCACGTTGTGTGTCTTTCCCTCGAATTAACCTTCGAACTACATCACCAGGCATCAATGATCTATCCGCAAGGCCCACCTAAAAAAACCGTTGCAGCGCTCAAGATTTGAAACTCATAACAAAACATAATTTCACATAAAAAACATTAACTTGAGATTTAGAATGTTAACACAGATTTAAAGCATGTTAAAACTTAGCGCAAATATTAAAATTTGCCCTTAATCAATGGCAATGAAAAATAAATCTTTGTGTCACTATAAAATATTAATCGTCATCATGGTAATTTTTAATAATTTACCTTCTTCTCTTGTATTACTTCTTCAATACCACTAGGATGCCACGCAACCCTAATATGACCTTTTTTCATCCTGACTTCTTCTTCATTATCAGAATTTTCATCACTACTGACCAACTCAGAATTTTCCAATACCATGCCAAATTCAATGTAACCCTTTTTATTAATTCTATAAACTTCATCTTCGTAAAAATATTGGTGTTCCGTAGCCATGTTGATTTTGCTGTTGACGGATGGGAAAGTAAAACAAATCTTTCATATGTTTCGAGGGGAAAATGTCGCCAAATTACGAATTGCTCTTTAAAAAAATTGTTGAATGACAGTTTTGCATTTCTTTAAAGTTTATTTTCCATTTCATTACGGAATTTTATTAATTATTCAAGTGTCAGATGGCTGCGGTAGGTGCCTTTGAACAAAATATCCTTATCATTGTATGAAAAATTATTTTCCTAAGATGATTTATGTTATGATAACTCAAATGCTTCACTTGGCGCGAATTAGTAGTCTTGCCATAATTTGTTGAAGCTTGAAAAATTTTGAAAAAATTTCTCATCAAAGAGTATTTGCAATAAAACTTTTTTTAACCAGCCTTAAAACCAGACTTTATTATTACAATTAATTAAATAATCGGATATTTCTTTTGATAAGAAAGCCGGAATGCCTACAAAAAGTTACATTTAGAATCCTTATATCCTTATGTAGAAATCTCAAATCTTACCGATTTTACCAATGTTAATTATAGAAATGAAGAATTCGGAAGAGTATATTTTTAATAATCTGTACAAAGTATTTAATTTAAAATATTTGAAATATATGTTAATTTATAAATTGATATTTTCGTTAATGGTCGCTATAATCAAATAAATATCTTAAAATCTTGAAGCCATTACAAGCCCATACATTTCGCTATGTTCTTTTTTTAATTTTTGATTTATTTATTTTGAACTAAAAATATGATATTCTAAATAAAATTTAAAAATTTTTAAATAATATATTTCTTGCAGGGATACAACTTAAGGAGCTCACAAAAAAAGAAAAATGATTCCAGTCCTTTTCCATCTAATTACAGATGTTACTTGAAAGATCATTTGAAAAGCAGATCACCTGAGACTTTTAATCCTAAAGTGTGTTTGGAGAGATTGAAGTTATTAGAATATAATAATATTCAAAATTGTAGATTTTACACAGATGGAGATAAAATTAGAGTTATGCAAGATGAACCTATTGTGTCAAATAAAAGATGTTTTTACAAATTATTCTCAATTATTTTACTTGTGTTATGTATCATTTATTATAAAGGTATAAAAGATATTATTTTCTATAAATGATTATAAACTGTAGTTATAACTGTTCTTAATTTTTTACAGATGAAGTGCAATTATATATAATCAGTTTGGCAAAAACTTTTACTCAACTTTACCCTGCAATTCAAAACTTATATTTCCAAGTTGCAAAGACTCAGAAGCATAATTTTAAATCAGTAATAAATAAAGTACAGACTATCAGCAATGACAATGCAGCATCAAAAAGCATACAGAATTTTATTTTAAAATCCACAAATGATGATTTTGAA
Organism: Brueelia nebulosa; assembly: GCA_028293925.1. Classification (NCBI taxonomy): domain Eukaryota; kingdom Metazoa; phylum Arthropoda; class Insecta; order Psocodea; family Philopteridae; genus Brueelia; species Brueelia nebulosa. The sequence goes on along the minus strand of JAQIBA010000006.1, from coordinate 934,424 downwards.
ATTACAAAATTGGTTAGAGATAATTTTTTAGAACAATTGGAAACATTTTTTGATGAATCTAATGTTACTGATTATGTCAGTGGAACAGATTATGCACTGGAATCTTTGGGTAAGATTAAGGATATTAAATTTGTTTTCATTTAAAGTAAGAAATTTTTGAATTTTCAAAAATTTGGTGAACTATTTTTCCCCCCTTTTTTCTGTTTCATATTAAATTATAAATTTTTTGAAAATATAATTAGCATTTTTTGATAGTTTTTAAAAATGTTTTAAAGCAGGAATTTTAGAACTGGATAATTAGATGTGGTTGATTGGTTTTGTGATTTTAAAACTTCAGTATTATTTATAAAAATCATTTATAAAAAAATGTATTTAAAAAATCAAAATTTTTATTTCAGGAGCAAAGATTGTGACTACTTTTAATACTGAACCTTATGGCATTAAGACAATCAAGTTTTTAAACTTTAAAATCTGGCCATTATTAGGAAGTTTTCTAATAAAGAATTCAATGTATTCCAGTAGAAATGGTCCAGAGTCTATTCTTGTGGTGAGTAAAAATAAAAACAATATCCTTTTGTTTTATTAGCATGAAAGAAATATGCAAAAGTTCAAAAAAAATTATAGTGTTTTTGCTGCCATAAATTTTCTACTTTTTCATTTTAAGGATTTATATGTTAATAAATTTTAGCTGTAAGCTGATTCCTTTATTAAAATTTTTTTAAGCCTTGGAAGAAGCCTGGAGATTGTTGGGCCTTTAAAGGATCTCGCGGAAGAGTTCAAATAAAACTTTCTGAGAAAATATTCATCACTGCCGTTACAATTGATCACATACCGAAAAAGACAGTTTTTGACGGAAACATTAAATCGGCGCCCAAGAAATTTACTCTCATAGTTAGTATTTTGTTTTAATGATTAACTAATATTCTAAAAACTGATTACCTCAACATTTTTATACATCGTTGGTTGTTGTAGCATTAATTTTTAAGATTTAAAGTAATCTTGATAAATGTAACACTTTTTGTGAACAGGGTATAGAAGAACCTGGAGTGTTAAATGGCGGAAAATGTTTGGGAATATACGAGTACAAGAATTCAGGAGCCGCTTCACAAACCTTTTTAGTCCGAAACAAAGTGAAAATTCCTTTCAGTTGGGTCGAAATCAGCATCGAATCAAACCACGGCAATAAATACTATACCTGCGTCTATAAAGTTCGAATTCACGGACATAAGTGAAATTTTTAAATTTAGTCATAGTTACTATATTTTTATTAATTTCTTATAATGAGACTGATAGGTTTAATATTATTGACATATTTTTACTGTATATATTGTTAACTTTGGAATTAGTTTTAATTTTTTGGCTTCGATTTTCATTTGAATTCTTTCCTTTTTTTGAAGTATTTCACTAGATAAAAAAGTAAGTTGAGTTTCGGTGTCGAAATTTATTGTTGTAAAATTTCCTGTCGGTAACCAAAACGGCCGTTTTGTCAGTTAGTATGGCACTTCAGTCCAGTTATTACCGTAATTATTTCACGTAAATTCACAAATAATTGTGCCTGTTTGGTTTCGAAATTGTCCTACATACTTCCATGTATCATAAAATTATGGCATTAAACTATACATATGTCGACTTACGTTAAATTAAAATACTTTAATTCTTCAGGACTATGCCAAAAATGAGATGTTTGAGGCCATTTCGAGTTCTAAATTATTTAACCACGTTTTATCTGAGTTACAGTATCAAGTTATATTCTGATATGTGATAGAAAACTCTCACAAAGACTTATACAAACATATCAGAGAGAAATTTTATTATAACCTTTTGTGAAAGATTTATTTTTTTACAAACTACTTTATTCATAAGATTATTTTGTGTAATTGTTAAATATAAGTTTTCAGTACTTTTTTATACATTTTTTTACTCTACCTTTTTTAGATTTGTTTATCCCATAATTAAAATTATTGAATTGTTTCATGAGAGAGACAGCATAGCAGATTCAATGCTCATCTGCCATTGTTTAATCAAGATATTTTAAAATTCTGAGCTGGCCCAATTCTATGAAATGTTTATAAAACCTAAAAATTTTTAAATCTTTTAATAGGTGCCCCAACAATTAGGAAAATAGGTATGTTAAAAAATGCAGCATATATCCATTAATCAGTTATATTTCCAAGTCCTACAGGAATGATTAATTCCAGTTACTGTTAGAACTTCCCCAATCATTTGGCCTTGCATTGACAGCATTACCATTCCATTCAGGCTGCACCTAAAAAATATTGAGATATGAAGTCTTCCAAATTATTTAAAATATAAATCCATTTTTCTATGAGAAACTTATGTTTTTAATCTTATTAATTATTGTCATGGAATTAATTCAGATTGTAACATTGATCCAAGTTGGTGTCAAGTGATCTTGGCTTGTTGACAATTACTAAAAAAAAATTATTAATAATACTAACCTGATTTGCCCAGTTGTCACTGCTTCCACCAAAGTTAGTTACAGTCTGAGGCTGCATTGGGACTTCCTCAGTCCAATTGGGTGTGTGGCCATCACCTGCAGGAGCTGTGACTATATCACTTGACCAAACTTCTGCCTGTCCAGTAAAGTCACCATCCACCTAAAATAAGTACCATTTAAAAACAATCCATTTAGAGTAAACTGACTTTTACAACACTAAAATTATTTTAATGTAAAGCAGTTCTAAATATCAATCTGAGTTATACCTTAGCAGTAGGAGCAGTTATTTCCTTAGTAGCTTGATCATCCTTTTCTGCTTCTTCAGGGTCTCTGTAGAAGAATAAGTCCACTACAACATCCCACTTGCTTTCTCTGGGAATAGAGCCTGGAATGCATATAATTATTGGAATTAGCTTGAGCTGTTACTGTAAAAAATATAAATTCTAACAAATTGGTTACAAAAAATTACCTCTAAGACGTAAAACTTCTCTTGCAAGCAACCACCACATAAGACCAATTGAATGTGGAGATTTGTTGTTGCATGGGATAGCAATATCAACAAATCTCAAGGGTGAATCTGTATTGCAAAATGCAATAACTGGGATATTAACATAACTGGCCTCAGTAATTGGTTGATGATCACTTTGTGGATCAGTGACGATTAAAAGCCTGGGTTCCCTGAATGCAGCCTGAATCTGGTTGGTAAAGGCTCCAGGAGTGAAACGCCCAGCAATTGGAGTGGCACCTAATAATATATTATATATTTACTCCAAGGAACTGAATGATTTAATCATAATTTGCATATAATTTATATGAGAAAAATTCTAACCTGTATTTGCGGCAAACTTGAGAACTGCTCTTTGTCCATAAAGTCGTGATGATATCACGAAAACCTCAGAAGGATGTTCAATGGCTACAATAGCTCTTGCAGCTAATAATAACTTTTCCCAAGTTTTTCTTAAGTTAATGATATAAATACCATCAGCTTTCCTTTTGTAAACATACTGTTCCATTTGAAAGTCAACATTGTCATTCCCTGCAATACAAAAATAATAACTTCAAATTGAAAATTTTTTTCAAAATTAAGAAAAATGAGATGAATTATTAACATACCTAAATGGGTGCAAGCTACCAGCATCTTCGTAACGTCATCTTCCCGTAGGGCCAAAACATCTAGACCTCCGGACATTGTTTACGTTGTTTTGCAGTAACGACCAACCTGCAAATATTTTTAGGAATAAATCATTAATCCTTAAATTAATATTGAACATCTTATAAGCGGGAGGTTACACGTGGTAATTAAATAGAAGCATTCATGACAGTAATTACTAAAAATAGAGTAAACAAAAACCGTAATTAAGAATATGAAGAAGTAATTTAACCGTAAACACTAATATAAATCCTTTTAGAGATATAAAAATAACACTTTCAAAAAAACTTACGCTAATAAACGCCAAATGGACGATCTAGATTAAGAATGTGTGAATTGAGAGGAACAGGAAGTCACTTGATACTGTCGACATCACGTTGTCGCAAAAATAAAAAATGCGGGAATGAAAGAAAATAATTTTTCAAAGAGTGGCAGCCCTTGTAAACATTTCATAACAGATCTGTGGAGTCCATATTATTCTTATAATCCATATTAGCCTTATCAAAAATAATAATAATAAACTGTACATTAATAATTATTTTACTTAATTTAATAAAATTATAATAAAACTAGTATCTTAAATTAAAGTAATAGAAACTAATATTCTTAATCTAGTAATGAAATTTTTCTTTTTTTCAAAAAGTTATATAATAAAATTTTACTTAAAAAAATCGTAGAGGAAAAATAATAATTTTCAGAATGCCAGTATTAAATAATTAATATTTTCCTTATCTTCTTGAAATGCTAACAGGAAATTTATTCTATCGAAAATTATGGAGCAGAGCAGTTCTGAAAAAATTTTTAGGAGTACATATCTCATATTGTTACCCGACTTCACACATAATATATTTTTTCCAAAAAAATACGTTTTTCGTATCAAATGGGTCATATGTATTTTAAGGCAAAATTCCTTCAGAAAAATTAATTTTTACTTCGTCTTTAAATACTGTATTTTTTAAAGTACAAAATTTTTTAAATGAAAACATTTTATACTCCTGATTTTTAAATTAAATTGTAGATTAACTGCAATAATGGCAAATTTATTCGAAGAAGAAGATAATTAAGGAATAAAAATGCCTATTTGGAGAAAGAATTTGTTTAAGAGAAATGCTTCCAAAAAAGGCACTTATCTCACCCTCGCAGCAGAAAGCAACAAGGTTGTAACGGAGGCAGTGTTATGCTCCAAGGAGTTTCTGGAAAATCTGTTATTGTCAGAGTGGGGCGTCGTCTCTAACCCGCTCTTCAGTCAGTGGCGAGCTTCACCAGCTTTCGGAGTCTTTACAGGCTTTTCCTGTTTTCTGTCACAAACGGGTTTCACCGGTTTTTTTCGATTTCAATTTTTAGCCATAATCATTCTGGTTTTTTTCTCCCTCTGTCTTCATTCACTAAAACAATTTCTTAATTTTAAATACTGGTGAGTTATTTTAAACCAGGATCTTATCTCACTTCCAAAAAATGCCTCTTTTTAAGCAAATTAGAATGTTAAACTTAAATAGCTAAGCTCTTTTAACCTTAAGGGTTGATTTAGCCCAAATTGCCTCCTCTGCTCTCAAATTACCTAAATAATTAACGATTTAGGGAATAAGCGATAAAATTTACAAGATTCTACTAAAAAAATATTAATATACACATAATCTGATTTGGATTTTAAGGGAATTTAAATATCAGTTTTGTAAAAAAAAGTTTAATTATTTTAGTTTATTTGAATGATACTTAAGTTTAGTTTCTATAGGCCCACTTTTTTGGAAGGGAGTAATTTTTTAGGTACGAATTTCAGTGGTAAAATTTATGTGTGTATCTGCCGATAATTATTTTTTGTGGTCACTAATATGAGTAACAGTTCTTATAATTAAACAGTTTTAAACCTTATTTCTTTATTGAGGAAATTCGTTTTTAGGACTCAGAGAAATTATAAAGTTTTCGTATTTTTAGTAATCTATTGAAATCAGAACTATTATATTATTTATAATTTAGGGTTTTCGATTTTATACAAAAAAGTAGTGGTATAATAAAATTTTTAAAAAATTATTTTCAAATCGTGAGGAATTCAAACTGGCCTTTTCAAATTTATGATTTGCGAAAATTTATTTTTCCTGGTAGAAATTGAAAAATGAAAAGCATGACTAAATGTAATTCAATAAATTTTCCCAGTGGCTAAATTTTGAAACAACTCAACTTTTCAGTAATGAAATTAATATTTCAAAGTCAAAGCCATTTGATTTTTCATTAGAACTTATAAAAATTTAAATTATGGTAAATCGTCTTCAGTTAAAAAAAAGTTTCTTATTAGAACAAAGTCAGATGTAAAAGAGAAAAACGATCACTGTTTTTATTAGATTTTCGAATTTTGTTCGAAAAGCGAAAAATAAAGCTCTAATTAATTATTATTAAATTAAATATTAAAAAATTAAAAAGAGAGTGAGAATAATTTAATCTTTTTTGTTTCAGAGATCGAAAACGTGATTTTGGATATGAAGAAGTCAAATCGAAATTTATTTGATTTTCTTTTGTGTGACTGAAATATGTATATTTGTGAAGTTGATGAGATTTTCAAAAGTTCTAAAATTAGATTTAAAATAATTTTTATGTCTCCAAAACCCCTAAAGGGTTTACATTTGAACTGGGGAAAAGTGAACAAAAAATGAAAAAAAGGAAAGAAAAAATTACACTTTCATGTCAGTTTCAAAGGTTTTCTTTTAATAATTTCTTTTCCAGTCCTCTATATTTTTTTTTTAAATTTTACTATACCGCCTTTTTTTATTTTTTCTCTTCATCATTCTCTTAAATAATTTTGACTTCGCTTTTCTATAGAAACAAAAAATTCTGTGAACTTTTCGGAGTTGGCTAAGAAATTATTTTTTAATTAAGTTAGAAAAATTTTTAATGTGATATTTTATAGTTATTTTTTTCTATAAACTGAAAGGGAGGAATTATTTCCTGTGAGAAAAAATTAGTGCTTTAAAGTTTTTAAATAAAAAATTTATTGCAGAAATTTAATTAAGACTGATTATGACTGAGTGAATATGTGTTGGTCACGAAATTCGAAAACCCTTTCATGGCTGGGAATACTGTGGGGATTGCTGTCTCTGGCAACTCTTCTCACTGCTTTTCTTAGCAATGTGTGGTTGTACACAAAGGAACCTATTCAGTACCCAAACAGTGATATTTTAACAACTGTTACATTTAAAATTGGTCTATGGAGAATTTGCCCTACTTTAAAGCGGTCTAACGCCACTCTTCGTAAGTAGCTTTTTAAGTTCTTTTTAGTAATTTTTGCATGGTTTGAATATTATGTAATAAGTCTCTGGAATTATTTATTTTAAGTAGGAATTTTATAATCAGGCGAAATGAAGGGAGAACTTAATCAAAGCTGAAATTAAAACTGTAAAGTTATAATTTTTATATAAACCTATTTCGGAATTAATAGCGAGATGTAGCACTTTTAGATTTTATCCGGCAATTGAGGGATGTAGTTGGCCATTTTTCATGAAATCGCTAAAAATGCTAACTGTTGCATTTTCTTCAAGCGTCAATAATAAGCAAGATTGCGAAGCAAAATTTGGGCAGTGTACATAAAAGACGGTAAAGAATATAAAAATTTAAATAAAATCGGAGCTGGAAGCTTTGGTCCACTTGACGTAGAATGACCCAGCAGTCTTTTATCTTCTCCTTCTGTTTTAGTATTCTTTTCCATGCTCGTACATTTTGCAACCCGTGCTCAAAAGCGTGACTCTCCACTTCTTCTCTATTCTCCTTCTCATAATTTTTTTGGGATCAGTTTTTAACGTAAGCCTTTTTTAACAAGTCAAAGCTGTTTTGCACCCTGATTCCCTTGATCAGATCCTCATTTCTTTATTTAATCCATCGCTTTGGGTGCTCTTCTCTGTTTTACGTGATTTATTTTCACGTTATACTTCCACGGTGTACTTTAACGGCCCCCAACTGTAGTCCATTCATCATTTTTATACCCGATAAAAAGGAAATTTATGCTTTTTGGGATTTTTCCTTCTCCACTTCTCGACTATGGTTACCTCTGCTTTAACTACCTTTCCTTTTTTACTTCTCTATTTTCCTAAGCTTTTCCATTTTCCCTGTTAAAGTCTTTCACCCCATAAATTATCCAAATGGTTTCCTTATACAGATCTCCGACTTCTCGAGGTACATCGTTTTCAGATATTTCTCAGCTGAACTGAAGCTTCCTTAAAATTTTCTATAATTTATAATTTCATTAGTTTTCTGAAGAAATGGAGTAATAAAATTGGAAAATATCGAGAGCTGATTGCAGTCAGCTTCATTAGCTGATTAAAGCTTTGTGCCGTTTTCAAACTATTGAGGCGAATAATAAATTTAGTGATGAACATTTTGAAAAATTACTGGGCGCTTTTTGCAATTAACTTTCGAAACTCAGCAAAGACAGAGGTTAATGTAATTCGAATTGGATATAATTAGCGACTTTTACTACATTTGTTGAAAAGGGGGAGAAGAGTTTTGCAATGTGCGCAGGTTTCCAAGAGAGGTTTATAAGCTAAATGAAAAGAATCGCTTTTTGGTTGGTTCAATAATGACTATTGACCCTATAACAGCAATTGCTTAGGCTATAAGACTGTCATCAAGTTTATAATTGCTTTAATTTTAAAATGATTTTAATTATAAATCATTCATGAAACCTCCTTAAAAATGAATTAGGGAAGTTGATTAGATTTTTTTCATTTTGTTCACGAAAAAAATTTTTTTTGTAAATAAATATTATATGATATATTTTATCTTAACTCATCGTTGATTATGGCTCCCATAAATGTAATAGAGAGTCCTCTGCTCAAAGAAAATTACACAGGAGACTGCAAACAAGAATTCTTTTACTTTCCAGACACGCCTCATCTTTCTTGCACTTCTATAAAATATTCCTCATGGGAAGACATAACGGCAACAGATCTTGGCATATTAACTCCTTTAGAATTCACGCCGTCGTTTCTATCGAAGATGAGGTGAGTTAATCCCCTTTTATTGAAAAACTTTAAATAGTTTGCCTCCTTAAAGATTTAATATGAAGGTGGTTAATATTTGGAAAATAATTGAGATTCACAGATGATTTCATTATCGATTATAAACTGTTATAATATTTAGCTTTTGTTTACTCATAATAATTTTATCAGAATGCCAAATTTAGTGGAAGTTAATTTAATAAAATGAAAACGTGTTTGTTTTTAATGAGTTTTCTGTAAAATATGAGGACGAACTAAATTTCACTTTAATTTTCATGCAGTCGCTTATTTTTTGAATTTAGATTGTAAATTTTGAAATTAATTGACTGAATATTTTAACAAAAAATGTATTAAATTACTGTTTTTCAACAAAAAATTTTATTCCCTTTTTTATTCATTTTTATGAATAAAATATTTTTTTGGAAAAATGTTCACAGTGAAATTGGTTATCAACCAGTTCCGGAAAGAATTTAATCGCTTAAGACCATATAAAGGCAAAAAACGTTTTGAAATTCAGTTGAAAATGGATTTCCTAGAAGAAGAGAAAAGATAAAACTTGAGATGTTAGAACATTTACACTGGGGAAATTATATCATATGTGAAAAGAATTCGAACGAACATTGCATATCGTTTTCGCACTTTTTTATTTTCTCATTTTACGGTAATTTCGGAAGGAACCGAAAAACATACTTTCCAAAAACCAGGAAAATAATTTTCCAACAATAATTGAACACCCATTGTGGCGCTGCTGGTCCTTTTCAGGAAACAATAATTATTTGCAAAAGGGATCTCCGCTTAAATGACAGAATCAGAACATTCACAGGAAGTTGGATGCTTTTTTGATTGCTTCCGTTGATTTTTTTTTAGAATTTCAACTCTGTTCGGTGCAATCAGCATAATCCTAATATTTTTAGCAACGGCACTCTCATTAATTGGGCTTTGCAACCGTGATTACAAAACAATTGTGGCCTGTGGTCTTTTTATATTAGGAGGTGAGTATTGTTTTCGCTTGGCGACATTTTTAAATTATATTCTCAAATGAGTGTTCGTTTTTTTATTAAACTGCTTGTTTATTTATTTGAATTTATGTGATTGTGTGACGATTTGATGTGAATGTCGAAACGAAAATTCAATAAAGATGGTTCCATTAAATCAACAGAAAAAGTGTTAAGATGACATCGCTTAATTGCTATCTCCAAAGAACAGCGTTCCGTGAAACACAGGCAACTATCGCCATGCGTGGTAGCTTTTTGTTGCGCAGAAAAAGTTGACGAATCGAAGTTAGTAGTGAAAATAGCGAATTTTAAAATAATAGTAGTTCATTCCTCTGTAAGCCAAATCGGAAGAGGAACGACTCCTAAAAATCTGTCTCTCGCGACAGGAGACGAGCCAAAACCACAGCTGCAGAGTCGAAATTTCAAAGCCCTGCGTTGCCTTTCACCCAATACTGCTTGTTCGATTTTCTCTACATCTCTTCTCTTTTGTCTGAGTGAACAAATTTTTGCTTAAAGCTCAAATACTGAAAAATAAAATAAAACACTTATTGAACATTTTGAGTCCCAATGGTTTTGCGCTGGAACTTATATTTATAAATTATTTCCTAGAGTTCTAATCCGAAACAAAATTGCTTCAAACGATTCCATAGACATTAAGTAATATTTTTTGCAAATAATCTTACTGTCGGTTCCAATGTGTTTATCAAATTAAAAAAAAAGACGGATAGTTCTTTATCGTAAAAGGGACTCAAAGGGTTACTGAGAAGGCTTTATTGGGTTCGATTTTTCATTAAACATTTGTAACAAATCGGAACCAAAGAAGTTTGTAATTGTAGTCATCAATCTCAATTAGAAAACAAAAGAGGAAGTTTTTCTTGCGAAAGATTAAACCATTTCAGTAGAAACTTTAAACTGTATCTTTTGTCCAAGTTTGAAAATTTGTTTTGTGAAAAGGTTGAATAAAAAAAATAAGTACTTAAGTCGATGTCTAGTATTACTACAATTCTGAGAAAATTGCTATGAAATTGCTTATGTAGTAACCAAGTAGCTTATTTTTACAGTTTTCAAAATTTTTGTTTACTTCTGATTGCGCATTTTGATCTCTTTTATAATTTCGAAAGAATGTGTCATTATCGTGAGACATTTTTTTAAGATTAATATATCATACTTTCCGTTTAAATATCCTGTGCATTGTGAATATATTGATATAATGAAAATTGTAGGTTCGTTTGAAGTGTGAAATGTAATATATCAAATTATTTATAATTTTTTAAAAAATGGTTAAGAGATTAAGTAGCTTAAAAGAAGTGTAAAAATTAGTTTTGGGCCAACATAAATTTTTAGACGTCTTGGTGTCCACCGGTTGAAAGCTTATGTTTTAGTGTCGCTTGAATTTTTGCCAGAAAGCAGATCTGCTCTTCATTTGACATGTCTCGAGTCTTAACTGCAAATAAATTGCTAAGAAAGGCAATACATATTCTCTCCTTCAAACAAAAACTCCATTTTTAATTCGAAACAAGTGCATTTGTTAATAATTATTTTGAATGAGGGAACAGTTTCAGGTTTGAATTATATAATAAGAACCATTATGGTTTTCCATATGTGTAACGAATAAATTCAGTTGCACTAAATAAATTTCTGTTTTGGTTCGGTTGATTAAAATCTGTATAATATTACTCATAATTAGTGTGTTTTATGAACGGTTATAAAAATATGAGAGCATTGAATTTTATATTTAAGTTTGAAATTGAAGAAATCATTAATTGATATTAATTATAAAAAAAATTCAAGTGCCAAGTCTGTCATATATTAAACATATTTTAACTGATTTAAAATTTGTCAAAACGTCCTTTTACTTCATTGTTAGAGTAAAAGAGTTTTTTTTTCTTCGCCGCTGACGACATATTTTAGCAACTGTTTTTGTTTCTCGTATTTTCAATCCTCCACTTACGGATACAATAATAAGTCTGATCTTTCCGCCATTCTTTTGACTTTTTTTTTCTTATTTAATTTTGTCATTTTTTTAAGTCTGAGTATAAACATTTCACCAATTCCACTGTACTTTCTTCTTTCCAAAAAAAACCGTATTTATTGGAGGCGAAGAAATAAAAAAACCCCACAAATATTCTGTGCCTACAGTAAATAAAAGGGGAGATGTTATCGGCAGGAAAAATGAAGCAAATTCAAAATATAAATCATTTGTGATTTATTTTTTAGGGCTGACGCTGGGAGGAGGTTTGCTTATTTTCGCTTCGGTTCTCAGCGACGCTTACTTCGAACGGCCCAGGAGACCACACAAAATCACCGGTGCATTTGAAAAAATGACCTCATCCGGTGTGTTCGACTACAAATACGGATGGTCTTTCTTTGCTGCAGGGGCCGCCTTTTTCATGACCGAATTGGCCGCCGTTCTCAGCATTTCTGCTTACGTCAGGAGATTTCCCACAGTCGAAGATATGGTAATCTTTTCTGTTTATTCTCCAAGGAGGAGGAACTGCTGGAAATAGTTTTTTTTTTACTTAGATGCGGGTCGTTTCAGGTTAGGATTATGGTCCCGGGTGCTGAAAGAAGATTGAAAGAACATCATGGTTTTGCTGGGGAATATCTGGTTCAGCACAAGAATAAATATCAAAGGCAAGATCCGGACAATTCCCTATCATTAATAGCCGGTAGTATAATTCAATTTCATTCGAATCTTTATCTACAAACATTATAATAAAAATAATGACTTTGTTACTGAACTAATACCAGTTTCAGGTTCAAAATGTAAGAATAAAGCTCTGACCGAGGGAAGCGTTGAGGGGGCTGAAGAAGCAACATTTTTGAACAAACCAGCCCCCGACATTTGCACCTCAAATCCCGCCGCATTATCCGAAAGCATCAGTTTTGGAGATCCTCCCGAATCGTCCCAAGTTTTGGTGACGCCCTCGGGAGCATATTGCGCAAATCCAGAAAATTCCTACATTCTCAGCGAAATCGGTTCCGTTGGATCGAACTCATTCCTGGGGGGTCAACTGGCGGGTCACACTGTACCCATTCTTCTCATGCATCATTCGCAGAGGCCCTCTGGACCGCCATTTTCGTTTTCCACGCTCCCGAAGGACGCGACAAGGAATTTCAACATGTCGACGCTTCCTCTTTCGGTAAACAGAAAAAAATCGGATGCGTTCGTGCTTCCTCCGGAGCATTTATCCGGTGGCTTCGAACAAAGCTTTTGCTCAAATAGGTGCAATGAGTTTGAAGATCAGCCGAAAGAAGTCAACTTCAGTTTACCCCAATTGGATGAAAAAGAGACCAGGGGAAGGGGCCTCCACTCCGAGTGGAATGACAGATCGGTCTTTGGACATTCCGAGCATTTCGATTTCAGGCACGGAGAGTGAAAATTTCCCCAAAGAGAAATGAAGAGAGTGTTGAGCAATATGGAGGCCCTTGAGTCTGACAGAACAAATGTTCGCTCTCAGAGCGCAAAAGTGGCACTTACATAAGTGATAAACTGTTGTTTAAAAGCAGTACTTCTTATATATCACCGGGATATACAATAATTTCAAACTGATCTCATTTGAGAATTTTATTAAATAAATTTTGACATAAAAATCGAGCTGAGTCAGTTAAAATTATTCCCGCCATTACTCACTGATAATATAATACTCTATTACAATACGAAATATTATTCCATTCCATTTTTATTCATTGTAATATTTTTTACATTGTGAACTCATTGTTAATAAATTTTATTAAAGTCATTTTTTTGTGCTACAAAAGATTTATTCTTCAGTAATTGTATTTTCTTCATAAAAGTTTACGAGATTTGTGTTCATACTGTCCTAAATTACGTATAGATATACATAAATATCTATACGTATTTTTAACTAATATGAAATAATATTCCTTTGTCTGTTGTTTTTGTATACACCAAATTTCCTTTGATTATCACTAATGAACATACAAAAAATATTCCAAAGTACAAAAGAAGCAGAAAACTTTAGAATAAAAGTGATTTCTCATTTTGAAAACTAAATTATCTCGATTGAAAGAAAGAAGAAAACAAACAAAGACTGCACAAAAACAGATTTCGAAGGAAACAAAACATTTAGAAATTTTTTCTCTAAATAGTTTGACTGAGTGAAACCGGATTTTTGCCAATTTATTTTCAACGGGAAATTGAACCCCCGGGGTGAAATTATATTGTTTCGGAGCCTAATTCTAACTACTGTATAAACACGTCTCTCGTTAATCGAACTGACATTTTAAGAAGCTTGTTGACAGATACTTCTGTCGAGATTGAAAGTGGTGCTTTCGAACTTGGGATTAATGATTTCATTTCTTTTGAGGGTTTCGCTTTTTGAACAAAAAAATGTACCATGAATTTTTCCCATTTTTTTTTGAAAATGATTTCCCCCTTTAGTACTAAAAAGAATTCTCGTGAGCGTCTTTTATTAAAGGCGAAAGGAGCAAAAGACAAAATGAGTCAACGAACTTACGTAAGTAACCGAAAATGAGACTTTTGATAGACTTTTGGGATGTTATGAATAATGAAGAGACAGGAGAGGAGAGAAGGGCGACAAGGTGGACGAAACGGCGGGTAGAGCGAAGATGAAAAGCATTTTATTGGACTCATCCCAAGGAAATATATTTTATAAGAGTTTACAAAGGGTTTTCAAATAAGACGTGTGTAAGATAATGTTGGAAGGCATATTTTGGCATAGATACAAGAAGTAAGGAATTGTGTTGGGGGCGCTCCTGTTCTTTGCCCCGCTGGTTCATTCTTGTCAATCTCAGTCAGTCTCTTCCGAACGGGTCGTTAACTGCTTTTTATTTCTCTTTACTCGGTTTTCCTGCATTTAAAGGATAATTTTCTCTTATGTGAAGTGAACAACTTCAGGATAAGGATAGAATTCTGTTTGGGATTTCTGCCAATTTTCTCTGCTTCAGGCGGAGATTTGTATTTGTTGATGTTTCAGGTAAATTGAAAACTTTGATAAATTTTTTCTTTCCTCATTAATTTCTTTTTAGAAATAGGATGAAATATTCTTATGCAAAATTATTTGTTATAAAGCCGGGTTGATGATCGTTAGAGTAAGGAGTAAAAACCAAGTTTATTTTATTTCTAATTCGATATACACAAAAATTTGAAATCTATGATTATTTGCCTGTTCTAACAATCAGGTTTTCTTCATATACAGTCACAGTATACAAGCAAAATTTATGACGAAAAATAAAATAAAGTTTCTTTCTTCAAAAAAGGTTTCTAAAATCGGCGAATACATACAATTATTGCCTTTTCATTAAACTTTGCATCTTTTCAAACTTTTCAAACTTTGCGTGTCTATCTACTAATTTCAGTGATTAAGAAGGGTACGAAATGTTTTTTTTTACAAAGATTCAATAAATTTTCCAGTTTTCTTTTCCTCGTTCAAGTGCTAAAGTATAGTATAAAATGATATTCGACAAAACCTGAAATTTTCAGTTTTAAATTTGCGGTTTCCAGCACCGTAAAGCTTTTTGTTTTCACAGTTTCTTCATTTTTTAGCATTTAATCTGACTTTTGGTTTTTTGATCAATTTCTTAATGCAACTGCATGTTCGAGATTTATTAACCCTTTGTAGTCGTATATCTACTCTCAGCCACCACAGCAAGGAACTATACGAATATATACGAATCTTATACTGTATGCATTCCTATATCAGTTTAAACTTTTCCTCAATTTCTATTAAACCTTTTCAGCAATTAATACAATTGGACATAACAAAATTCAATCTAAACAAAAGTTGTGCAACGAAAGAATATTTTATTTTATGTATTTATGAGTAATTAGAGATTCTCTCTTGTTAAAATATGACTAAATATGAGTAAATATTACTGAATATTATATATATGTATCCCTGCGCTTTCCAAACAAATTAATTCCGACCAATAGATACCCGTACACAAATTTTATACCACCGCAAAAGGGTTAAACTCTTACATTTACAGAAATTCCTATTCTTTGCTAAGTTCATTGGATTTCATTGGCTATTTTTCTGAGATTGTTTTGAACATTGTTATCAGAAATCATAATTTCATTCGAAAAATATAAAAAGGAAGCTTAAAAACTCAGATCATTGCTTGCATTGGAGTTTAACATTATGTTCAGTTTTAACATCGAGTTCAATGTACACAAAATTCGAGCTTTAGTATCATTATATATTTTTTAGTCTAAAAGGCTCACCGTTTAATATATTCTGATAGTTTTTAGGAATCATTAATTAAAGTTAAGATATACTGCAGTCTTTAATAACAGCTATTTATTAATATCTCTTTGTTTTCCGAGTAAAAGAGAGCAATATTAAAAAAGCAATTTATAAACCGCCCAAACTTTTTTGAAGAGTTAAGTTAAAAAGCATTTTTGTAAAGTATTGAAATTGGGAATTTATTCAATATTTTTTTTTTTAATCATTGTTTTAAATCATTTTTATTAAATGTTAAGATTTAAGTTAGAATTATTACCACTGACCTCGCCAAATGCCGAATTTTAAATGTATCGCTATGTCTTTGTGACATAAGACTTAAATAATTGCCTGGGACGTTCATGGTTGGTCGAACGCTTTTTCTTTGACACAGATTTAGTCTTGTAAACCGTCTGCCCGTTTCCTATTTTTAGAGCCATATTTCTCACCAGACTGAAAAGCGTGTGTATGTTTAAAAAATTGACTTGTTGGTGTCAGCAACATGCACCAAACCGTTGAGGTGTACTGAAACGTTGTTTTTTCAAAAAACATTTTCAAGATTGAGCTTCATTTTCAGAGGTTTTCAGCAATGGAACGCGGAAAAAGCGTTTTATCTTCGAGAATATATAATTTTGTTCCTCTCTCACCTTAGGTAATTAAAACAGGAGTTTTGATAATATGGCTTAATGAACCGGTCCTCGAGTATAGTAAAGTTAAATGGTATGCTGTAACAGTTAATGATTTTGTGAAAAACTCGTTAGGAAGTTATCTGAGGAAATGGGAAACACAAAAACAAAAAGGTGAACTGAAAGATGAAAAGATAAACCTTTTGAGGAAAGGGTTTATTGAAGATTGAGAAGAATAATTTGAATTTTTCACAGTAAATTAGAAGTAATATTGAAATAAAAAGAAGTAAAAATTTGCTTGAAAAAGAGTTTCAGGGAAAGATTAAAAAAGGGAATTAAGATAAGATTTGAAAAGGATGATAATTCAAAAATCTTTCCTGCATAAAAAATTATAATTTCTTTAAAATTAGAAATCAATTTATCTTTCAAAACTCGCCTAATTAAATTGCGAAATTTTGCCGCCCATCGAATTCTGCCTGCTGACGAAAATGGCTGCTGTGACATAACACTCTGAAATATCCTTTGGTCATTAATCCAAATGATTTTATTCCGACGGTTTTATTAAACTTCATAAACATTTTCTCTAAATAAAGTAACCACTGTAATTCCGAATAATACTGCTGACAGTCCTCATTCATATTAACATACCCTATTATGATCTTGTCATTACAACATGTAATATATAACTGAATATTAACCCTTTGCGGTCGTATAAAATATGGGGATGGGTATCTACTGGTGGGAATTAATTTCTTTGGAAAGAGCAGAGATACATATACATAATATTCAGTAATATTTAGTCATATTTTAACAAGAGAGAATATCTAATTACTCCTAAATACAATTTAGAAAATATTTATTTTGTTTATATTAAATTTTGTTATCTCCAATTGTATTAGTTGATGAAAAGGTTTAACAGAAATTCAGGAAAAGTTTAAACTGATATAGGAATGTATACAGTATAAGATTATATATTCGTATAATTCCTTGCTGTGGTGGCTTAGAGCAGACATACGACCGCAAAGGGTTAAAATTGACTGAAATCAGCTTTGCTAAATTTATTCACCGCAAAAATACACCTAAAAAATTATTCTAATTGATCAATAAAAAACCAAAAAGTTACTGTATTCATTTCTGAATACTCCGAAGTATTAACATTAAAAAGGACGACCGTTAAGAACTCAGAAAAATCTCTTTTAATAAACTTCTGATCGTTCGTCATTAATATAATATTTTCTTTTTTTCCACCTCAAAAAATATGGCAAAAATGATTATTGAATTATTAAAGAGAGAGATAACGCGGGAGAAAAAAAGAAAATCATTTGGTCAAAAGGTCAATTGGTGTTTATAGTTTTTCTCTAAATACCGTCTCGTGTTTGGTGTGTTATGGTGTTTCCTGTAAGCAAACAAAAAGGAAGTGAACCATTTTGAATTTTCTAAAAATAATTCAGGACCTCTTTAGGCTGGAAAATAATAAGTATTTGGGTAAAGACACGATGTACCTTTTCTATAGTAAAGTTGAGTGTAACGTAGAGTGATTTAGTATGTGTTGCATGATTTTCCCTTTTCCGGGAAATTCGAAAGGGAGAAATTTGTTGTCGATGTCTTTGAGTTGTTATGAAATAAAGGAAAAAGTTGTATTTCATTCACGTATAATATAAAGGTGAGAAAATGACATAATTAATTACTCGTTGTCACTAGTTTTATCGCTCATCGGCTCAAGAGGCCATTTTCTTGGCCCTTCTCGTTTTTACGGCAGATTTAAATTTTATTCCGTTAAGTCAGTAAATCCATCTCAATTTAAATTTTGATCCTATCGGAATTGGCTGAAATTTTCCAATTCATCACGTTGTGTTGGCAATATGTTGTTGACATAATTTCACAGGTGAATTCCAGCGTTTTCATTTACTTTGGTCGATCCTTCCAAATAATAATTTCGGTGGAAGAAAAATAAGCAGAAAATTTCTCTTCTGAAAATGGCTGTGGAAAGTGAAGAGTTTGAAAGACGGGACTAAGGCCATACGAAACAAACAGAACAATCGAACGTCTTTATGTTGAGGAAATCGTTCGCGAATACTTTCCATTATTACTAATTGGCAGCAGTATAACATTTTGTCATTTCAAAGCTTTGAAGGCTTTTAAAAATTGAGCCAAACCTCTTTTCAAACAGAAGGATTTGTGAGCTAATAAATTATAAGCTATTTTTTTTAGTCTAATTACCGGTGAAGCTGTTGAAAAATAATTAACGCCCTTTCAGTCACCGCCGAATGATTGCTTAACTGCAAACTTCCCCCGCTGTTAATATTTATTTTCTCCCTCTTCATTTGCAATTACTCTTCATTTTTCACTTTCATAATCTATTTATTGATACTTTCCTTAATGATGAGTGATGATGAAATTAATTTTTTTAATTCAGATAAAATCGAAAGGTTGAAGACTCCATTGTTTCATCTGCCAAAATTTGTGAGGTCCTTCCAAAATATTTTAATTTATTAGTGCTTAATATGAATAATGGCGTCCCGCTAATTATTTTCATTAAACTTTCTAAACGGATTAATACGTCTATTCGTTGAAAACACATTCTTTATTAATGAATCAGGACTGACTGCAGAGAACGACAAAGTGTTCGCTGTTGGTTCTAAGACAGAAATAAATCTAATAAAACTGCCGAAGGTGACATGTATAAGAGTGGTATTAATTGCCCAACTGTAAATTAATGAGGAGAGAATATTAAAACAGTCCTGGCACGTTCATGACGAAAATTAATTGCGATGTAAACGGTTATTGCAAATGTCGCCCGCGGAAAATCCGAATTCGCGATGCCTTCGAGTAATGAGTTTTTCTTATGCGATCTAATGCGGTTTAATGTTTGTTTCAGGAGAACAGAGAAGGATGAAATGCGAGGAAGAAGAGAAAAAAAGTAAAAGTGGGATGTGAGAAAAGCGCACAAAATGGGGAAGCGAACAAAAAAGCGAATCGAAAGACTTTATAATGAATTAGTTTTTGAGCGAAGGATTTTGATGCTTTGCACTGTATTTATTGGGCTCTCTATTGCTGTATGGTGTATATCCATAACTACAGATTATTGGTTTATTGTAAGTGGTGGAAATGGTATTTACATCCCTTCTACCAAAAGATATTTTTATTCGAGTCATTCAGGGATATGGAGAATATGTAGGTAAGATCTGTATTTGTATTTTAACTTTTACAAGATGCAATTGTGATAATTACTTATAAAATTAATTTTTAAATATAATAATATAATATATTACTCTATTTTGGCCACATTAGGCATTAGAGTTGATGGCTACAGTTCAATTTTCCTAATGAGTGGCCCATCAGTAGTCTTCAAAACTATACTTTTTTTTTATTATACATATTTTTATACATATAAAGTTTTCAAATATGTGAGACATTAAATCTAGGTAATTATAAATAAATCAAAATTTAATAAATAAAATAAATAACATATATACCAGGAGGTTAAAAGGGTTAAAATGGTAAACATGGTAAAATATTAAAGTTAGTATAATAAAATTAGTTTTATATAGGTAAAATAATAAGTAATTATAAATTTATTTTTAAATTTAATAATAATATAATTTAATGATTTACCCTTTTCTCACCCGAGGGCATTAAGGGAGTATAGGCAACAATTTTTTTTTATAAACATTATAAATTTTTTTACAAAACAAAGTTATCAATTATGTACAAATCCAAAGATAAACAGGCACCAGATAAGCTACAGCTTTTAAAGTAAATAAAATTTGCAAAATTATTAGCAAATTAAATATGAAATTATAAGTTTAATGAATAAAAAATTAAAAATCATAGATTAAATAAATATCATGTCAAAAATTGTCAATAATTAATTTTTAAATTTAATATTTAAATGTAATATATTTTGATGTTTTTTTAAATATTAATAATATTATTTTACCTATAAATTAGAAACAAATGAAATAAATCTAATGATAAAGTAAATTTTTCCTTTTTTTTCATCTTTTTGTACAGTATATTTTATCTTTTTGTTATTCTGAGGAATAAATCACTCTGATTTTCGATATTTTACTGTATTTATTATTATATTATCATTTAATTATTTTCCAATAACTAATTACAATATTACAGTTCTTTTCAATCAATTTTAAATTTTAAAACGTTTTTCAAAACTGCTTTTTCTTAATTATCTGCGTTAACATTGTCCTTGGATGCAAGGATATCCTTTGTAAATTGATTTTAAGAAATAAAAAGTAAATGCAGATGCTAAAAAGCAAACAAATAATGAAAAATCATCTGTAAGTGCCCAAAATTCTGACTTTGAATTAAATAAATTTTTAACCTTTGCGGATTAAAGCATTTCTTTAGTACCGAATTCGAAGGTCAATCTTTTTTTAAAGATTAAGCAACAGAAAATAGTAGAGTGCCGCATGTTTGCTATACAAACCAAACTAAAAATTGGCTCGTCCCTGAGCACATGACAACAAAATAGAGAAAAAAATATTTGGCACCAAGAATATGTTTGAGTTTTTCTTCTGGAGATAGAAAGTTTAAAGTGAAAAATAGCTGCGAAGAAAATAAATAACGGTGGCGAAGTATTTAAATTCTGACGTCGCGGTTGCGGCATTACACAGCCAACAATGAGAAGGAAATTCAAAAATTGTTTCCAAGGATTCGGCCATTTTTGCGGTTTATCCTTAAGGCCAGTTGGCCATTTTCAGGGAACTGGACAGGAACTTTGAAATATTAGATGATTTTAGTGATTTAATTCTTAATTCCGTAGCAGTTTTGTTTACCTCAGTTTCGCTATAAAAGTGACTGTGATTTTATAAGGAATTGATTTCCCGAATGCATCATTTCTTTATTGAAGTTTAATTTCCATTAATTAAAAATTCGAATCGGTACTTTTATACTGTATTATGTAATGGTTTATTTCAGGTTTGCTTTTGCGAATGAGACAACGGGCGTGAGTGCTGGTTTCAGTCCATTAGACGCTCAGAATGCAACCGGAAAATCTGAAACAAAGGGAAAAACTACGTATTTCAGTGAGTATTAGAGGCGATTTAACCCTTTGAGGTCGTATAAAATTTGGTCGGAATTAATTTCTTTGGAAAGAGCAGGGATACATATACATATTATTCACTAATATTTAGTCATATTTTAACAATAGAGAATCTCTAATTACTGATACATACAATTTAGAAAATATTATTTGGAATTCTAAACTTTTGTTCAGATTAAATTTTGTTATCTCCAATCGATGGAGCATCGTATTAGTAGAGGTTCCCTCAGGAAAAGTTTAAACTGATATAGAAATGCATACAGTATAAGATTCGTATATATTCGTATATGTCCTTGCTGTGGTGGCTGAGAGCAGACATACGACCGCAAAGGGTTAATAGAATCAAACAGGCTGACTAATGGAAAATGTCAGTATTAAACAAAAATAACGAAAGCTTCACTGTTGTTTTTGTTTCACTGGTTTTGCGGAAGACTTTGTGCATAGAAAAAATGTCTAACTTCCTAAAGCAAGCCACCATAAACAATAAAGCCCAATAAAATTAAAAGAATTATAGAGGTACAACATTTTTCATGGGTAATAATTCGTCGAAAAATCGTTAAAATTTATTTTTATTATTTATTATTATTATTATTATTTATTTTAGTGTTATCTAACATTAAATTTATATATTACCCTATTTATCTATTAGTTCAGAGAAATATATAGTTCTCCGATACCATTTTACAGTTGATCATACAATCTATTATATTTCAACAGTCAACTCTAAAACTTTTTAGCGAGTTTAAAATTATTGTGTAACAGTTGAAGCGAACTCCCCGAGAATCTGAGGAAAGTAAATGAAAGATCAGACATGAATTTCAATACCTAATATTCGTGCAGGCATTGCACTCGTGCCAGAGATGTTCCCCGGAGTTTCTACAGACTGACCTGATTGATAAAAGTAAAAATTTTGGCGCCTATCTTTGGCTTTGTGCCTCCTCTTTGAATAAAGATACAGGAAAACAAAATGTCTCTGATTCACGCATATGTTTAAAATTTATTAATAACGTGGGTGGAAAGTAGGCCTACCCTGGATATTCAACAAAAAAAACTTTTTGGAAATAATTTAAAGTGTATTTTCAGTATTGCTTTTCCATTTTAAAATTTCTTAACTCGTTCAGAATTTAATTCTACAAATTTATAATTAAATTCTCTTAAAGAGATTCGGTAATTATCTCTTCGATAGGAATGAAAGAATACATTTGGTCATAAGTTAAATATAAACGGTTTTGCTGTTGGGGGAGATCGGTCATAAATTAATCTCATTATTTCAGAAGTTAATTGACCGCATTAAATTCATATTTAAACGCACCGAAGTTATTCATTAGAATTATTTAACTTTTTAAACATTATGTTTTAATAAGTTGACTTTAGTCGTAACCTTCGATATTTTGGAAACTTATATCCAATCAATGTTAAACACATACGACATAAATGACGATTTGTGCCCGAAATAAAAAATTTTAAATATGTTTTAATTGCTTTTTTCGTTTCATTTTACCGACAGTGTAAAGTTTTATGCCCTAAATAAGGTAAACTGAAACGTGATGTTTTTAACCATTAATCCAGTGTCCGATATATACAAAAAGTTATGGTGTTTATTTTTTTTTTAAGCATACGCACGCAGGCGTACACGCAAATTTTTTTTTTTTTGCTTCGGTTTTTCTAAGATAATCCCAAGTTCGCGAATATTTGTGTAAATATTTGTATTACTTTGTTGATCCTTCATGGCTTGTCGCAAAAAATAAGGAAAAAGAGTTAAGGGAAAACATTTGGGGATTTGATTGAATTTAGATAAAATTATATCGGTTTTTTTTTTATTTCAGAAAAATGCAAATTTCACGAATTGTCCTACGTAGATCCCAAACAAAAAAGAGATCCTTCGATAGATCAAACTCTTGTCAGTAAGTATTTAGATTCAGGAAAGAATTGCTTTTCTTCTCGTGAAAACAGTCACCAAATAGCTGATTTATTCACCTTTAGGGATGAAAGCTGAACACTCAACCTAAACGACTTAAATTCATTTTCTTTTCATTTGGAAAAGAACGGTCTAAGAAAGGTCGCTAACTTCTAAATTCTGTCATCGCGTGAAGTTCTTTTTGTACTCAGAATTCTATAAATAAAAGCGGCATCTTTATTTTCTTTAAATCATAACGAATCCGACTGTTTATATTCTTTTTCAAATATTCATTTCATATTAATTTTTATTATTCATAAGGAAAATTCCACGAAATATTGTGTAAATCTGAAACTGTAAATCTCAGTTTTTACAGAACTGAGTTTTAGAAGGAAAATTAGATTTAAATTTAGTTAAATAATCACTTGGAGTAGGATTATTTTATCGTAATTAATAATCTCTGATGACTGTGAGAAATTAAAAAATCAGTTTCAAATTTTAAGCAGACAAATTTTCAAGCTTTTTTCTTTCAGATTATAACCGAACTGAGGTTGTATTTGCAATAATCGCACTCGCTTTGATGATTATTGGTTTTGTCTTCTCCTGCTACACGTTTAACAACACGAGATATATGTTTAAGAGAACTGCTGGAGGGATACATTTTCTATCAAGTTAGTCCTTCGCTCTTTTTTTTGAGTAAACAATTATCATTTTTAATATATTTTTTGATTTCAGCGGGGTCCACTCTGACGGTAATAGAGGTCGTCATAAATTCCGTTGATTATGAGCGGAAAAATATTCCTTTCACATATCCTCCGGGAGCGACCCACAAATATGGCTACAGCTTCGTTTTGGCTTGGCTGGTTTTCATATGCAACCTTCTGTCAGGTTGCGCTTTCCTTGTGTTCTCAAGAAAAAGGAAAGGAAGAAAAGCTCCAAACGATGAGATTGCAATGGCTGACGGTGTTACCATAATAGGACGGTGAAAAATAATTTAAAAAAAAAATATTATTTAACAGTATGTTTTAAAAGGATTTATCAATTTTTATAGAAGATATAATTAAAGTATTTTTTGGAAAATTTTAAAATCACGTCAATTATTTAATATAAGTGCCTCTTTTATATTTAGATGATAAAAAATTAAAAATGTTTGAAAATTGTCTGTCCTGCAAAAGTACAAAAAGGATTCAAAAGTCCCTAAATATAAATTCTATACTGTTTAGTTTTATTAAACACTGAAAACTGTAATTAATATAAATTACTTAATTTAGAGATTTACTCAAAACCAAAATGAGAATTTTCCGAGCAACAGAATAATCATGAAGACTATGCTTTGCAGAAAATATAAAGATTTAATAATATATCACAAAACTTGAGTTTGACATAAAAAGCAAAATAAAACTAAATAATAACTAAAGAACAAACTAAACTTTTCTTTCGTAGCTTAAAAAGCTAAGCAAATTATAGTATTCCAATAATAAAACACAGTTTCTATTAAAAAGAGACCAGATAATTAATAGTTTGATGATATGTTTTATGTATAAGTTCAGGTAAATTACGGGAAAGTTAACAGGGCTGTCTTCGAGAAAACATCTTCAAAGAAGTTGATAATTAATTTTAAAAATTCGTGTTCCTAGCTCTTCCTAACTTTTATTTGAAATTTTTAATTTTTCGCGGTTTATCTCAATCGAGCAACAAGTCGACAGGAAGAAGTATTTCCGTTTTGTTGAGGAACTATCATCGCGGAGGCTTTGATTTCTGTCATCTCGGTCACGGGATCGTAAAGTTAGTATCACTTCAAGTCTAGTGTTAGTAATAAGTGTTAATGGTTATAAATTCAGAAATAAAATTTGTCGATTAGTTTTCCTAAGTGATTAGAGTATTATCAGAACGGTCATCCAGTTCTGTTTCGTTTACTATTTAAATTTGTTTTTGATTCTGAATGGGAATATGGCTGACGAGTCTGCAGTAAATAGCGAGCAACTTTGTACGAAATCTGCACCTGCCATGATTTGCGACAGTCCAGTAACGGATCCAGGTTCCACGATAAAAATATTCGATGGTTCCAACAACTTCGGGGCCGAGAGAGCTAAAATTGATATGAAATCATCAAGCGCTCTAAAGAAATCAAGCCGGTACCGAAGTCGTTCGTTGTCAGCGTCTTCTCAGGATTCGTACAGCTCTACTTCATACACCGAAAGCAGTTCTGAAGAAGATGACGTTTCTCCTAGGGAAAAGGTTCAGAAGAGCTCAGCAGGGTTTAAAGATTTTTGTGTAAGAAATATAGCTCAAAGTGCTTTTGGCAGGAGAGAAATAGAAATTGCGGAACAAGAGATGCCTGGTATCATGGCCTTAAGGAAAAGGGCGGTGGATGATAAGCCGTTAAAACAAGCCAAAATCGTTGGGTGCACTCATATAAACGCACAGACTGCAGTCCTAATTGAAACTTTAACTGCTTTGGGGGCTCAGATTCGGTGGGCTGCTTGCAATATATATTCAACTCAAAATGAAGTAGCAGCTGCTCTAGCTGAGTCAGGCTTGCCCATTTTTGCCTGGAGAGGTGAAACTGAAGAGGATTTTTGGTGGTGCATTGATAGGTGTGTCAATGCTGAGAATTGGCAGCCTAACATGATTTTAGATGATGGAGGAGATGCAACTCATCTAATGTTAAAAAAATACCCAGCCATGTTTAAGATGATCAAAGGTATTGTTGAAGAAAGTGTTACTGGTGTCCATCGATTATATCAGCTTTCAAAGGCAGGCAAACTATCAGTTCCTGCTATGAATGTCAATGATTCAGTTACAAAAACAAAATATGATAATTTGTACAGTTGCAGAGAATCAATAATTGACAGCTTAAAGAGATCAACTGATGTTATGTTTGGAGGCAAACAGGTTGCTGTTTGTGGATATGGAGAAGTGGGAAAAGGTTGTTGCCAAGCATTAAAAGGTCTTGGTTGTGTGGTGTATGTTACTGAAATTGACCCAATATGTGCTCTTCAGGCTTGCATGGATGGTTTTAGAGTTGTAAAGTTAAATGAAGTCATTAGAAATGTTGATATAGTTGTAACCGCCACCGGAAATAAAAATATTGTTACGAGGGAACATATGGACAAAATGAAAAATGGTTGTGTTGTTTGCAACATGGGCCATTCCAACACTGAAATAGATGTGAATAGCCTAAGGACACCTGATTTAACCTGGGAAAAAGTCAGGTCCCAAGTGGATCACATAATTTGGCCAGATGGGAAAAGGATTGTCCTTTTAGCAGAGGGAAGATTAGTTAATCTTAGTTGTTCAAGTTTGCCATCATTTGTTGTATCCATAACATCTGCCACACAAGCTTTAGCACTAATAGAGTTGTTTAATGCCCCTCATGGTAGATATAAGTCTGATGTTTACTTGCTGCCCAAGAAAATGGATGAATATGTTGCCAGCTTGCACCTTCCAACTTTTGATGCTCATTTAACAGAATTGACAGATGATCAGGCTAAGTATATGGGATTATCAAAAGCAGGTCCTTTCAAGCCTAATTATTATCGATATTAATTTAATGAATTATCATACAAATGGACTTTAATGAAATTTTATCAAGATGGCATTAAAGTATGCTTTAAAGTGGTTAGAAACTGCTTGAAATATTGAGTTTTATTGTTGCTGATTGTGTTGGCATTTAACAAATGAAATCTGTAAAGATTAGTCTTGATTAAATATGATAATTCCTGCAATCAGCAAATAACACAGTATTTGTATCATATTATGAAATATAATAAATTTGAGTTTTTGCTTGCCTAAATTATTTTTATTTAAGTGGAGTACATTGTACTTCTAATTCTAGAATTTTTTTAGGCCTTTGCTAGCAAAATTCTATACAGTAACTCTCAATATGTATGCAATTGTAGACAAAGTTGAGGTAGTGTTTTTTGAGTATTAAGAATATAATTACTTAGTCTTTTATTTTTAAAGGAATTAGTGATTTAGCTTGGAAGGAGGGGAAATATTCTAAAAATAATTTTTTAATGAAAATTCAATTCATTTTATGCTTTTTTTTTGCAAATGATTTAATTATTTTTTAAAATGATACTTAAAAAAAAGAGCAAAAGCAAAATTTATACTGCCCTGAAGTATAACATTCAGTTATATGAAAAGTTTTCCATCTTTTGTAAGGTATGAATTTTGTTCATAGTCTGATGAAAATTTTGAAATTCTTTTGTTCTGAAAAACCATTTGCCACATTGCTTTTTTTTTTGGAACATTTGGGTATCAAAATTACATGATGTGTACCACTCCAGTTTTCTTTCAGTACAATAATTTATAACAAAAATGCAGTATTTTTTTTTACTTTGTGTTTTATTGATTGTTAAAGCCTACAACTTTTGAAGTGCATACAACAGTGTATGTTAAAATATTTTTCTCCATTTACAATGAGGAAGTAGGTCATAGAGCCTAACTAATTAAAAGTGAATTTTACATTTTTTTAATTTTAATTTAATATCAGTTTGGTTTTATTGGATGATTTTAAAAAAGAAAAACTTGCCAATGGAAAAGGAAATGAATTGTGGTTTAAAATTACACTTCTGACTATAACTGAAAATCTTCATAATCCATATAAAAAGAATTCAAAAGTTGAAATTAACAGGAATAAAATATTTGTTTACAGGAGGATTACACTAGGCTTTGAAAGTCTAAAAGTTTTTTAGATTTAGGAAACCTTAGATTAAATACTGTTGGAATAATAAATATATTTATTATTAGTACAGAGTTTTTCCTATAATGCGTATAATTTTATAATTACTGCCACCAAATTTTAAATTTCAAAATTTGAAGCATTATTCAAACTTATTCCAAAACCAACATTCCAACTGTCTTTCCCCTTTTAATTCTTAATGAGAACGATTATGTAATCCAATCGATACAATATTTATAGTTTGAAATATTGAGATTCGATATCTAACCATCTTATCTTCCATTCTGGAAAGAGTGCTTTAAAGTAAAAATTTCGTGCAAACAATTCATGCGGTTATTATCAAGATCCGCATTTCCAAATGTCTGTGACACTTCAAATGCAAACAAATTTTTCTCTTTCAGTTTGTTAAAATACACATAATCGAAATATTACGTAAGCCGAAAAATGTTTGCGAAGAAACAATAAATATTCAGGGCTGGAAAAGTGTGCCGAGTGAATTAATGATAGCTTTTTATATGGAAACTGGCAATTTAGAAAGATCCAATAATCCGGGAAATAATTCCTCCATCTTTTATTGGCTGGTTATAACACTGGAAGTGGGATAGATGACAAACTGAGTTTCCACTGTTGCAAATCGTTTGATTAATTGCGATTTTGATCCTGGGTCCACGGTTAAAATAATCTCCAACTGATGAAAATTATTCCGCTATTCTTAGTTGAAATACGTTAGTGTTATGTCAATGCTGAGAAGGCGCCATAAGTGTCTATGGTTTTTTGTGGATACGCTACTGATGTTTGCGACTGTGATAAAAGGCGAAGTTTGAGTACGATTGGGACGTGATTTCGCGCCTATTATCATCTGCAATAAGAACACAAAGTACAGGTTTTAGATTTCCTCTTACTTTACGCGAAAGCTTGAAAGCATCGCTTAATCCCCCTTTAATATTCCCATATTAACCCTTTGAGAGTGGAATTGCTGGAAAGCGAGTAAAATGTTTAAGCCCCACAATTGGTATAGCATTTGCATCATTACAAAAATCATTACTTCTAAAAAAGGACCTTGGAAAAGCTTTGTTTTAAATACAGTATCTCGTGCGGGAAAAATGAATCATTTAATTATTTATGAAGACGATAAAATTAAAAACGATAAGACTTATTTTCTTCGGGCTATTGATGACATTTTCATGTCATTTTGCCGTTCTCATTTCATTTAGTTTTTGTTTTTAATCACCGCTCAGAATTAAAAGGAGTCCTTGAAACTCATAATAATCGGCATGAATCTGATGCTGAAAAGAAATTACAGGTATTCCGGATGCGTGCACATAATCTGTCACAAAGGTCGCAGGCACCAACCTTGTGTTGGATTTTTTTTTTTACTGTAGAATATACTCTTTTTTAAAAAACAAATTTAAAAATTCTCTTTTCTTCCTTTGTATTTGCTTATTTTAACTTGATTTTAATTTTTAATATAATTTATAATGCTTGTTTGTCTGTTCTGTATCTGTAAAATAGTATTGCAACTATTATTTCGCCGACAGAACGTGAAAATAAAAGATTGTAATAAAAAATTTCCGCCGTCATTGCAAACACAATAAATCCTATCAATAAATTAATCAAAATTAGTTTTCTCTTGTTATCTCAAGGTGCCTTATTTATGAATAGGAAGTTGAAGAACGGAAAACTTCTTGATGAGGCGTTTCAGATTGCATAAATCACTTGACATGAGCAATAAAATTTTGCTTTAGTTCTCTCAGAGCAATCTTTAACTCAACAGAATGATAATCAATGAGGGGATTAAGATGACTGCAAAACAAACTTGTCACGAGTTTAAGTGTTACCTTCCAATTTTTATTAAGGGAAAATCATTGAAGTTGTCGTCATAAGTGCTCGTAATGGGATTATGGTGAAATGCCACAGACAGAAGCAGAGGCCATGAAGTGGTGCCGGAGCTCTGAATGTTGAAAAACTTTACGGTGATTATCGTTAAATTTACTGACGATAACGATAAATTAATCCATGATAATGGTTGCGCGTACGATAGCGTCTCAGCTTTATATAAACTGATTTTAAAATGATACATCACATACGAAGTATTAAAAAAGAAAACCTTTGCAAGTAAATTTCCCCATTTTTGGAATGGCCTTTCCAAGTTTTGAAATCAACAATTTTTCTAAAATAATTTAAATCATTCTCCATAAAATTAATTTCCGAATTACGGGAAATATTACATTTAAAATTTACACTGAATTCAAACAATTTGTTTAACGTCGATGGTGCAACGGATCTTTTGCGGTCCCTCGAATAATGAACCTCTTTGGTCAACCCTCAATTCTTCGGGGTAAACTATATCTAATATTGGCGAAATTCCTGATCAGCATTGAGCATTGGTTGAGTTATTTATTAATATTATTTGCTTGAGGAAAATGCACAATAGTTTTAGGCATATTTCTAAATAAATTAAAAAATGTATCTTTTCATTCAGTTTTCACTTTGAATCAGAAAGTTGCCGAAACATCGATCGCAATCATTTCAACGCGGTGTAAAAAACAAATCCACAATGTCTTTTTTCAGATTTATCGGTACGGAGACCTAAAATCTATTATCTTATCGTTATTTTTAAAGATTCCGACGATTGAACTATTTTATTTGTTAAATTCCGATCTTTTTTTGACGAGCAACTAATTTTATTACGTATTGAGAAGTAATTTTAATCCTTTCAAATTACAGTATATATTTCATAAAAACTAAGTCCCAATATCATCATAAATAATTACTTTAAACGTATTTTTAAAAAAATACTTGATAAATTTTCAGTTTTTACCCTTAATAAAATAAGATTGATCCCCATTGCTCCCCGACAAAACGAAGTGTTAGTGATTCTTCAACGCATTTCGTTAAAGCATTACTATTAATATTTAATTAGGATGACAATGTATTTATGAAAGAAAATCAAATAAAATTAATTAAATGGTATATTAACAGTTAATTTCCTTTTTCAAATACTTGAATAAATGTCTCAAAAGTAAAAAAACATCCATGTGGGAGTGAGGTATGCCTTACATCTGACCTTATGAAGTAATAATTTTTTATACAGTGGAAACCAGATACATACAGGAATGTTATGTATTATAATATCTGTAGATATCTACGCATCATTTAAAATTATTGATAAATAATTCGTTTTCTATGATCACATTTCAACTATTAATTAATTTCATAATTGATAGCTGCTGTCCGAAGTTATAAAAAAATTCAATTTATGAAAAAATTAGTATATAAGATATACTTTATGAATAGTAAAATTTAAACAAACAACACTGAAAATATATAAAATTAAAATAGTTAATAATATTTTACTCGCATTAAATATTTTATTCAATAACATACTTTTTATTAAATGTGAATTTAAAATAATAAGTGGCGTCCACTGTACTTAAGAAATTTTAAATATACAAGAAAAACATACCAAAATACTCTACATAATCCCGAAAGGTGCGACTCACTGATCTACAAAACAATTCTAAGTCAGTGCCATTGCATTTGCTATAAAAGAACACTAAGCAGGCAGAGGCAAGGCACAAATTACATTATATTTTTCTTTACAAACTAAACCCACTAAAGGCCTCAACGATTTTATGAAATTTATTCTTAAATGATAAATCCTTATTTAAAAGAATTTCAGTCAAAGGCTCTGACATAAATTTGTATTTCCTACTTATATTTCTAGGCCGACATTCTTATCCCTGAAGACAGCTAATTTTCTTCAACTAAAATCTAACAAAAAAACTTTAGAAACATTTTTCTAAAAGACATTGTTCAACAATCACCCAGGCAAAAACCTTTTGTGTCCAAGTGCAAATTAGTAAACATTATTCCCTTATTTCTCTTTTTGATTAAAAAAAATAAATTAATGTTTAAAAAAATAATTGTCAAATTTTAGAATTCATTATCACTAAGTCATAAAAAAAGGTAAAAGTGTTTTAATTTTTCAAGCCAATAAAATGGCCCTTTTTAAATATAAAGTGTAATTATATATTTTTTAAGCTTCGTAGTGATCTGACGATTTACGTTTAAAAGGCCTTAAGAAATTTATTAAAAATTTGCTGACTACTGAATTGAGAAGCAAAATATGTGTCAATTTCGAGAAATATATACTAAACAAAACCTTAAGAACGTGGCAAAATTTTTAAATACATATGTCCTTGAGCTGTACGGTACAAACCGCGTTGAAAATGTCATAAATCATTCACATCATCCAAATTGCAAGACAATCCATCGCTTTCTGACTCGCTGGGAGTCCGAAAATTCATGCTGGACCACGAAGAACGCAAGGATGGCGTGATATCCTCAATGCCCGCCAAAGGAGCTCGTCTTGACCGAACTGAGGCTTTCCGCAAAATGGTGTTTCTCCAATTTGATTTTGCAGTGGGAAGTTCATCGGCGCCATGCAGTTTCGGACTTTCTAACTTCCTTTGGCTGTTCAACGGTGAGTACTTTATTCTTCGCAGCTGAGGACTGTCTCCCGATTCATATTTCTCGGTGGTGAGTGTGATGATGCTGTCACATTCTTTCACAAGGCTGAAATGTTATGAATTTGTCTTACAAGTGCTTGTCAATTCCCAGAATCAGTAATAAAATCTAAATATTTAATTTTACTAAAGACTTTATATTAGAATTTTAAAAAATCTTACCTTCAGCATCTTGTAATTCTTCAACTTTGCTCAAAGGACGTAAAACTATTCTCGGATCCTTATCAAGTATTCTTTCGTTATCCTCATTACTAAAAAATTCAAGTCATGCGATTACAAAACCATCATTCTAAATTTTATTAATACAAATAAAAGTAATTAATACAAGTAATCCTTCAGTAATTTTTAAAAGTTAAGACACAAATCACAAAATGATGGTGCAATAAACCAAACATTGATGTATTAATTACATAATTATTGTTTGAAAAAGAATTATTTAAAAAACAAATTGAAAAAAATTAACACTTAATACTTACCAGTCTTTATTATCATTCCCCATTAATTTTCTTGTTTCTTCTTCTTCTGACACTGCTGGAGGTTGATATGCTATCTCTGAAACTGGAGCATATTGTGCTGTAACTAAGAAGTCAGTTGATGGATTCATGGCTTGTCCATTGACACTCTGACTGTCTCTCATTTGATGAGCAATTCTTTTTTCTTTAAGAAGAATTCTGGGACAGCCTGTTCTGCACCTAGTATGCCTGAAAAAAAACAATAATCTAATAAATCACAAAAAATTTTATGCATATAATTTACAAATAAATAATAATTACATACAATAATTAAATCTTTACATAAAAATCCACAAATTTTAATGATTATAACCCAATGATTATAAGACTTACCCAACAAAAACAGATATAAGCACACATCCAATAAGGAGCAATATGCACCCAATAATTAAAAAAATGACATTTGATGTAAACACCTCTGATTCAGAATTTGAAAGGGCCACTGATCCTTCTGCCACCAATATAATTCCCAAAATAAGGGCTAAAAAAAGTGGAAAGCAAATTTTCAAAATTAATAAAAAGCAAATATTTTTGAAAGCCTAAAAAACTCCGTAATAAAAACAAACAATTACCCAAAACACCTATTGCTAATGTAATCCACTGTAAACATCTGGATCTTCCAATTGTTGTACTTGTTTGAGACAAAAGGCCTGAAGGGTTTCTCCACTCACCCTGTTGCTCGTAACTCACAGTCGTGGGTTGGTAAACTGGTCCTGTGTTCGGCATGCTGTTGATAAGTACTAAAACGAAAAATCTAAAAATAAGGCGAACGAATGCCAAAGAGCTGAGACATGATTATTACACAAGGCATGAGTCATAGAATGTGCTTTACTTGTTAGGAAAAAAAATACTGCCCTCCGGAAGCAAAAACCTTTACCTGATTCGTGCAAGAAATCGTAAACAAAATTGTCACTTGAATATTTAAATTAAAGTATGGACGTCTTTATTTCACTTTTGTTAAAATAAACTGTGGCACCTCACGTAAAATGACGGAAATATACATTTAAAAAATTAATTTAAAGTCTAACTTTCCTTTTAACTATTTTATTTACATTTTAAATTCTTATTTCACGTACATAATTCGATTCTTTTAAGTTTTTAAAGGCCAGTAGAAAAAGGGCACTTAGTAATGGCAATCTACTTTAATATAAGCCATTATTTGACTATAAGCCATGACATTTGTCACCGCCTTGTCAAAAACTAAGTTCTTGAGGAAACCTAGCCATCTTATCGAATGAAAAATCTCTTAAGAATGTAAAAGAAACTTATTAAATAGCTCTAAAGGAGGAAACCAATACATTCTGTGTCAGTCTTCCCCAACAATATCATCCCTACGAAAAAAAAAACTTCCTAAGTTTTATAATGCATAAATTACACGTGACAAAGTTTTTATATCCCTTAAAAAGACCATAGCATTATGCTTCAGAGTGGCCAGTAAGAATTACTCCTTGGAATTTATTTTGGCTATTTCATATGAATTCTTATTCTAGAATGGTTAGAAATTTCGATTATAATACAAAAGAATTCTTAAAAAAATATAGTATGCATAGCAATTTTTTAAAGACTATAGTAGCACTCACCTGAAAATTAATTTAATAATAATGAATGGGACAAACTTCAAAAAACATATTAATTAAATTAAGCCATTTTGAAATTTCTCATGATTTATAATAAATAATCGTAAAAATACAATGAATATAAATTAATATTACAACAGAAATTCAATCCATCCCAAAAATAAATCAGTCAATTTTACCAAAAAACTTTATAAAAACTGTCTAAAAAATTTTCTCATTATTTTCTTGTTAAAAGTCTGAATTCATTTTGCACTTTTAATTCAATTAATTCAGTATTACTAGAAAATAAGACAATTCAAGCACTTTTTTCAAGTATAAAAATGTTTAAGTTCTGACAAAACTACATTAATATAGTTCTTAATATTCATTTCTTTTAAAAATAAGTCAAAAAAAACCATGGTTAAAATGTTTTGAAGGTTTACTACATATTTTTACAATTTTTTTGGAACAACTGCAACAACTTCATCTGAATAATCTATTAGCATCAATCTGTGGATTTCTTCCCCACTTATAAGTCAGTTGCTCATGTAGGTCTGCTCTGTGAGGGCATCTTTCATATGTATGAACTCTTGAATTGCACATTGTTGCAGGTCTATTTGGAAAATGTGCAACTGGATTTGGAACTATATTTATAAATGATCTTGGGTTTTCTTGCAAACCAAAATCACACAGATTTGTTTCTGCATAAGAATTTCCTAATGAATTTTCACCTGCAAAATTCTGAACTGGAACAGAAGGAACATCATCTGATGTCCCTTGAAGTGCACTTTCCATAAGGGTCATTCTCAAGGCACGTTTTCTTTCTTTAACATTCTGCCTTACACAACAATGCACAGATAACAGCAAAATACAAACCAATACTACCAATACTCCAATATATAACAAAACTACTAAATCACCTTCCCTTTGATTTTCATGCAGTACACTGCCTGCTATTGTCAATGCTATTCCAGTTAATATTCCAGCAATGAATATAACCTGAAAGACACAATTTTAATAAGTTAATCCAGCTTGCAATGACCAATGATTATTCAAAGAAAAATAATTTTATTTCTAGTACCTGAAGACAATAATAACAAAAAGTTTCACAAGCAACACACTGTCCCCCACAACTCCCTATTCTGCCATTTGCTGACACTGCAGGGGAACTTTCTTGACCAGCACTCATTGTTGATCCCTGAGTCTGTGCTACCACTGCATGTGTTTCCTGATTTAACAAAGGGCCAAAATGGGAGAGTGTTTGACTGCCAGGCAGAGACCATTCTGCTGTCTGAGGGATAATATGTTTTGCAGTGTGACCGCTTCTGCTTCCACAGGAACTGTTGGTAGATGATTCTATTTTCTCTACCCAAGGATGTCTGCCATCATGATTAAAAATAAGTTTTAATAAATTTAAGCTTCATATCTCAAATTCACATAATTTATATTTACCTGCCAAAATAATTTGTTTGTGGAAAGGTTGTGGTCTGATAGGGATGACGAGAAGGTTTCAACATATTTTAATACCATTTCGATGGATCCTATTCTTTTTTCAGTACTGAAACATAATTACCTAAATCAATTTATCTTCATTATATTATCACTAATATTTAAAGCTTTGAGATTTTTTAATGTGCATTGCTCATAAATTTATGATAATTTGAATATATTAAAAAACTGGTAATGTTTCCATAAATTGAGTATTCCCATTAATGAACCATTCACCAATCATCATAAATTACTGAAAATAACTATTTACTTTTAATTAATTACTGAATGTACAAACATTAACAATATTCTCGAAAAATTCTTCATTAATAATTCATAAAAATCTGTTATTAATACCTGTAAGTTACATTTTCCCAAAACAGCAGAAATCCATTTTGTAATTATGTCATGATTAACTTAAATACTTGTGAGCAAAATTTCATTTATGAAACAAACAAATAAATTTAAAAATATTGTGATGTATAATTTTACAAGCATAAACTGGATTCTTAAACATATACTGTACGTAATAAAATGTAAACAATTTTTGGTTTGGCAGGACTTGACAAATCCAAAAATAAATGCATTCTTGTTAAGGATTTAAAAAAAAGTTTTAGTTAAATCAACGTGCCGAGATTAAATAAATTCAATAATATCCGAAACCCAGTTTAAATCGAACTCCAGACAAATGAATAAAATAAAATGTAAAACAAATGTATCTGAAAGCCGAAATTCACAGCGCCCGATGCCGATGTCACAGACTCGAGGATATTAACAATCTAAGTAATGTTTCACTCTTCTGCACTTAGTTTGTTTATGCAAGAAACGGAATCGGAAATTCAATGTATTATCGAATAAGATTTGTTGCTGCCTCCAAAATATTCAGAAGACTAACGAGGTCGTTACGATTTTAAACGAGGGAATTGCGGTAATTTCACAGTTTACAATATTTTTCCGTTTATTTTCGACTGTTTCGTGCAATTTTTCCAAACGAAATTCTTAGAAGTTATTAGAATACGATTAAATCCGTCAGCATATTAATATTCGAACACAAAATCATGGAGTTAATATTTTAAATAAATATGTGATTTATAATTTAGTAATTTATGTTGATGAATGCCAAAAAAATAGATAAAACGTTGAAACGAAGAACATTCATTGCATGTGCAACATCATTTTAATAAGAACTCATTAAAAGACCAAACAATTTCATTTATGCATTAAGATTTATGTATTAAGATTCAAAGCTCCCATTTTGATTTCGTCAGTGCAGTTTTGTTTAAATGAAATTAATTAGAAACTAATTATGAACGTAATAAATCTTCTTTTACCTTGTTATTAGTTATTAAAAAGTTGTAAAATCGTAGTTTGCTTTTTAATCGCTAATTACCGAGGAAATGTCGCTCATGCAAAAATTTAAATGAAAGTTCTTAATAGTTTTATAAAATTTAAGTTTCAAAATGAGTATTAAAAAATAAGTAATCATGAGGGCTTAGGAAAATGTCTGAAAGTTCGTTACATTTATGTTTCAGTCAAAATGATGAAATTTCCAGTTCTTCCAGCAGATGGGTCTGCACTTTTCCTTTCACCATGACACTACGTCACGGCGTCGGGACGCCCATGCGTAAACAACGCTCCCTCAGCAAACTCTCCGATCTATTAATATTTATTATATACAAGATTAATCTTTTTACTAGCATTTTGTGCGTTTAATATCTTGTACGAAGATCTGAAAAGTGAAAACGAGGTGTGAAAAGAAAAGCAGTGAGTTAAATAGAAACAGAATCTTCGAAAGCGAGGACATTCGCGAAAACAGAAAACATCTTAAGTGAATGTTGTGCTTTCGAAAAATCTATAATATTGTTTGTCCTTGTTTTTGACCCCCTTTTGTTTTCGTTTTCAATAAGAAATGTCCTCGTATTTTATTAATTATTATTAAAGGGCATTTATATTATTTCAAAGTGTCCCGAATAAGTTATTTTTTGTGAGAGTTGTAAAATTAATCGCCTTTTTTAGGGGACTCAAAAATTTGATAAATTCTATCCATTCTTCGTGGAAAATTATGAGTACACCCATCCACCATTTTGAATTAATTGAAAGCTGTTTGAAAAGTTTTCTAAAGCTTTTACTGTTTGTTTGTATTTCATTTCTATAAAATCTACACTTTTATAATAAGTGCATAAATTAATAGATTTTATAGATTTCAAATTTCGTTCATAGTTTTTAGCAGTATTTGAAATTTTTTATTTCGATCGTACAATTAATTAAATTTACTTTGCATTTTCGGAATATTTCTTCTTGTTTTCAAAATTCTTCTCATTAAAGAATTTAACTGTTAAATTTTAATGTCTAGGAAATCAATATAAACGTAGAATAATTTTCCAGCTGAGTATTATAAAGCTCTTAATTTTAATTAGTAAAGGGAGCTCGATTTGAATTATTTTATTTATTATTGCTTTACTGTTTGTTTCGGTTACTTTTATATAAAATTATTGAAATGAAAGGCTAAAAATTAAATTCGTAAGATGCTTCTATTTTATGGTTTAAGAAAAAGAATGTAAGCAAAATCTAGAAAATAAGCCGAACAGACTACTCAACCGCTTATTAAGCCGCAGTGCTCAGTTTTAGTCCA
This sequence comes from Brueelia nebulosa, assembly GCA_028293925.1. Classification (NCBI taxonomy): domain Eukaryota; kingdom Metazoa; phylum Arthropoda; class Insecta; order Psocodea; family Philopteridae; genus Brueelia; species Brueelia nebulosa. The sequence goes on along the minus strand of JAQIBA010000006.1, from coordinate 895,644 downwards.
AAAAACACAAAAATCTTTTACTTTCTGTAAATCGTGAATTAAAATCGTTAAATATTAATATTATTATGTATTATTTATAATTTTAGGAATGATTTTAAGAGCCCCAAAATCGAACTTAAATTAGTGAAATCAAAAAATTACTTCTTAAGTAGCAATCGATATTTATTCGACTGCAGGACTTTTTATATCAGATTACCTCTTTTATGGTTTTTAATGAATGAGAAATTCCGAAATGCAAAAGTAATAATCTTCAGTAAAAAATTCTCTTTTTTAAATGGACGAGAGTTTTCAGTTCATTGATTTCAATCATGAACGGTTCAGTTCAAAGATTTTTTTGCAATAATCTCCTCCATTCTGTGAAAAAATAATTTAAAAGACAATTTGTTGCCATTCCTGATTTAACACCCAATGTTAATTTGCACGCGTGCAGTATATAAGCCACGCAAGGATATACTGCATACGGTAATCACGAAATAACTCTTTCAGCAATGCAAAAATAACATACTGATTGAATCATGCCATAAGTCTTAATGAGGAAACAGAAGAGCTGGCGGAAGCCCTGCAAGAGGGAAGCCGACAGGGAAGCTTTACACGTAAGCTCTTTTATTTTTAAATATTTTAATCATTCTTACCTGTTCAATTAAAAAAAACAATTTAGTACCTGTTCTTATTATAATTTACGTGTTTAAGTTATTTAAGTGAAAGGCCAAATTTTTTCCAATAACTCTATTGAAGGAAATTATTTATTGCTTTTTGCTTACCAGATTAAGTTTCTATTAATTTTTAAAATTAGGTCAACTATTTAAAAAAAATATTTTCATTATTTCACTTTACATATTAACCTGTTTATTATTCCTAATTTAAAGAAATCCGCTTCATCGCAGTCTTCCTAAAATATAAAATTCCTTTCAGATGTCTTGACGAGAACAGAATGAGCTCATCTGAAGAGGATTATGGAAGAACAGAACGTCCGCTTCCCAAGCCTTCTCATTCAGCTCACACACACAGCAAATCCAAATACTCAGAAACAGGGAGAGTTTCTGAAACGTCGGGTATATCTAACAGATATCAAGATCCTGCGGGTGGCAGAATTTCTTATCAAGAGTCCGCCAGATACTGCGATAGCGGCGGCGGCCAGCATTTTTCTCATAGCTGTATTAATGGCAGATATTCTTTACCCGATAACGGAAACGGCTCTCCTCGTTATAGTGATCAGAACAATTCGAGATTTTCGGAAACAAGCGAAACCGTTGTTCGGTACCCCGCAGAAAACCGTTCAGAAGCATGTAGGAACTCTCGTTTTATTGATGCGAATACTAATTCCTATCAAGAAAGTTCTTCGAAAATCAATAAAAATTCCGAAAGGCTGTCTAACGATGGAGAGCGATATTCAAGCGATGGTCACCGATATTCTGAGAGTGGAGGTAAATACTCAAGCTCTTCTGCCGAAAGATACCTTTTATCGTCAACACCGTGTGAACCTTCCATGGATAAATATGCCAACAATGATCACTATCATCATAATGATAAATCAGAAATGGCAACAGAAAGGAGCGTTAAGTGCATCGTTGGAACACCAGGCAGACATGACCGAAATTGTGATCGCTCAAGCGAGAGATACTACCCCGACAGAAGTTTGGAGAGACCTGAAAGAAACTTGTCAGAAAAGCATGTCTCCAACAGCGATAGGTACGTTGTGCACGGCGCACAAGAACCGAATGGTTCCCGGGGAAGTGAAAGGAACTGCGACAGATACGATTCAACGGAGAGGATCAATGGAGATTTTCTGGAATCTTCTGATGGAGCAGCAAACAGTGTTGAATATATTGATAGTTCTGAAAGTTATAATGACCGAGGTGATTGTTACCGATCCGAAAGGCTATTGTCTTCTTCAGGTTTGGGAGAGATTCAAAGATTTGATCGCTATTGCACTTTACCTAGTCATTCCGAAAAGTATAGTAGAAAGACACAGGAAAGATTTGAGAATGTTAGGTACTTACCGCCGCCCGCACCCGCTCCAAGCGAAAGATTCCACCCTCCGGAGCGTTACATTCCTCCCCCGGCTCCCAGCAGCGATCGCTATACCGAGGCATTCAGAGACAGGTATTCCGAAACACCCCCAAAGGAGAGATATCAGGACAGATATCTGCCTCCACCCTCATCGGAACGTTTCATTCCGGCGTCTTTCGACCGCTTTCATTCCGCCTCAGTCAACCCCGGAGATCCCTACATGCGGCGAGATCTTGGTTATCACCACCACTATCGATTGCCTCATCCGAACTATCATGTTCATCAGCAATCGGCTTACTCTAATTCGCACTATCAGAGAACACTACCACACAGATCTCTCGCGTCTTACCACTCTCATCAAAGCATTTTACCTTCGCCGAGCAGAACGCAACTGCGTTGTTGTCCGAGCCCTGGCTACCTGCACCCCGAAGACCTTAATGCCAACAGCTCTAGTTCATCGCATTCCGCTAATGTTTTAACTGCCAGTATAACGGGACAAAATTTGCCAGTGTTGGCAGCAAGCTTAACAAACGGTCAAAATTTAACAAGTTTTAGTGCAAGCGTAAATGTGAATATTATTACTGCCCAAGGAACAAATTGCCCTCTGCAAAGGGAAAGAGACCATGATTATCTGCCATCGTGCCCTTCTCCGCTGTTGGCGAGTCGAGGAGGCAGACCACCTTCGGGAAATGGAGGATCGCGCATGAATTCATCTCACGTGGAAAATATTAATTCAAATGCGGGGAGACATGTTTCTACTCCGACTCCGCCGCCCTCGTTACCGCGATGCAGTAGTTTATCAAGTTGTGAAATGACTGGAGAAAACGAACTGTATAAAGCGGATCACAGCCATCATCACTATACTTCCGCCAGACGGTCCTGCAATGCAGCACTGGAGCCCGGTGCTTCTCTGACACTTTGCTGTAGTTCAGCGAGGCGAAACATGCACTCACCGGCTTTAAACCTCTCCGGTGCCGTGTCGGGGAACCTGACCAACGCAGTTTTCACTCAGTCCTTCAGAAGTTTTTCAGAGGCCTCCCCTAAGGTCCCGACCACTGCTACCTTACCCACTACTAATGTAATGGAGAACGGAAGACAAGGAGTCACAGCTTCTTCAAACCCGCACCCAAATTCAGCTCTTTGGTGAGTGATTTTTATTTTTGCTAAAAAATTATATTTAAGTGTTCTAAACAACCAATTAGAAAGGCACTATCACCGAAGATATCTATTGAAGGGGCTGTTGTGTATCCTTAATTTAGAATTTTAAACGTTCTCAACCATTTTGTAGTACATAGACGTATGTTTATATTTTAAATCTACAAAAGGCCACGCTCATATCAATAGTTTTGTAGTGATATATAAAATTATCAAGTTAAAAATTGATTGGGGCTTTTACATCTGTCGAAACCGGGAATTCACAGAGCGAAGAACCGGAAAGGCTATTAAAAATATGGATTTTTTGATAATCATACATTTGTAAATTAAAAATCATTTCGCTTTAATTATTACCCGTAAGCAGGAAAATCTGAGAAATTTTCGATGCGCAAGAAAATTTCTAATTTTTTCATAGCTAAAAATTGTTTTTTAATTGAGACTTTATTATTTTTGCACCTCAGCAGATTCAAAATTTATAGAATAAATTTTAGTTTCGCAGGAGAAAGCAGACTTTTCCGAGTAAAGAAACTTGGAAGAATTGCTCGTTAAAATTCTAAAAAGGAAAAAGGAAAATCGAGAAAGGAACAGAGGCCTTAAAGTTAAAGAAAAACCTTTTATTATGCGAGAATCTGAATTCTAGACGACTATAAAGTTTTTTTTCAACTGCAAGTTATACCTCGTTTTTAATTGGACGTGTATAAAAATTTGGCGGTAGTCTAAGCTGTTAATTATTCAAAATGTTTCTAAGGGAAAAACCTTAAGAAATGCACAAAAAGAAATTAGAATATCATTTTCTAAAACTGAGAAAGTCGAGGAATAACAGTAAAACTAATTTGGACAAATTCTTAAGAATTAAACTATTTCTGAGCATTTGGGAATGCCAAAACAAAAACAACCAGTAGAAAATTTACTTAGGCCGAAATATTTTTAAGTAAAATCTAAGGGGCAAATAAACTTAGTGATTTTAAAGGTAATTCTGCGGCGACTGCTGCTTCTGCGCGTTCATACCCCCAAAATACCCAGAGGAGTTTTTGTTTTCTATAAAAAAATTTTTATAAATTTTAGATTTCCAATTAAATTTTCCTTGATCAGTGGGAATAAAAAATATCATTAGCGTTGATTATATTAAATTTAATTTGGGACTCTCACAACTGATTTTTTTCACTTTTAATTATTTCTAATTCTGCTACGTCTGAACTTATAAATGTTCCAATTATTTATCAAATGCGATAGGAATTTTAAAATTTTATTGACGTTATATAAGGGGATTACAGTTTATGTTTTTTTCGTTTAATCCTTACTTGAACTTGGGGATTAAATTACTTAAAACTTAAGGAAACAATCGTAATAGTGCATCTCTAATGGAATCGAGGCAATATAAGAATTTTTTTTTTAAGAATTTGGCGAAAGACAAGTTTATCGGTGAGAAATTGCCGTTATTTGTATTCGGGCTAATGATTGGAAAGAATTTAATGTTATTGCACCGATTCTTTCGGGGTAGAAACCTGATTCAAAAACGATTTCTCCGAATAAAGCGGTGCAGGGAAAGTTTGACAGTTTTTTGGGGGTAGTATTGGCAAATCGATTCTTCTCTGTCTCAAAATCGCATTATTTATTACAAAACTTTTCGTTTTATTTCTTGCGCAGTTCAATTATTTATCCGAAAGTATTTTTTTGTCGTCTTCATAGAATCTATTCTGAAAATTTCATCTTAACCCTTTGAAATTTCACGAGAAATTCAAGAAAATTTAATAAGGAAAAATAAAACGGGAAACAACGAAAATAAAAAAAAAAACGGAAAATAAAAGACTGTGATTTTCTAACAATTTGTTCTTAATAAAATCTTTCAGTCGTCAGTTAAATAAAACAACAAGAGAGAAGAATGAAAAACGATTTTCATCGACTCATTTTAATAATGCAAAAATGAGTTTGAATAAAAAAAAACATTTTTTTATTAAGTCTTACTGTTTTTTTTATTGGAAAAAGTACACGGGAGAATGGGGAAAAAGAAGGCAGAAGGGCAACAAATACAAATTTAAAAATGAACATTTTTTTAATGATTTCTAGGCTTTTTGTCATTTAGTTTAATGCGGTTCCGCTTTCTTTTATGATATAAGAACACAATTTTGATAAAACCCACCGCTTGAGAATTTTTTATTTTCTTATTTTCTTTTTTTTTTGTTTGCAATTTTCTTCTTCATGAGTCCTAAACATTTTTCCTTTACTTGAAAATGGCTTAACGGTGCTTTAATAGAAATCCTGGTTATTAATAAAAATAAACACAAAAAGTTACATTTTCATATTTCAGTTTTTCTTTTATTTAGAATGATTACAAAAAATAGAAATGTCTAACTTTCAGTAAATAGTTTATTATTTCCGTTAATGTTTTTAAACATTTTCCATATTATACTGCTATTTCGGCCATTAGCAGTGGTCTAAGTACCTCGCAGTGATCTTTTGAAACTTTTAGGAACTTTTACCGGGAAGGAAAATTAATGTAAAGTCTCCTGAAGTTTTGCCATTTATCATCTTCATTTAATCAAAACTGAACCGAGTTTCTCTTGGTTTTATTAGTTTCATTTGAAAAACAAAAAAAAATTGTTACAGGAAAACGGGAAACAGTCAAAATGGCCAATCTCAGTCTTCTTCAGATAGTTCGAGAAGTTCGGCTCAAACTCCAGGAACTGATTCAACAAACATAAGTGCTCAAAGCTCCCTTTCGTCTTCATCCACCCATAGTACTAATTATTGTTCATCAATGCCCACTTCCCAAGTTTTCGAAGCTAAAGCAAACCCAGGTATGTATTAGTTCACATTATGTATTTTACGCCGAAGGATTTTAACAAAAATTGAGTTCAAACAATATTTCACGGTTAACACAGTTTTTTAACTAATTATAGACTTATTAATTAAGATTTATTCTAACTAAATAAAGACTTACTAATTATATAATTGTATTTCAATGGCTCATCTCTATTTTGATTAAATCCCGAATTAAATGTCTATTTCTGACGACAAGACAATTATCATCAAAAAAGGCATTTGCTGAAACAACAAAGTATTCTTCATTAAGTATTTTCTGAAAAGTCAAAGAAAACGCGGGATAAAATTTAGCCCATACTGAAATTTTTAAGCCCGAATTCATTAATAAAAACCAAATTTTAAATGTTGTTCAAATTTGACAACAGATAAAGGCCTGGTTAATATTACATGAGATTCAAATTCATGATCTTAAATTAAGTAATAAAAATAACGGTTTTAAAAGGAATATTTTTCAATATCGAAGCGTACCTTTTCCACGGTTAGTTTCAAGAAGGCAGTGAAGTTTGGCATTTAATACCACTTTCATCAACCGATAAAAAATGTTAGGTTTGCTTTGAGCTTAAAATATTAATGCTTCAGCTCTTAATATTAATTAATAACTGAAGCCCTAAGAAAACTCTTTCTTTTCTTAATGATGAGATTTACTCAAAATTTTGAATTATGAGAGTGGAGGCGAGTAAGGTTAGGTAAATAAATTGCTATCTTTTACTGATTGATAATTTTTATAATGTTTAGAAGAATGTAACTGTGAATGGAAAACGCAGTTTATGTTGAAGCAGATATAAGTCAAACCGCATACAAGGAGAGGAACAGCCTGAGACAGTGTCCTTTTCTGCTCTTTTTCTTAATTTCCTAAGGAAATATGTCCTGTGTAATCTGCATTTAAATTTACCTGTTTCAGATCATGTTAATTCTCCCATCAGAAGCGATAAGGTGAAAAATCAATTAATTAAAAAGGATCAGTCATCCTCTCAGGGACACAATTTTAGCACTAACCAACCCCGAAGTAATATTATGCCTGGGTCACTATACACTTTGGCTAAAAAGTAAGTAAAATAATTATCTGTAAGTTTTTTTATAACTTCAGAAAATTTAAACATTTTATCACCTCTTTAAGCTATATGAAAAATGAGACCATTAGCTTTTTTGGAGTGAATGAAGACACTGAAGCTTCACAGCAAGAAAAATGGACTGAGAGGAGAAAAAGACTCGCCTTGAGAAAATATGGGTCATTAAAAGATGAAATTCAACTTCCCAGGTCCATACAGGATGTTCATCTTGGATATGGACAGGTAAATAATTATTTGTTTGATATTATTTTATCTAATTGCTAAGTATTACTTAAACATAAATAAACCAGACTGGTTTTAAATAATTTCTCAGTTTACTATATATTAGTTGAAAACAAGTTGGTTTTTAATGTATAACAGATCGTGAAGATTATTAAATGTATTACATTAAAATTTTCTTTTTTCAGTATGGTGAAACTTATGGTTCAAGGCCTGATATTCTTCCTGATGAAAGGGATGAATCTGATGGTGCTGCAGGGTGGTTGAATCTTTCAATAAATAAAAAACCTTCTGTTCTTAAAATGTCTTTTAGGGGAATAGCTTATTTGATCTCTGTAAGATTTTAAATTTATTTTATCAGTTTTCAGATTGCTCAGAACTTTTTAGATTTGACACTGTTTCTCTATTCACAGACATTGACAAGACACAGACCAAGACCCTCTAAAAGGTCCAGACAGTGGTCAAGGAGTTATGCCCCTTCTGATATACCAATGGTGCCTCAGTCACAAAGGCAGCCATCTTTTTTGACAACTAGTGAAGTATTTTTTGATCGAACTATTAGAGAAGAAAGAGGAGAAATAATCCATTCTCAGGATGACATTGACAGAGGAAGGGGTGATTATAGTGGTATATCTGTTCACTTTGATGCAACCCAACCTGGGAGAGAAACTCAGAGAAGCAGCAGGTATAAATTGTTATTCCTCATTCAGTTATATAAGTAAATGAAATGGTGCTCCTGGTGGGAAGTGACATCTTGCAAACATTCACTAAGAAACCCAGCTCTCATCCTCCACTGCTCCTTTCCTCAGTATTTCTCCTTGTCCCCTGAGATGATCCATGGGCCACCAAGAGTGGAAACAAAACTAAATGAAATTGTAAAGTAAATTCACATCAGGTAAAAAAAGTATTATTACTTTCCTTTACAATTTCGTATGATGGTTTAATATGTTTATTGGAGTGACTAATTAGGATTACTTTTTATGGAAAACTTAGGGCCCAAAATTGGCAAAGAGGGAGAGACAGTCCAGGAGCTGCTGGACCTGATGTAGGGAGTTCTCGTATTGACAGCAACTTTTTGGGAAGAGCTTTTGATAATTCCAACAGAAGGCAGTATGGCATGGGAATCTTGGGTCGTTTTTTTGGGTAAGAGCAATTAATTTATTGTTAGATCTCAATATTTTAAAATAAATTATACAATAAAAATTATCACTATTGCAGAAGAAAAATGAAAAAATCCGTAAAAAATCAAATTCATGTGAAGGAACAGTTGGATGATTTAGATGATTACAGACCGTTTTTTACATATTGGGTGACTACAGTTCAAGTTATCATACTTTTTATCTCTTTGTTTACTTATGGTTTTGGCCCAGCTGGAATTGATCTTAACAGAAAGTCTGGTTTGGTAAGATGATTTTTTCAATCCTATTAGGTTCATAGTGATAATATAAACTTTAATAAAACAGTGGGATTTTAGTAATTATTATAATGATCATGGAAGTAAAATGATGTGCAACACTCTTTAATTTCAGGTTCTGGTGACTAGTTTATCACTACAACAAGTTGACTACTTAGAACCTGCAAATTTTTGGTTAGGTCCAAGAGCAGCAGATCTTATACATTTAGGTGCAAAGTATTCTCCTTGCATGAGAAGGGATGATAGAATTATTAAGGAAATGGAAAAGTGGCGGGAAAAAGAAAGAGATACGGCTTGTTGCATTCGAAACGATGACTCGGGTTGCGTTCAGTCCAGTCAGGCTGATTGTTCAGTAAGTTTCTAACTTAAATAAAATTCATAGGATTTAAAGCCCCAAGGCATTTAAAGAAAGATATTAATTTGCCATTTTATATATTGTTCTTGCACAACAATCTGGCGCGAGGCCTCGAAGAACCTTCCGTAAGTTTAAACCCTTAATGCGCTGCATCCAGACGCTTAAGTTTTTTTACTATTAACCATGTTTATATATCTAAAACCTGCATGGACAGCCTTTCACTGTTCTTTCAAGAGCTTGAGTAAAACTGATAAATTTTTCTGAGGAATTATGCCTCTATTTGTTTTAAACAAGTGCCAAATTGTCTTGTCTTAAAGTTCACGCGGAGTTTATGGGTAAATGAAATAAGAAAACCATGAAGAAAATGATATCAAGTGATACACTGGAGAAAATATAAGTTGTTATTTCTTTAATATTTTCATAAATGCTCTCCAATTGAGCACGTCATAATTTTTAATTAGTATTTTTTAAAGACAGATTTTGTGTTAAAGATAAGGCAGATAATTTAATGTTTTTTAATTTAATTGTTTTTTAATGCTTGAGGAATGCGAAATGTTTCCGTTGAATTACCATAGATATGACTAATTTTTAATTTATATTTTTGAAATTTTAGAGAACTATTTCCACGTGGAAAAAATGGTCTCCCGGTGAAAAGGGTCCTGGCGGTCGAATCTCAGGTTCAGTCTGTGGTTTAGATCCTAAGTAAGTATAACTTTTATGAAATTTACGGAATATACTTTTTTAATGAATACAAGGCAGCAATTTGATCATTAGTGTTTTGCGTTATGGAATTATTATTGTGGGAAAATAGTGGTGGTTGGTTTTTACTAAAAAAAAATTTGCCGAGTAAATTTTAAAATTTAATTTGAAAAAATTCAGATTTTGTGAAGCGCCCGCCTCAGTTGCTCCTCATGAGTGGCCCGACGATATCACGAAGTGGCCAATCTGTCGGAAACCCCAACGCCATCGCCAGAAAGACCGATCGGGGAAAATAGCAACCGCAGAGCATATGGCTTGTGAAGTGATTGGCCATCCCTGCTGCATTGGCATTCATGGAGCTTGTTCCATTACCACCAAAGAATACTGTGATTTCGTCAAAGGACATTTCCATGAAGAAGCTTCGTTATGTTCCCAAGTGAGTTAAAAGGCTAATTTATATGAGCAGATTTTTAAAAACAATTGTATGTATTTACGGTTTAAAATGTCTTTTAATGTTCGATAGGTTTCATGCCTGGGTGATGTTTGTGGAATGATTCCATTTTATGTTCCTGATCATCCCGATCAGTTTTACAGATTGTGGACTTCACTTTTTTTGCATGCAGGGTAAGTTCACGTCGGCTCTTCGTCATTATCAGGACTTGAGAATTTAACAACTTCCTTTCTTTCAGTATTGTCCACATGGCTGTGACTTTATTGATTCAGTTATCTCTGATGAGGGATCTCGAGAAGCTGACTGGTCCTGTGAGAATCGGGATTATTTACATTGGCTCAGGAGTTGCAGGGAATTTAGCTTCCGCGATATTTGTACCGTACAGAGCTGAGGTATGCGCATAGATGAGTACATAATTGAGGTGACTGGATTCGATGAAGTTTTTTTGATTTTTACTTTGCGTTTCAGGTTGGCCCCGCGGGATCGCAATTCGGTCTTTTGGCCTGTCTCGTCGTCGAGGTTCTGAATGTCTGGCCGATGCTGCAGCGCCCCGAAAATGCCTTGATAAAGCTGTTAGGCATTGTTTTAGTTCTTTTCTTGTTCGGACTGCTGCCTTGGATTGATAATTACGCGCATTTCTTCGGTTTCGTATTCGGTTTTCTTCTTTCTTATGCCTTCCTGCCGTTCGTCTCATTCGGCCCTTACGACAGAGCCAAAAAAATCACTTTGATTTGGGTTTGCCTCATTTCCACCGGAATCATTTTCTGCACCCTGGTTGTATTGTTTTACATTATTCCCGTATACGAATGCCAGATTTGCAATTACTTCAACTGCATTCCACTAACTAAAGATTTCTGCATTGAACAAAACATAAATTTTATTAAAAATCCAAACCTGGGTGACGTATGACCTTGGAACACAAAGTGGCGTTGTCAAGTCTTTGTCATTGCCCTCTCTATTATCTTTCCTCCAAAAATTATTAATTAAACGCTTTCAGCTAATCCAAACTACTTAAAAAATGAATTTCGGGAAAGCAAAGAGGAATCAGAGAAGAGTGGAGGATATTTTAAAGGCAATCGATGGGAAAGAAAATTGTAAAGCTCTGAGAGAGTAGTTTTGATTAAACTTTTCAAAGGCCGACATGAAATAAATCAATGCATTGCTTCTGTATACTCTTCCATAATTTTTTAAATGAATTTTTCTCGCGCTCATCAGTGTGCAACTTTTCTGGCTGAGGTGGATTCTTATCATTCAGTCCTTTACAGTTCAAAAAAAAAGAAGATTCATACTGTTCCCCAAACAGGAAAAATTTTAGAGTAAAAAAAGCAATTTACCATTTCGACTAAACTGAAATTCATATTGCGCTTTGTTTAAATGTAATTTTATAACAAAAATATAACTCCCTATCACTTAAGATTTAATATCCTATTGTATTATCGTCACCGCTTAAGCAACTAATATGTACTGGAAGTACTTAATCAAATGAAAAAGGTTTTCAGTCATTTTTTTAATACTCCTATCAAAATAAGTACTTAAAAATTCAAGTCTTATATGGTAAAAATGGGCAGATGTATTTATTTCTGATAAAATTGACTAACCAATTTAACTGTTTAGTAAAAAAAAAACCAAAACCAAAGAAAAACAACAAAACTAGTGTGTGAAAACAGTTTTAAATAAAGTAAATGTGTTGTGCAATTATTTATTTAAAAATTGTGATAATTTATTTAATTAGTAAAAAAAAAATAAAGTGAAATTCAATTAAAAAATTGAACATTGAACATTTTTCAAAAATTTTCACGATGATGAAAAATTGAACATGTACATACGTGAATTTAGTTCTTACTTATAAATTATAAAAAATTAAAAAACATTTAAAGTTTGAATTTTTTCCCCGATAATGGCGCCATCAAAGATCCTTTCTTCAATAAAATTCGGTTCAATGCGTAACTGCATAACTTATTTCCCGCGAAATCATTCTTAATTGTTTTAAAATCTACGGCACCCTTTCATTGCCTGTGTGATTCTTAATAGCCAAATTAAGAGTTATTATTCTGGGATGTATTTCGTTCAGTCTAATTAAAATGAAACAGTAAACAATCACAGGAAAATTACAGTATATATTTTTATATCGGGATTTGACTTTTGGCAATAAAAACCATAAAAGATTTATTTTGAAAAGGAGATATTTCACGTCTTAAATGAAATTCAGCTCATCAAAGCAGTGATTTTAATAAGAGGAAAAGGAAAAACTAATTAAAATTCTCTAATTTCAAATTAGTAAAATAAAAGTATAATATGCAACAATGATTCACTTCGTATAATCAAATAAATGACTCATTGATTGTCAACTTCTAAATTTTCCTCATTTTTTCTTCTCATTTTATATGATTTTCTGTAAAATGTTCTCGTATTTTTCCTTTTCTTTTCCTTCTCTTCTAAATTTCTGAAAAGCACAAATATTTCGGTTAGGAAAAACATATTAAAAAATTTTACTGTCAAAGAACTTTTTAGATGTAAAAACTTACTTGACTGTTGCTTTCGAACCGGGACCCCAGTTCGGCAAAGGATTCATTTGATACCTGACTAAACCTGTTTTTGAGGAGGCTGGAGTGGCGTCAGGCCTCAAAGTAAAATTTACTTGGTTTTGTATGGGACTTTTCAAAATTTTATCTCCGGGACTCCCGGGAATAATATTCTTTTCTTTCACTGGGTTTTCTTTCACCCAAGATTTATACAAATCCCAAATGAAGCTCATAGGCGCATCGGTTTTTAGAGATTCTTTTGCAGCGTGTGAAAACGAAACACGATAACCTGCATTTAATATTGCCGACCTGAAAATTAGAAATTACAGTCTAACGCTTTGCAGCAATTGGTTGTCTTTATCTTGAGAACAATACCCACCGAAGAGTTTTCAAGGGAATTGTAGTCGATTTTACTTTCGACGATAAATCGCAACTTTTATAGTACAAAGGTACATCGCTGAGTTCCTCCTGAATGACCGTTAACAATCCCACGAGTCGTTTCGATGTGCCAAACGAACCACTTTCGAGTGATTTTAACATTTCCGAAACGAAACTTTCATCGTGAATTGGACCGTTCCAAATTGGGCCACCCATCTGTAATTAATATTTCATACATAAATATTTACAATTTTAACATAAAATTAGCAATCACTGCTCAGTGACTATTGGAGGAATCTTTTAATTAGGATAAATGCTTGGTTAATGAGATTTTAATAAAACTCACCCTTTGAGCTCCACCACAATGTGTGCACAACCCACCAAGTTGAGGCACATGAGGAAGCACATATTTCACATTTTTGTCATTTTCACTTTTCTTTATAACACCAAGAGGTTGCAGGATGATTGCTTCACACCCACAGCATTCATAAATCATTGATAATTTGCTATAAATCAAAATCAGAATAATTTATTTCAGGTATGCTTTCAATTATCACTTGCATGACTGACAATATTTTAATACAAATTTTTCAAACAAATGTGAATATTTTACAACATTACCTGATTACACTTTTACAAGCTGAAGCACTTGTACAAACTCTGACAAAAATTCTAATGTAAAAATCAACACTGACTGACAAAAGAGGAATAATATATCTCTTATATCTGGATGCATGAGACTGAAGGCTTTGGAGAACAATACGAATTGCCTAAAACAAATCAGATCCAAATTTAATGTCAGCTCAGATTTTACCATAAATTAGTCTCCATTCATAAAATGCAATATTATGAGATACCATTTCATGTTTCCCTTGAATTTTTAAAGACAGTGCACCATATTTAGCATAACAAGTTTCCGGATAAAGACCACAGAGTACACTCATATCTGTGCATGTGACTAAAAGCATTCCTCCATCAGCCACAGACTGAACTGCAGAATCCAAAAAGGGTGCAGGGCTTCCATAGGGATCTAAGTCAACAACTTGAAATCTGTTGGCTGGTCTTGTATTATTCATCATAAGTGCTCTAAAACATTGAACATTGGTAAATCCTAAAATCACCTGAATGGTTGTTTTAAAGAGAAAAGAAATACCTACACAGCATCAGAAAAGCTTGGTATGACAATATCTTCTACTTTATTATGCTTTATATTAATTTCTAAATTTTTGACTGCTTCACTGGATATATCATTTGCTATGATCTTTGTGACTCCTGGAATTTCTTTAGCATACCTTATGCTTCTAAGACCAGTGGCAGAAAGAGCCTCTAAAATTCTATATTCCTTTTGTGAATTTTTATCACTTGCCTTATTAACTTCTTCACTCAATTGCTTTGAATGTACTTGTAGTGCTAAAATACTAAAAATTATGGTTATAAATGAAACTTAAAAAACAAAATAAATGTTTGCTGATACATACCTGAGATCTCTGTTAAATTCTTGGACTGGATTGTAAAATACTTTTTCTCCTGGAGGTACTAAAATTTCTGCGGTATTTTCTTTAATAATTTTTTGGCTTTCATTAGGCTCCAAGACTCCTGAATTCTTCGACACGTCAACTTCCATATTATTATTGGACAAAACTGCATATAAAAAGTCAAACGAACAAAATATAAATTTATTTTAAAAGAGTAATTTCAAAATTAATGTTAATTAACAAAGAGAAATTAATATTTATTTATTATGACATAAAAGTACAGTTGTTATATGTAAATAACCGAATGTTTACTTCCAGTTAAATTAAAGCAAAGTTTTAATTAAGTCATTTATTAACCTGAAAAAAATTTGAAAGCATAACTATTTAGAAAATAAGAAAAAGGTGATGTGAAATTAGATGTAATTTTTAAATTTTTATAAATCATCACAAGCAATGATTAAAAATACGATTTAACCTAAACACCTTACGGTACGCACGTTTTGAAAAAATCATCGATTAAAAAAATATCTGAGGAAAACTTTCTAAATAGCGACAGAGTTCCTCAGTATTATACCATACAATTTATGGCGTACTAATGAATTTATAAATTGTTTCGGTCAAAATTCTTACTTTAATTTTCTGTTAACGTGTCCCTAATGCTCACAAATGAGTGAAAACGATAAAGATGAGTTCCGTAATGCTGTTAGGCAAATTGGCTATTATTCCATGAATCTTGAGAATCCTTACGGTAAAATATATTAAACATTACTTTTGTCGTTAAACTACAAAAAAATTTTAATTGTATTAATACCGAAGCCATTAATGATTAACTTTTTACCACTTTTCATTGCGCAAAATAAATTTTGCAGCTACGTTATTGCCCCGCCATCAGATCAGATTTTACTTTGAATTGTTAATTTTCATTAAAAAAGTTTTCATGTTTTATTTTTCGCTCTCACATTCAAATCTTGTGCATTTTTTATTAGACAGAGTCCGGGTATCAGAATGGGTGAGAAAACTTATTGCGATAGAAGGCGATTGCAGTGAAAATGTTAAGAAAAAAAATGAATATATACAGTTGTTGAGGATTCATGTTACCCAAGCATTGTTATTACCACCCTTTACAAAACCTCCTCCAGATACAGAGTTACCTCCTCTTCCAGAACTGTTGGTGGGTATTTATGTAAGAATACAACCACTACATATCCTTTTTCCTGTGGTTTTTCCTAAAACTTAGTCATTTCAGTTTAGAATAAAACTTCAAGCCCTCATCTCTTGGAGGAGGAATTGTTTTGAAATTTATCAGGAAAAGAATCTAAACCATATTTTACTTTTATTTTGAATCATACTTTAATAATCATTCTCATGAGAATTTTTATAAGCAGGGTAACATCATATGCAAAAAAGTACCAGGACTCCCAAAGCCAGGACCAATTTCACCTTCAGTGATTCACAGATCTCCAGATGGAAGAGCATATGTCTCAATTAAACATGTTCCAGGAGATGGTATTCTTTGCTACATGGCTGTAACACCAAATCCTACAGAACTAGAATAATATATATAATTGAGATAATTATATGCCTGTCAAAGATGCAAAATATTTTGGGATTATATTTAAACACTGTTAAATTTTTCTACTTTATTATTATGGAGAGATAAGTAGATAACAGAAAATTAAAAAATGTTAAATTTATTGGCATTTTCATTGTAGACAGCTTTTGGGATGCAAATAAATGCTGCCAATACTATTAATGCTTAAAGCAGTATTTTGGAAAGCATAAAAGCTTTATTTTACTGTCAGAGTCATAAATTTTATAAAAATTTAATTCTTATAAAAATTTTTAATATCCACTGTAATAAACTTCTATGAACTATTATATACAAAGCAATGAGTAAAAACAAAACTGAGGAAAATTAACACAACAGTAGCAGAAGTTTTTTGGACCATTCACTGGCTTCATCCATTGACTGGGTGCAAACAAAAACTTGTTCTAAATTCTTTTATAATGAAGCAGGCAAGAGTAATTTATGGCCAGCCAAAATTGAGTCCAGTCATTTCATAAAATTTCTCATTGAAAGGTTTGTAAAAGTTTCTGAGTCTTTGAAGTGCAAAGGGTTCTATGCGAGGATGATTTCGTCCTTTAGTTTTGCCAAGGCAATGTGGACTTGAATGTCCTTCAGATTTAAGCAGACAAGGAAATCCCTTTGTGGAATTGAAGTAAAAATATTTTTCTGTAATTATTTGCTTTATACCTAAAAAATCCTGCAAAAAGATAAAAATAAAATAGTTTCTAAGATATCAGTCAATTTTAAAGTCATGAATATATGAAAAGATTTACTTGAACTCTGGCCATTTCTGCTGCTGGATCAACAATGAGACGTTCACCACTGACAAAAAGGAATTGAGACAAAGGAAAGTAACGCATCCATTTTTCCAAATGCTTTGCATACACTCCAATTTTGAGAGGTCCCCAAGAAGTATTTACAACTCCATCTGTTCCATTTGGGAAGGCTAATTCTTCAAATCTTTTTATTTCAGGTTTTTTGCTAGAATAACAATGGAAGCCTTATAAGACAAACTCTTTATCATTATTATGGTGGTAAGAGCACTAATTTTTTATTAATCTCAACTTGTAAAAATTGATTCAGCCTAATGAATAATAACTTTTACATTCTCTAAATCAAAATTATGTGATATACCTTAACAAATTTCTCATAATAATACCTTATAGCTTGAGCATAGTCAGACACAGCTCTTGTCACAGGATCCCTTACTACTAGCACAAGTCTTGTAGTTGGATTCATTTTATGAACACGCCTTGGAGCTTCTTTGGTAATAAAATAACTTGGCGTTTTTTCCATGGTAACTTGACCCTCCAAAGTTGCTGGCATGCAGTGCCTATACCACCGAAAACCTTTCCAATAATACTTGTCGAAAAAGTGTACTTCGGATCCCGCAGCCCTGACATCAGGGTGAAGTCTAACAAATTCGAGTAAAGCTCGAGTCCCACCCTTTTTTACTCCAATTATGAGGGCATCTGGTAATTTTTTGGAAGGAGTTAACCCTTGTTGTCGAAGAAAACGATACTTCGGAGATCCATCTGTTTTGTTCCCCTAAAATTATTAAATTAATATCTATATTTCTGTCAAAAACATTCCTTGGGAACGCGAATAATTATTTACTTTATAAGTGAAGTCATGTTCCCATGATAAAGGCACTACTCTGACAACATCATGAGGGTCTTGAGCATTTGATTCATGAACATAATTCCAAGAACTGAACACTTTGTGATAACCTTTACCATATTTTCTTAAAATCATATTAAAATTACCATACAAGCAAGTATTCAAAGTTATTAAAGTATAGAATATTAAAAAACAAAATACGAGTAAAGTACTAGCGAAGAAATATTTTAACAGGTTGCACTTTAACATATGAATTTAATGACATTTAATAAAAGTCCGCTCTGAATGAATTTCGTTTTAATTACATTATTGATTGTTTTCGTTATCTGCATGGTGATCGTTACTTTCTTAGCGAGGGAAACGTTACTTTGAAATTATTTCAGGGAATTTTGTCGCATAATGATTTGATTTAGCTTTTTAAAATTTTGTACTTCAGTTTTTCAGCTGTTACAATAAAATGTTTTTTTTAAGTTTATTTTCTTTTTTTGTATTAGTTTCTTATTGTGTTATACCCGTGCTACTTCTGTCTCAATATCCTATTATTGTAATTGTTTCTTATGATGCTTTTCGTCACGATTATATATCCAAAGGTAAATCAATTTTTTTACTGTATTATTACCGGTATTTTTTTGAATTCCAGTTATCGGTGATTTTTAGCGTAAGAAACCGAAATTGATGAAGCCGACATTCATCGGTGTATATCAGAAATAGGGGTATTTAGAAAATATTTCGGACATTAGCCAAGCGACTTTTATTATTCGCCGATAAATGTCAGCATTTTTTAAATTTCTATTTTTAACTGCGAATTCAGGAATGTATGACTTATTAGTTTTAAATGTCGAAACCAAGGCTAATATTTTTTTAAACTGATACTGAAATTCTGTTTCGAATATCAGAGTTTTGTAACTTTGATAATTTGACGTTTTTGGTATTATGCCATTTTGTTTTCCTGTCAGGAAGTCTGGTAATTAAATTACATCCAATTAAATTTGTTTTTCAGATGTCACTCCAGTATTAGCAAAACTTAAAGATGAAGGAACACATGCAGAATATATGGATAATGTTTTTGCAACAAAAACATTCTCTAACCATCATTCAATTGCAACTGGTGTTTATCCAGAATTTCATGGAATTTTAGGAAACAGGCTCTATGATAGCAACAATAAAAAAGTACTTAATTACAGTTATGAATTTTGGCATTACTCTGATCAAATTCTTCCCATATGGGTAAGTTGAGAGTGAGAAAATTTACTGTAAGAAAGTTTTTAATTTTGTTTTGGAAAAAATTATTTCTAGCTGATAGATTAATCAGTATACATATCATTAAATTCTTTTTTTCAAATGAATTTTCTTAAAAATACTGCATGGAGACTAAAAAATTTTAATTATTTAAAATTTATTTTAGATTGCCAATGAAAAAAAAGGAGAGGGGAGACATTCAGGAGTAATGATGTGGCCAGGCTCTGAATATGAATATTCAGGCATTAAACCAACCTATAAAAGAGTCTGGGATTATAATATAACATGGGAAGAAAGATTTGATGAGGCCATACAGTGGATTTTGAATCCAGAAAAACCTGCAAATTTAGTACTTATATATTTTGAAGAGCCAGATTATTATGGCCATTGTTTTGGATCAGATTCTCCTAGACTTAAGGAAGAGTTGAAATTGATGGATAAAATTACTGATTATTTCTTAAAAAAGTAAAGAACTTATACTTTACTCTAATTATAATTTTTTAGTTTATTCCTTAAAAAAGTTAATTTTCATTTTAGGCTGAGGATAAATAACCTGGCTGATTTTGTAAATGTATTTTTTTTGGCTGATCATGGAATGATTTCTGCAACTAAAAAAGATGTCATTGACCTGAGAAAGTTTGTTTCAAGTGATCTTTATGATAAATATGATGCATCTCCTACTTTACATATTTACCCAAAAGCTGGTGAGTGTCTTTGTCTTTATATCTGAGAGAGAACATCTCAATTGAAATATATTTATTTTCAGGGAAAGCTAATGAAGTGTACCTTGCATTGAAAGAAGCTGCTTCTGGAGGAGCCCCTTTTAATGTGTATAAGAGAGCTGAAATACCTGACAGATGGCATTTCAAAAATAATAAGAGAGCTCCTCCAATCTTAGCGGTTGCAGATCCTCCACATGTTTTTCATGACTTTTACCCTTACATTGAGGATCTTCAAAAAAGATGGAATTTTACTGGTGAGATTTTCAATTTTTATTATGAAAACATCTTAGTCTCTTTTAAGATACTGTAAAGATACTCTTTCATAATGTTGTAGTTTGATAAGGAAGTTTGTCTAAAAGAGAAACTCTTTGGATTTCTTCATGTGAAACTAAACACAACAAAAAGAATTTATTTAAATGGAATTCAATTTTGAATTTATAAATCAAGATTTATCACAACAGTATTGGTTATTATTAATTTACTTATAACATTATTATAATAATTTAATTATAATTATTATAATAAATTTAATTATTAATTAAATGTTTTTTTCAGCTAATGATACAACTCCTTTTGGAATTCATGGGTATGATAATGAAGTAAAATCAATGAAGCCTTACTTTATAGCCATAGGACCAAAAATTAAAAAAAATTTTAAAATTCAACCATTTAAAACTGTGGATTTATTTTCACTTTGGGCACACATAAGTAATTTTACTGAATATGCAACAAAAACAAATGGGAGTTTGGAAATAGTTTCTCAAATGCTAAAAACTGACACTCATTTGAGTAAGTTCTAATTTAAAAATGCCTAAATCACTTCAGTATGAGAATTTGGGGCTCAAAATATTATTTATAATTATTGATTTTGGTAATAATAAATCTGAATTTAATAAAAGACTTATTTTGTATGCATTTATTATTTTTAATATAATATTATAAGACTGTATGATGGGATTTAGTGTCTTTTTTGAGAACTTTAAGGTTTGCTTTGGCTATTATCTTGTAAATGTATCTTAAAGAATCACAGGTTTTTATTTTCATACTAAAAAAGATCATTTGATATTAAGTGTCTAATTTTTAAATGTTTAGTTGTTTTGGGCAGAAGTTAATTTACATTTTAAATTACTGCAAATTCTTTGTAATTTAATGTAATCATTAACAGTTGTATGATAACAAGTTGCCTTTTGTATTTTTAATATTTGTTTTCAAATTTTCTGTAAATTCTCAATTTTTTCCTTTTTCTGCTGCGTTACTTACAGTAATTGTTAATCATGAAAAACGTTTTGCAGATATTGGAGGCATCGTTTTTGGAGTATTCATGTTGGTTGTTATGGGAGTTATCGTGGTGTACTTCAGTTATAAAAAATGGCCTTCCAAAAGAAAAATGTATTCCCGACGGTAAATAAATTTTAATTAAGGCTTCTTTGCTTTATATCATTTTTAAATGTCTTATGTGATCTTCAGAAGGGTTTTTATTGTTTTAAGAAAGTGTTGCTTTTTATTGGCGTAGTAAACGTTTTTTTTTTAATTATAGCTTATTTTATCGAAAAAGTAATTGCTTATGTTATGGCATTTTATTTTTATTAAGTAAAGTTGAAATAGCCTTTGTTGTAAGAATGTAATGTGTCACATTTCCTTATTGTACCTCATTCAAATAGAGCATATTATGTTGTCACTGTAGTGAAATTATTATGAGTTTTTTATTTATGTAAACATACTTTGTTTTTTTTAGAAATATTTATATAAATTATGAAATGTGATGGATGTTTTCTGGTGCGTTACACTGAAGAAAATTTTGTTAATTGGCTCGCATGAAAATACCGAAAGTGTCAACGTTTGTGTTTCGGAAACGTAAAAAATAAAATTGTTTAAATTTTATTCGAAATACAAAAAATATTTTTCGAAAAAATGTTATTTTGATTCATGTTATGTTTTGGGTAAATATGACAAAGTCACGCTACCGAATATGTTGAATTGTACTCCTATGTAACGTTACAAAACAAGAATATGCTCACGAGTTGAAAATTTAATGTGATTGCGCCTAAAAATAAATATGCAAAAGATGTCTGATAACTTATTTATTTCTCGGGGTTTTAAACATAAAAAGAGAGCTTTAAAATTAAAAAACGGACAGAGAATAATATTTGGAAAGATATATTTGCTTCTTGCATTAGTTGCTCCATTGTTTAGCATTTTTGTTAGATATTAGATGTGCACGAGAAGATCTGACAGCTTGTTTTCCATCCCTTAATTTTTCTTTATCTTATTTTAGTTCATTCGAAAATGATCCGGAAAAGCTTTTTATTTTGTTTTTTAGAGTTGGCTGCGTTAGACATCATTATTTTTTAATATTTCAATTCGAATGTTCAATATTATTCAAAACTTATTTTCCAGATTTGATGGGGAATCTTTTGAGTCCAGGCAGCGACTTTTAGATCACCAGGAGGAAAGCTGAAGGCTTTCTTAATGAGTTCTAAGTACTTACATACAATATATGTCAAATTGTAATGGACCGGAGATGTAAAAGTATGTACGATACAGTATGAATATCTGTATGAGTTTTTAAAATTCGTTGGTGTGTGAATTTTCAAGTACTCACAACCAGTGAATTTAAACAATGCGTAAACTTAATTTTTGATGTTAATTTATTAAAGGAATTCAACTAATAAAACTTATTGTCCGAACAGTGATTTCTTTTAGAAGAGAAAAAAATGCAACTGTTAGATATTTTTAGATATTCAAATAATTATGTGATAATTTTTAAATTATTTTAAACAATTGAAAATGGGTTTGGAGAAGTGGTTTATTTTTTTAGATTGATTTTAAATTTATTGTACATATTAACGTCTAATTAAATTATAACAAATATTGCATAATTTATTTCGAATATTTTTTACTCACTCATTGGGTGAAGGAGATTAAGTTGTCTTTATTTAAGTTGTATTTTCATTTGGGTGATTTATCTTTTCATTGAAAATATCATTCGTAATACTTTTTAAAAGTATTTATTAAAAATAACAACAAATATAAAAAAATGAGATTAAACTTATTTTCAGTGTCAATATTTTTTTTTTTTTAAAAACTAATTAAATGAAACTTTTTTTTCGTTTTGAAATACAATATTAAAATATGTATGAAGTTATATTAACCCAAAGGAAAAAAAATTCTTTTTTTAGAAGTGATGCTTTGATTTCGAACATAAATCAACTTTATTGGGATTGACAACTAATTGGAACTTTACCGGCAAAGAAAATTAGCTCATTATATCTTTCGTTTTGAAAAAAAAAAAGTGTATCAGTTCTCGACTGTTTGCTAAAGAAAGGATAATATCTAATTTAACTTATTTTTAATTGGAATTGCTTTGCCGAACAAAACCGAAGAGAACTTTCATTGGCAGTGAAAGGAAATATTTGCTTATGAGCAAAACACTCAGATCCTTTTTTGGGCTTTCTTCAATCAGTCTTTGGCTTCAATGTAATAATAATAACTAAGCAGAATCGGTGAGGAATTGTTGGGAAAATTCTAAGCTTTTCTTCTTCCGACAGTGATCAACACTGTACCCGATTTAATTTTTTTAAATACTGAAATGGCTTCTTCATGAGACATTCCTTGAAGAGAGTCTGTGTTTACTGTTAATATTTCATCCCCTGTAAAGATATAATTCAATTAATTTTGTTTGTTATATAATAAGTTTTTAAAGAGGAAAGAGAAAAGGTACCTTCTTGTAATGTTCCATCTTCTGCTGCCTGTCCATTAGTGAATATTGTCTTCACAAAGATTCCCATTTTTCCTTTGGGAGAGTCCCGTCCCCCGACAATGCTGAACCCGAGGGATTTGCACCCCGGGCCTTTCTTGAAGACGACCGTGTGTTGGGACACGGGGACACCAGAGGTGGGAAACGATCGTCGGGGACGCTTTTTTTCTTCTGCTTTCGGAGCTGTTTCTTGAGAAACCGCTGCCAAGTTTTGCGCTTCGGAGTTAGATATACTGGAATGACTTTGCGTGCGATGAAAGATGGCGGTGCAACTTTCGGAGTTCTGTTGGGTGACTAAATCGTAAAATAATTCCACTGAAGAGCCTTTGCCGGTGCGTTTGAGAAGAGCTTTCGCTTCCTCCGGAAAGGGTAAACCTCGAAGTAAACGCCCATTTACTTTCACTATTTCATCGTTCACTCGAAGTCTTCCGTCTCTAAATTGTAAAATACACTTTTAATTAATATCCAAAATAATTATTTTAATTAGTAAATAATAACCAACCTGAAAGCAGCTCCTTCGGGATCTATATACTGAACATAATACCTCGGCTCATTGCTCACTTCCCTGACAACCATTTGAATCCCTAAAACTTCGTTTTCGTGAACTTTGGCCACTCTGTACAGCTGAAAACCTTTTCTGCCCGACACCGAACGGTCCCTCGCAATCGAGGACAGATAACCGGATTCGGAAAACCTTCTGCAACTGCTCCTCCAAGGATTGTCCCGGGAAAAGTACTTAGAGTACGATTTGCTTTCTGTACTGTTTTTCAAATAATGGGATGACTTGGGTTGTTTCTCCTGGGGAAGTCTTCCCGAAGGGGGTAAACTCTGGCAGTTGTGAGAGGGACTGTCCTCTTTCACTTCCGTTTCCTTTTCGCTGTACACAATGCACGGTTTTGCCTCGACCACTTCGGAGTTGAAAAGATCCGAGTTGTGGAATAACTGCAGAGATGAGGTGTCCTGAAGACTGAGATTTTCGGAAATGTCGTTGACGTCCAGGTAGGAAGACATGGGAGTTTCGTTTCCCGGCTCGGATTCCTGGAGAGAACCCGTGTCCGAGCTTTCGTTGGCGACTATTCCACTGTCCCCGTCCACTTCCTGGTTTTGTGTCCCCTTTTCTTGCTTATTCTCATCGGACTGTCTGTTTCCATCACTATCATAACCACTTTCCGCGGAGTTGACAGAGTTTGGAGGGGGCAGCAATGGCTCCGCGATTTCCTGTCGATGGGATTTGTTTTGTCTTCTTCCCAGAGTATTTGCTTCATATTTGGAGAGGTTCTCATATTCAGATAAACTTGAAAAACATTCTTCTGAGTTTGCTTTTTTAACTTTATATTCATTAAAACCGTATTTCTCAGGGGAGTATTTGTTTCTCACGTTTTGGTTTAAAACACTTCCACCATTTTCTTCCGGAAGGACGGATAGCTTCGATCTGAGGAAAGCGTAGGGAAAGTTCGCACGACGATTTGGGGTTTTTGAAATATCCGTGAGATCATCACAACTAAGGGTTTTCAGCGCTAACTGAGACGGAGTCTTCTCCGGCGAGGAAGCAGACGACGGATTCAAACAGTCGGCGGGATCATCCCCCCGGACGTAGGATGCTGACAACTGAGAGGTGGAGCAGCTTCGTGTTAGAGTCTTTTCGTTCGCAGACGGTCCCCGAAGACCTCCCTTGTTGAGCATTCCCGTGGAGCCCATCCTGAAGAAAAAGCTCCTGAGGGACGACGGGGCGTTGGGCAGAATGTCCTCGAACTCTTCGGGGGAGTCCATCGACGGGGACGTGTCCATCGCCCTCGGGGGGTGTTTCTTGGCGAAGACCTCCGAGAGGGAGGGAGGAGTGATTGGCTCGTCTTTGGCATCGTTAGTTCGACGTCTTCCGACCCGACGGCCCCAAGTAGAAAAAACTGATTGAAACAAAAAAATTATTTTTCATTTTCACTTGAATAAATTAATGAAAAAAGTGCTTGAAGCAATTTTCCTCGTCGGCATTCTGCTTCATTACGGCAAAACCAATTCATCGTTAAAAACAGTCCGGTGTATAATGTCAATTAATGTTTTATTTTGCTCTGGAGATAATTAATGATTCGGAAAAGGGTCGAAAGGTTATTCTCACGATGACTGTCACCTTTCGCGCTGATCTCTAGCGCAGTGCCATTTCTCTGTAACAAACGAATGTGGATCACTGAGCTGGAGGCGAGCGCAAAGAAGAAGGAGAGGTGTCCTCTTATTGGTCGAAAATCCCTAAAAAATAAGCGATTACGCTTTGGTATTCCCTTCTTCGGCCTTGAAGCCATTTATGATTCAAAAAACTAATCAACTCGCACTTCCGGCTCAATTTCATTATTTAAATATTAATTATCTGCAAAAGTAATAATTATTTTTCTATTTTAATTATTCCACTAGAGTCTGCAAAAGTTTTATTGTTTTTCCTCAGTATTAAAAAATACATTTATATTTTGCATATCCCTCCAGTCAACCTGACACGGAATGCTTAAAGAAACGGTGAAGCAAATTAATCAAACTGATAAAATTTTTTGCATAATCAGCTTTTAGTTTTCCCTTCGAAGCCAAAACTGATCTAGGTTCATGTTAATGTAAAACTAAATCAGATAAAAACGCCCGGGGACATTTCAAATCTGATTTTCAAACAAAAACTATTTAATTATGGCTTTTAATTAGGAAAAATGAATGACTTTGACTGAATTAAACGCCCGTTGACCTAATCACGAATGCATATATGTGTTCCTTATCATTTACTGAAGCTGAAATACTGATTAATAAATTTACCAACTCGGGAAGAACTTCGATGCGCATGAATTTGCTCAGAGATTAAAAGTTTGTTTATTTTTTTATAAGGGCACATTTTAGGGAAGGCTGTTTATTATTTAAATAATACTAATATTTCTCAACGCCTACTGATATGCTGAAGGCTGGAGTGAGACGATTAAATACCTGATTTGAGTTTGAACCTTAGCAGCAATTTCAGTTTTATTTGAATCCAAACACGGGTTTTCACCTTGGATTTGATCTAATGCCAATCGAACGCTTAACATCGCGCAATTATTCACTCAAGGATAAATTCCTTTATTGGGAAATCTATTTCGAGTAAAGATTTTTAAAATCCAGTAGAAATAAAAATTATAGCACTTATGGAAATATTTTTTTAATAAAAAAATAAGAGTCTGCAAGAATGGCAAACCGAAGAGCAAAATGGCCGCCAGAAATATTAACATTATCTCCCTTTTGATGCTTACTTCTCTTTTTGGAGGTTTCATCCAGAACGAGTGCGGGGACAGCTTTGACCGTCTGGAATTCGACTTTCATCTCCCGTGGGATGCAGGGGGATGGCTCCTCTTGGCGCCGGCTTCGGAAGAGACGCATCCTGATTTTTCAGATCTTACATTCGAAATTCCTGCGATAAAAAAAAAATACTAATTAGACGCAGAGAAAAATTTTCAAGATGAGATTCCAATCCGTAAATGCGTTTGATTTGATTAAAGATGAAAGTCCTCACATTGGGTTTCTATCGGTCAATTTTCTTTTTTTAATAATTAAAAAGAAATGCATTAAACATTCGTGCATGTCAGAAGTGAAAGTTTCGTGAAAGATTTTTTTAAGCTTTGATAATCATTCCGGCACATTTTTCACGAGACCATAAATTCCGTATTTCACACATGTAAGACTCTTAAGTGTTGGTAAAGTGCACAAAACGAAAGTGTTTTTCGTTCTCCTGTTTGGAATACTGCTCCCATTAATTATATTAATGTTCATTAACAATATTATTAATAAGTTAAAATTAATAAAAAGACCAAAATGTAAACTGATTTTTACCACTGCTGAAAATGAAAACTGACGAAATCTCAAGGAAAAGTCAATTTTTTCTAAAATTATAAATGTTTTAGGATTCAGAGTTGCATTCAGTATAACTCATTAATTAATTAAATGCGTCAATAAATAATTTTATAATCATTATAAGACTGCAGCGTCTTCCGCGGGTAATAAAATATTCAGATTTCACTTAAGCGTATACTATCATAAAGTATAATTTTATATCTCATAATATAAGACATGACTAAATACTAAAGAGTTTATTCAAACTTTACAAAGGTGACAGTATAAAAATTATAACTTAGAGCACTTCCTGGCCTTATAAACATTTTTGTTTCATCCTCTGACATAATGTCAGCTCATTAGAGGTTAATTATCTATAATTATCTCCCACCTTTCTCAGTTTCTTTAAACGTTTACTATACCGCTGAATTCAATAAATACTAAAAGTATTGATTCTGTCAGCATAAAATCAGGTCTGATGACTGAATAAGGAAGCTTTCCCACCAAAACTGGAGCACTTACAATAAGAAAAAAATACTTTTTAATAAAAATGAATGTCTTTGGCATTAAGATGAAAAAACCGGACCGTATTAAACCGAGTCTTCGGTTTATGGCAGAAGAGAATTTGGACCTCCGCATTGATTTATACACCAAAGGCATTTCCGTAGCCGAAGAGTTCCTCTGTGTCTTCGACAAGTTCAACAACCAACTCAAATTACTTCTGGAATTTCCTCTGCCATTTTTCACCTTTCTTTAGCATCCGGCTCGTGCTTTATAGAACCCAATAAAGCCCAGGTCAGGAGTACAATAAAAACTGTGGAAAATATAACATCTCATCGCAAATGCCTTTGCGTTAGATTTTTAATTGGCTGCAGACCAACTACATCATATCGATTTCTCTGGTATGCGACTTAATTGCATCTCTTGTTCGCCATAAAGCACATGAGATGTCAGATGAAACTTTAATCGGCCGCCTTGAGAACGTTATAATCTGCGATTAGTATTGTTATAATTTTTCAAATAGAAAAAGCTTCCGAGTATACTTTTCGCTGCATCATCAGTTTTTCGGCAAAAGTGTTTTTTTCTCTATCCTAACTTGTAATTTTTACAGATTTGTTTATTGTTTACTTTTACAAATAGTTCGAATAGTTTGTGGAACTCAGGAAAAAAATTCTCACATATTTTTGAACGAATTAATATGCTTTTCTACAGCCAAGTGTTTCTTTTTATGATCATTGATAAGCTAATTTAAATGTATCACATCAAACTTCACTTTTTCTCTGCTTATTTATTTTAGTTTTTATTTCATATGACTTTCATTTTACTTTCGTTTTCCCTCAGTTTTTGCAAACTGCTTTTGCGTAAGTAAAAGTTTATAAGATAATGAAAAATATAACAGACTTAAATAGTTGAATACATTAGAAAATTAAAAACCGATAACACCTATTTCTCATTTAAAAGCTTCGATGAATTCAATTTCTGACAATCGACAGACCACAAAAATGGAATGATATCAGTAATTATTTACTTTCAGCCAAAATACAGACAACTCAGACTTTAAACTCTTCAAATCACGGGAGATTTAAAAGCCCTTCTTTTAAAAGTCTGTAATTTTATTATTAAACGATTATAAATTCATTGTAAAACAGCTGTGGATATCAGAATTAAGCTTCTATTTTATAAGTATTTTATCGTTTTCATGATTTTTTCATGGCGGTCTGCTTAAGTGTTTTCATTTATCAATAAAAAATCACATTTTTATATGTGAACAAATGCAAACCGCATAGGTATTCTGTAAATAAGGTTTTATTTGGATAATAATTCGGTCAGTTGAATTGTCTTATCCTAAGGTGTGCTCGTAAATGCATTTTCTAAAGTTCGATGTCATCAATATCAATGACGTGATTTGTTGATGTGCATCGTATATTTTACATTTCTTGATGACAAATGTTACCAATCATGAAAATTGTGAAAATCTAAGAGGTTAAGGACATCCTAACGTTAAAGAAAATTTTGACGAGAACAACCCTTTCTGCTTTTATTTGCTCTTTATATGTTTATCTTTTTCGCACATTTGCGTTCCCGAATAGTCTTTTATGAAAGTATTTGTTTACTGAAAGTTGGTGTAGAACAATAAGCATTGCATTGTAGGTAAAGTCCTAATCTCTACAATTTCGAGAACAACAAATGGTGAAGTACTCGGAGCAAAGCCTCAGATTTCACCTTTACCTCTTGCCTTACTGAAGAATAAACTATACAATATTCATAATAGCTGGAATTAAACTGTAGTTTCACTCTAGTGACATATTATTTCAATTCAAATTTAGTAATTAGTTATGGGACTTTAGTATTTAAATATTGCGAATTGTCCAGTTTTGTTTCTTTTGGTTATTGAAATTGTGTAGTATTTTTTAAAGGGTGTCCAGAAAAATCTGATCTGAATGACAATCTCAAATATGATTAGAGCCATTTGGAAGTCTCAAATATACTTCAATAAACTTTCCATGTTGAAATCTGTCACCGGCCGTTATAAATTCCTGGTTAAGATTACAATTACGTTATAATTATGGCTTTTTCGAAGTTATATCATTTGAAGACATGTTTAACTCGTGATGCATCACATTCGTAACGCTTTCATTGTCCGCTAAAAAACCCCCTCAGAGGCAAAGCAATTGCCGATGTTTTTACAGTTGGTGGTTGGCCAATCGCCCCGGGAAAGACTCTAAGCCCCTACAATTTAAGTATAATTGGGTCTGGGAATTGCAGCCGCTAATGTAGCGAATCCTGGAAGTTCTTAAGAGTTCTCGAGAGCTTGAATTACCTTCTGCCTCTCTGATTATCTCATTTTTTCTGCCCTCCCGCTTATTATTTCTTAGCACTTTTCGTAATTTTCTTTACTCTTTCATTTTCCTGTCCCTTACTTTGCCCTAATGAGAGATCATTTTAATGAGCGAGCTTCTCGTGTTCATTCATTTGAAAACTTTGTGGGTTGTCTGTGCAGAAGCTGAGAGAGATTAATAAAGGCGAAGACAAGCAGCACAACAGTTGAATCGCTTATGGCACAAAGTTTCTAATGAACTCATTTCGTTGATATTATTATTTTCTTCCGAAAAGACTCAACCAAAAAATTAAGAAAATTTAATGCAAAACTTTCACTTCCGAAACGCCTTTGTGCATTTAATTTAAAATAATTTTGTATTTATATGTATTTATTTATTGAGGCTCAAACATAAATGGAGCTCTCAAAGAAGAATACTTATTTCAAGAGTAAAAGTATTATTTTTAGAATTTGTAATGTGTCTTGACAATTGATTCTCATATCCGGTCCGTCGGTGGCTAAACGTGATGGAACGTCCTTTTGTGGTCTTCGAGGTACAAATTAACCAAAACGGACCCGCCTACTTAGAGCTCCGGCACCAATGGTGGTACACTCTCAATCAAATATTCTTTTCTCATTGCTGATCGGAATAATTGCGCAATTTAATGGTTGGGACATATAATCAAATTGTTTTTACACCGGGTTTTCAGTGCTTTTTTTCAACCAGCGAAGCTATGTTGTTTTGTAAGGTCTTATAAACGTCGAAGACCTTTGGTTTGGGTGTTTCAGTCAATATTAGAGCAATTTTCATTTTATTTCACCTCTCGGACTTTTTTCAGTCATTTGATTGATACTGATTTCAGCAATATTTTCTCGCTGTTGCGATGTAATCACTGTCGGCCATCCACGATTTAAAGTTTCTCCCAATTTCTATTTAAGTGTTCTTTTTTGGAGAACTTTTACTTGTCATTGAAGTTTTCCATTACTTTCCAAGTGATAAATGGCGGCGTGCATGGAGAAAATTTCAACCATTTCAACCGCATAAAAAGTAGTGCGCTGAGTATGGCACCGCAAAGACGTCCCGTCCCGGCTCACTTACTTTTGGGCTCCATAAATTGCGTATGCTTTCATTCTTTAAATATGCATTTCAGTGTGTTAAATTATAAGAAGGGGCATTAAATTTTTATGGTATTTCTATTATGTAATTCTTCATGTCGATTTTTTATAAGGTTACATTCTCTTCACTTTGTTAATATAGAGATAATTATGTTTCTTCCTCTCATTCTTCTTTTTCATTTTGCCAGTATGAAAAGGTTTTCATATTTGCATATACATTTGATAATATAAAATTATGATTCAATAATTTAAAAAATCTTTTCCGTCCAAACGCTTCATATTTTTAAACTATAAACCGAATAGTTATTTTACATATAAACGATTTTCATATTCGATTCTGTAAATTCATAAATTTAAATGTATTATACAGAAATAGAAAATCATTTATTCTATCGTAATATGGAATTAACACAAAAAATCAATGTTATTATGTTAATGTGCCAATGGTTTGTGTTTTCCGCACTGCACTGACAACATTCTTGCATTATATAATCGATTATATTTATAAAGTTCGAACTCGCCTTCTCAATTTATTAAATAGTAAGACGAAACACGACTTTATGCAATGATATAAGGGGGATTTAATAACATCTGGCCACTTTCGTAATATCTTAAATGACCTGAGTATTAATCATTTAAAATTTATAAATGTTTTTCGTTAAAAATCACCAAACCGTACTCCATATTATAATCAGGCACTGCTGAGGATTTATTACATATTTTGTTTTTTGTGTTCATTAACATTCGGGACTTTTCGCTTAGGGGGAGGGATGGTCGTCTGTTATTTTTTTCGCCAAACAATTCCTGCTCACGTTGTACCTTGAGAAGGTATTTCATGTGAATATTGAGGTAGTGTTTAAAAGGTCATTACAGTGGCGGGAAATACATGAATTTAAGTGAATTTATAAAAATTTAGCGAAAGTCTCATTAAAGGATCCAAATCTCTTAAAGACACCTTTGGAATGTGCAAAGCAAAGCCAATTTGGACAGCGTATGCCTTTCGCTTTCGTATGCACCTAATTCAAGGTTCTTGTGAATATTGTAAAAAATTTACTCAATGGAATTTCCCTTTGAAAAATAATTTCACGAGTCATTAATAAAATTTCACTCAATTCGTCGTCATCCGATGAATTTTGAAAATGCAAAATTGTGACTTTTTTGTTATTTCTATGACCAGTTTTCTATAAACCGGTACCATATTTTTATTTATTAGGTGGAGCAATCGAAAATAATAATACTGGAAAATAATAAAATAAAAATGTAATAATATAAATAATTTATTTAAATATAAAAATAATAAAAATTTTTGAAAGTGGGCGAGAAAATGTAAAAAATAATATATTGCTGTATGAAATATAGTGGATATTGTATGAAAAATGCAGATATATACTGTAAATTTCTAAAATAATTAAAAAAAAAGTATCTGAATATACAATAAACCGACATTAAATAATTCCCCCAAAAATTCTTCCACCGAAGGCTACTTAGAATATCTCCGCGGTGTTTTTTTTAAACAAAATAATTTGTTTATTTCAAAGTAAAGAATAAAATGTTTATTTGCAGTATTTTACGTTCTGAAAGCAGTCAAGTAAAAATAAGCTCATGAAGGAATTTAATAAATGAAAGCGGTAAAGTTCATTTTTAGGAGCTGTGAGGTGACTGAATAAATTCTAACTTGCTTCCGGGGGCCAAGGGAAACAAAGCCAGCAATGATTATCTACAATGCACAGACTGCATTGTGAATTCCCAGGAATTTCGATGTCACCGGTTAAACCTTGCGAAGATACACCGGGAGAGGGGAAAGGGGCTCAAAAACACAAATCATAAACAGAATCGTGACGTTTCTCTTAACTTTATTTGTAAATAATCAGGTAGGCATGATTTTTACTTTTATTATAAGCTGAATTTCAGAATCAGTGTTTTGCTTTTATAAAGAATTACTGTGCTTTTTTAACAAATTGACCGGGGAGAACGAAACTGTTTTGAAGCTCTTAAAGTGCACCTGACTCCTCATTCATTGTTTCCTTCAACTCATTTTTAAATCGTTTAAAAAAGCCCAAATCGCTCACTTGACTAATTTTTAATTTGGTCATTAACTTTTTTCCTTCACAAACGGTTTAGCCAAAACGTGACAACCTTAAGCAATGGGAGAATTATTGTCCCGAGCCGGTTTGACCGTTGGAACTGTTCAAGGTCTGCCTTGACGTTTCCTGCTGGAAAAAAAACCTGAACATCTCACTTGATTTGCTGAATATAATTCAACCAGCACAGAACACACCCTCTGAGGGTGTAAACATAACATAAGACCACTCTCAGAATTTAGCCCCAAAAATTAGATTCCAATAATCGTACCCTTTGGTCGATAAAACGTCTGGTCATAACTGAAAAAAGTTGGAAGTCACATGAAAAACGGTTGCTAAAATGAATTCAGAAATCTGGCTAAGGTTTGGCAATCGGTCAGGTTTGTTTCCCTGAATTGTAAGGTCAATCACCCGAATTATTCGATTTTTGATTACCCGCTTATTTAAATATACGTCTGGCAAATACTATACTGATCAGCAAAAATCTATAAAAGTTTTCTGCAATAAATATTCAGTTGTTTCTAAGTTGGGATCCAACTTTTCGACAAAAGAAAAGCAGATGATTAGCAAAGAGTGCACTCTGCTTTTACGCAAAAAGGGGATTTGGTTTTCAGCAAAACAACTGTGTAAGCCCATAACATTTTAATTTATTAAAATTTGTTTCTAAAAATGGTGTCATACTATGACGAACGAGTTCTGAGGGTCAATTCACTTGGAAAGGAATAATGAGAACAGTTGTATTTGGTCTTGGACAAACTAATAACTCTGGAAGGATTAATTACGGAGTGTTAAATTATTTAAAGGGCCATTCGAGCGAAAAGTTGGCAAACAAGAAAGTGAACCTCAACAGTTTCTTGACGAAGAATCCCGCCAGAAGGAATCCGACATAACAGCATAATTCAATGGGTGCCCGAAGATTAAAGTACAATTGGTGCACT
Source organism: Brueelia nebulosa (assembly GCA_028293925.1). NCBI lineage: Eukaryota > Metazoa > Arthropoda > Insecta > Psocodea > Philopteridae > Brueelia > Brueelia nebulosa. The sequence goes on along the minus strand of JAQIBA010000006.1, from coordinate 861,384 downwards.
CATTAGGGGGAAAACAACGTTAGAGCTCAGAGGGTAAAATGGCGGTGCAGAATTAGTTAATATCAACGTCATTTCCCATTAATTGTGGGTCACAATGCGAACTCTCCCAAAACACGGAGGATTGGCGTTCACACAAAATAATTAGGTGTACACCCACAGGGAGTGGGTACCAGCCCTGACTGATGTCATAGTCCTCATCGCCTGCAGGTTTCTTTGGCTTTACTCAAATGCCGGGAAAAGTTCTCCCGTGGAACAGTAAAGTAAATGATAGATGATTTAATTTCCTTTTATATGATTTTTAAGATCTCAAGTCATGGGGTAAAGCAAATTCGTGTTTGGGCGCCTGCTGAGAAGAATTAAGAAAAGGACGCACGTTTATGCTCCCCTTCTCGAATTTTCATCTTAATTTTTTAAGAGAAAAAATGATTGAGGCTCTCTGATGTGTTTGCATTGGTAAACAATAAGGAAGGAATCTGAAAATTCAGGACTAGGAGAGGCAGGGCTATGGTTATGTTAAATGCAAAGTTCACTGCCACCCAAATGAAGAATTCCTTATTTTTAGGTCATTAACAGATACACCTTCTCCATTCTTAATTGGTGCCTTTTTGAATAAGAAAGGAAATTATCCGGTTCCCTTTTCTTTGTCTTCTATTCACTGCGAATGGCTCTTCCACTTGGAAAACATTGTCGCGCCCGAATTTATTTAAATTTACCCGACGGTTTTCATAAAAAAAAAAAAAACTTTTATTGCTGCTGAGAAAAACAATTTGAGTTGATTTTTAAAGGAAAAAAGATATTCGGTTGCAGTCAACCGTTACAAAATTAAGGAGTACTCATACTTTTGGTATAAGAAGTTTTTATCTCATTTTGACACTTCTTTATGATGAAATTCTTTCATGTCATCGAGGGTAAAAGGGAGTTCATGATATGGAAGGAATTCATCTGCTCTCTGCCTCATCATCGACTCGGCTACAGAAGCACTTTTTAACAATTGTTTATTAACCCTGTTGCCATTCCTTTGCTTGTAAAACCCCATCTATTTACCGTGTCAGACTCAACTGTTTAGGCTTTTATCTGTGCAAGAGTCAAAGATTCTATCCAAAAAATCCATGGCAATACAAAATTGTTCCAATACTTTATACAAATACATTCTAAGGAACTCCAAAGCAATCTAATCGAAAATGAGGTAGGACAAGGGTTATAAATATAAAAAGGTTATGTTTCAGTCGGTCCAGTTCTTTTGTAAAGAAATACCACAATAAAGAAAAGGTCGTTATGAAAAGACAACCATTTTACGATCACGAAAGCGTTGGAATTTTTCCGAATTTAGGGTCCTTTCACAAAATTTTGTATGGATTTTAAAGAAAACCAAGTAAACCTTCGAGTGGACGTTAACGGTCCCTTCCAAAAAAAATCAGCTGCACACATTTCGGTGCCAATTAAGAATTATTCAATTAATTGAAGGGATAAATGATTTATGAAATCAAATTAACGTAAATAGAGCTGTTTTTCCCATAATAAAAAGTAATGTTTTGAAAAATTTTGCCCAATAATGACACATTCGGCCGAATTCCACTATTTAAATTTTTTGTGGTTTTTCAAACTTTCGCCGATGATGTTCATCAGTCGTAAAACATTGACTGTGTCATGGTCGACTGATGCTGAGACGGAGGATGTCGAAAATCGTCATTAGTGACGGGCAGTCGACCCATTCAGGCATTTCAATATTAAAAAAAAAAAGTTTGACATTAGCAGAAATTTGATGCTCAACTCGTATTCTCCAACATACTTTTTATTTGGTTTTTAATTCAGACATTTTTGCTTCTCTGACTGAACGTACTTTCTTTTAGGAGGATTCTTTCTTAAGTTTCACGTTAGGTTGCTTTGATTTAAAATTTTCTATTGTCTTTTGATGGTAGGTTTGAATTACAGCCAAACAGCACAGTTTCAGAATCCTTTGTTCAGAACTCATACTGTACATGACAGTTGATAACAAAGGTAACAGAGGGAGGAAAAGCCCTTTTACTGGAAACGTTTAAAGAAAATTCACGGGGAAATTCGATTGAGTTTCTATTATTTTGATTTTTAAGCCTTAATTTAAGCACGAAAGTGAATGGATTTGTGACTTTAATGTTGGGCCTAAAAACGTGCTTAACGAAATCAACCCTCAGGCTTCAACAGGTTCTACCCAGTCTACCTTGCCTGTTTATTTTCGTCTCAAATCATTTGAAAATAATCGTTCACTCTCTTATAGAATCTTATTCGACTTTTACGATTTGTATTTATTTAGAACGGGTAATTTTTTCTCTCACTTCTTTTTCATTTCCTCGAAAAATAAACAAAAATTATTTTTTGTATTCGTTCTTTCCTTTGGGATTATCCGCAGTTGGAAAAATGACTGATTATTAAATAATTGACAATTTTTATAAAATAATAGTAAAAAATTTGAGATTGCAACAACTGTGAAAATGAGTTATTCGGTCAATTGGTGGACAATGGGTGAGGCATTTGATGCAAAGCGGTGGGAAAATCAAACCCAGTAAATGTTTTTATGGTTTTAAATAGGCCTGAACGATCGGTCATCGAAATATGATAAAATGAAATTGCTCGTTTGCGGAAAAATAGAGGAAAAAGGCATGAAATGAAGCAGGCAAGGCCAAAGCGGAAAGGCCATTAAATTTTAACGAACTTAAAAGACATTAGAGAAACAATTGAGAAAAATAGAATTTTAATAATATGGGATAATAATATTCCTCGTCACGTATTATTGTATGGGATTTGAGCAATCTTTTTTAAAAGTCGATAGCATGGGCAAAAATAAAGAGAAAAAATTAGGCAGTCACTTTCACGCATGGTCAATGGCCCACATTAAACCCCTCGGGGCAAATGAGACTAATTGAATCAGGGACATTACCCTAGACACCTGAGTTAGGCTACTCTAAAGGATGAACATTTTATTTCATTTTTTGTTCCTTTTAACTTTGCTCTGACATTTTTTCAACTCTCTTTGGGTTTGGCTTTGAAGAAAAAAGTTTTTCTGGTTTTGTCTTCATCCGACTCTGATTAGATAATTAATCGTTTGGGTAAAATAGCCGAAAAAATTTATACTCTTTAAAACTTTTAAAATATAGTGTTCACTTCTGCTACTTTTAAAAATTACTCTCAGTCAGCGACCACTTGATATGAACCCTTTGCGGTCGTATGTCTGCTCTCAGCCACCACAGCAAGGAACTGTACGAATATATACGAATCTTATACTGTATGCATTCCTATATCAGTTTAAACTTTTCCTGAGAGAACTTCTATGCCTAATAACCTTTTTCATGAACTAATGGGATGATACAATCCATCGACTGGAGATAACGAAATCCTAACGAAACAAAGGTTGTCACCAGGCTTCTGAACATGTGTATGGAGAGTTACCGAACAGAATTATTATACAAAAACATGTCATTAGAGGCCTGTAGTGAATAAAGATAGACCTAAATATCTAAAAGATCTCAAAGATATATCTAAAATATTACTCAAGAGAATTGCTACATGTTGTTTTATGTATCCCTGCTCTTTCGACGAGAAATTAATTCCGACCAATAGATACCCATGCCCAAATTTAATACGACCGCAAAGGGTTAAACAATGCCGAGTGGTCAGCAACAAATTAGATTTAAGCCAAAAATATGGCAATTCTGAAAAAAATTCAAAAATCTAATAAAAAGTTTTTAGAATGAAGCCCTAATATTAAGTTTTTTATTACTTGAAAAATGTTTATATCTCTTTTCGCCTTTTTATTTATCTTTATCCATTAAATTTTTAGACTGAAGTTAAATTACTTAAGAGGAATTAATTTGTACTCTGAAAAAGCATAGCCTGTAATTTTTTACATAAAAAAAATTTTTTCAAAAAAACAACAGATTACTTCATGTACTTTCCTTCTCAAAATTTACTTTAAATTCAATTATAAATCAAAAATAATGATCGATATTTCATAGACTTAAAAAAAACTTTCTAACAAACTAAAAAAAAACTCAACAAATTTACTTTCTTTTGAAATAAAATTTATTAGCTTTTGGAACTTGCAGACTTGTTAGTGGTTGTATAGATGGCGATTTCAGCTGAATCAAAAAAATGTTTTTTCCGACAAAACTTTTACATTTTTTTTATTTATGAAAAAAACTCAACAGTTGCTAAACAAATTAACTACGGGGTAAAAAAATAAAGGCTTTTAAGCACTATTTTCACGAAATGAAACGTTGTAAATTTCCTAATAGAATAAACCGAAGTACCATTAGTGCTTTATCGACTTTCATTCTGAATTTACTATACCTTATATCATTTATAAATAAACTCTTGGATTTTAATCTCGATTATGTCTGTTGCATCTGTGTGATTTGTCAGAAGTCGTTATTAGGGTAATTCTTTTTAAAAGTAAAATTTCGATTCTTCACTGGGCTCATTTAAAAATCTATATTTTGGAACATTTTACCCCTTTTATTAATTTTCAGGAGTTTTGTTTGTTTGCGAATTGTTTGTTTTTTGTTTTCTTTCTATAAGAAAGTCACACAATGCGAGTGTTCAATATTTAACAAACAGTAGAAGAGCACATATTATTTTTAAAAATATTTTTCTTAATTCCTTGTAGAACAATACTTTTCCTTCGGTTAATGTTAAATTGAATAACTTACTTTCATTCGAAGGAAATTTCGAAGGAAATTTTTAAAAAATCTGACCATTTCGTTCTATAGAATGTCTATTCCTCAAAAATCAGCTTTTAAAAATTTCCGTTAAAAAAATATTTCCCAATATCTCGTCTATAAACTCACAATAATATACGCAACAGATAAATAAAAATATTTTACTTATGCTAAATCAACTTTTTATCAATTTTTTTATCTTACGTGTTTTTATATCCAACATAAAACTGATAAAATCCGCATAATCGTCCTAAAACAAATGTATTGTGTCATAACTGTAAAAACTGATTCCGTTTGCACTGAGTTTTATGATTTTTTAAACGAACAACAAAAACTGCAATAAATTTCCCTCCTTTTCCGCAAAATAAAGAGAATGTCAGAGGCAAAAAATTAACGGAAAAAAGAAGTGGAAGCAGACGACCACCACACTCCGAGAGGTTTCACAGCGGCACTGAACACTTCTGCCCGGAGAAGTTCCTCCGTCCGCGTGTGGAGGCGCTCACGTCGCTTTCGATGCCCTCCAGCCGAAAGCAGGTGTTGCAGGTGAAAACGAAAGTTCATTTACTTTTTATTTTTGCTTCGATTACGGCGATTATTTCATTTTTCACTGGGTTCGCTAAACTTGTTAGCCGGTCCGTTGGTTCACTTTCGATTGGAATTTGAATTTGGGAATCGGGAGATGTGAAGTTAAAAGAAGCTGTTATGTCAAACTGCCTTATTAACATATCCTTTTTAATTTACCCAATTAAGATTATTCGGTAAAGAAGAGATATACTCTTGAAATGATAACGAGATATTTGTAACTTTTTACAAATCGCCGATGTCAAATCTGAAGACCGAAAGAAGGAAAAAATTTGCATAAATTACATACCATGTGCTATTTGTGAAAAAATTTTCCGGCACTTTCCTAATTTTTTAATTGCCCGTAAAATTGGTCAAACGAGGAACAATTGTGATCTTTTTAAGAAAGGAAAAACCTAAAACTAATAATTTTTTTACATTCAACGGAGGCCGACTTCCTGATTTGCAGAAAATCAAAATGGTGCACATTTTTTCAACGAAAGTTTGCCTATATGAAAAACCACGAGAGGAAATATTACGAAATTCTAATGTAGAAAAAAACTTATGCAAAATATTTGTATTTATGGATAAATATGTCATGGCGGCATCGTTTGAATAGTACAATTAATTAATTTTATACATATTTGCATTTCTAACGCTGTTATATGATAAAGCTTTTTCGAACATTCATAAATTCTTGACATGATAACTGGGTTAAAAAAGAAACAATTTTTCAAAACCAGTTTTTAAAACTGATTATACCAACGAATTTCCTATGAAGTCAGAAAAGCGGAAAATTGGGGCACAAACAAAATACCTCTGGAGGTCGTCCGCATTCTGATTCGGTTCTGCGGAAATACCATATTAGCTTCCTTCTTAGTTCACCCACTATTCCAAACCTGAAAGCGGATTCTGCACTGGAATGTGCAAATCCTTTGAATACCCGTAATGGTTTTTAAGGAAGTTAAATGGGAGAACTGTTGTCTCCCTCTCATAATATTTACACTGCTCATTTTGATAACGGTTGCCATCATATACTTTCAGATAATGATTTTCAGCCTCTCATAATAAATTATTAATTATCAATAAAAATTAATATGTTAATGAGATTTAATTTTAATGGTTTAGTAAGAGTATTTTAAAATTCAACTTTCATGAAATGATTAAACCGTAGGCGACTTTCAAAAAATTTGAAAGGTACCGGAATTAATTCACCATAACTGAGAGAGGCAAATGTTGCAAAACTTTTCTTTTCCATAATCCATAAATACAAAAAAAATCCCAAAATTAAGCTCATGGAAAGAATAAATAAAGGAATCTCTTTATGTTATCACTTATAAGATTCGTTCCCATTTCTTTCAAAGTCGCAGAGACGGATATTCGACTTCACTTTTAATCACTCCTTTTCAAAATAACATTCCAAAGAATATTACTGAAAATTTATTTCGCTTAAGATATTAAATTAAAAGTTACAAAAATAATACCTTAGCTAATAAAAAAACATGATTCTAATTTCCAGTTTAAATCAGTCTCAATAATGTAATTAATAAATAATCCCACATCGTATTTGATTAGGCTTATTTTATATTAAAAATAAATTGAAAAAATTAAAATAATCTCATTTTTAATAGTAAATTTTATATCTTTATCTATTGGCACTTGAAAAATTTTCATTCGTCTCTTGTCGATATGTGGAGTAAATCGGCGCAAGATTTTGTTACGGAAGACCTGTAAAGACATTTCAATATATTAATTTACATAATAATGGGAGTCTATTTATGTTTGGCCATTTCGGAAGTGACACCGCCATTAAAGAAAGGCGGATTTCACCAAATAATATGGGGAAAATTTAAAGGTTTATTTTTAAATAGTTATAAAAATTTACAATAAAAATTTGCTACTAAATTAAGAGTAATCTTTAGAGACTAAAGGGTTTTTATTACACAAATTGAAATTTGATTTCTTATCATAAAAAAATCAAATTTACAATACTATAGTTTGAAAAAATGCGTAAATACTTACATATCGTCCACTCTGATTCTTCTGCAAATGTGAAGAGCAATCGGTCCTGATTTTATTTTTTTAAATATACCAACGGCTTCAACATGAGTCAAATCGTGGCAGACTTGGCCGTTGACCGCGAGGATTTCATCCCCTAAACATCAAAGTATATCTTTAGATATAATCTAAATAAATAGATTATTGGCATTTAGTTTAGGCGCTTACCCTCCCTCAACCTTCCGTCTTCCGCAGCCTGACCATTTTCCAGAATACTCTTAATGAAAATTCCCAGAGCTCCTTTGGGAGAGTCCTTCCCCCCGACAATGGTGAAACCCAAACTCTTCTTTCCAGGCCCTTTCTCGTAGATGATTGTGTAAAAAGAACACATCGTAGATTTCGGCCTTCTTGGCAATGTGCACAGATTTCCGTTTAAGAACAGAGAACTTCCCGCTCGAGACTTCGAGCCCACGGAAAATAGACTAGATTCGTCCGGGCTCATTTCGGATTCGGTGTAGCTATTCAGAGCCCTCTCGAGCATTTTTGAATTCATGCTACTTCCGTTTCTTACGACCCTTTTCGTTTTCCCCCTCTTTTGAATGGGCGAAGAACATGCACCAGGTTGAAACACAACAGGACTCGTGGTGGAAGACACATAAAAATCCGAACTTTGTTCGGAGCTGGAAGCCACATTCTCTGAAATTCTGCATCCGGAGGGCACAATTTGTACATTTTCATAGTCCACTGAGCTTTCTCTCATTTTGATTGGTTCCTCTTTTACCACCCCGCTTTCTTTGGCTATGGTTCGAGCTATGACGATGTCCACTTCCACTGGACCGCTGGAAAGGATCTTCCGAGCTTCGGCCATTGAAAGACCTCGAAGCCGTCGACCATTAACGTTCACTATTTCATCTCCCACGCAGAGATTCTTGTCCCTGAAATTAAAGACATCTCTTTGAATCGACTAAGATTTTACACCCAAAACGAAAAAGGTCGATTGGCGTACCTGTCGGCCAAACCATTCTGAACGATGTGTGCGATCAAATATCCGGGAGCTCCCTGATCCGCCAATTTTGTTTTCGCTATGAAAATGCCCAACTCCTCCTCCGGAGAGCTTCTGAACAATCTGATCACTTTGAACACCCTTTTGGACTGACTGTTTCCAGCCTTCGCACCGCTGTCCGTTTGGCACTCTTTCTGGAATTCCTGTTCTCCGTCCGAACTCGTCCGGGATTGTCTTCGGTAATTCCTTAGGATTTCCCTCCGGTCCAGAGACACCGACCGCTTTGTGACCCGTTTCCTCCTCATGTTTTTCAAACCCCTGGGACTGTTTTGATTGTTACTGGATGAGTCTTTCGATTTCTCGAGGGAGTTCGTCCAGGTGGATTTGTTCTGCTCCCCGCTCGCACTCCTCGAATGGCGGATGTGCTCCCTGTCCAAAATGTCCAGAATGCACGAGGTGGAATCGTTCACTAAAATTCCGCTGTCGCAGTCCTCGCAATCCGCAGCGGTTGTTCCTGCCACGAGTAAAACCTGATCGTTGTGACTTATGTCGATGTCGTCTTCAATGCACACAGAGTTTCCTTTGTTGTGGAACTCTTCCAACCCGGGAAGGGCTCCATAAGAGAAACTTCTCAGTTTCTTACTTTCGGTTTCCCTTTTCGTCGACTTTGAGTCATTTGTTTTATACAGTTTCGCGAGAAGGCGATTAGTGGAAGACTTAAGAAATCTATCGGAAATTAGTTTTAATTTCGCGCCTAAACAAGAATTTCCGTTAAAGGACTCATTCACTTCAGCATCTCTTTTTTTCGTTCGCGTGATTTTCGTGTTTTTTAAATAACCCGAACGGTCCTCTGCTCCCTTTTCATATTTCTTTCTGTGGATTTCTTTATGCTCCTTCGAGCCCTCCTCGGTTCCTTCATTTTCACAGCCTAAACACAAATTCTCATCGCTTTTCAGCAATTTCGCTTCCAATCGATCGCTCTGTCCGTCTTCTGGAAACTGACACAGCATTTCCGAAGACTGAAAGCAGGACAGTTTCGTGTCTTTAACGCGATCCAAAAGGGGGTTTCTTTTTTCCCTGGTGAAAACCTCCTTCCTGGATGTTCTTTCCTGGGCGATTTCTCTTTTGGGCGTCCTCGTCTCGCTGTGCCATCGCCTGTGCGGGGATTTTTCAATGACCACCATCATCTCCTTCACGTAGTAATTTGTGATTTCGCATTGCGTTTGATCCGGACTTGCGCGCCTTTGGCATGCCTTCGACGAGTCTGAAATAAAAAGTCATATATCATTTAAGGCGAAATAACGGTAAATTATCTACTCGACGACACGTCAGCTAAAGCGGTTGCCCAAACAATATGCTTTTTGTTAAAACCTTTCAAAAATAATTAGACGTTACCACGGCTTCGAGAGAAAGTGAAATTTCTTCTTGGTTTTTATAGTGAAAAACGCGATTTTTACTTAAAAATAAGTGCAATTGCGGAATGAATCATAACTGGTTTGTAAATAAAACCTCAAATGGCCTTAGACGAAGCCAACCAGGAAATGCACAGCAGGGGCGGTTTGCCAATAGTAAGTGGGAATGCTTTAGACATTCCATATTGCTTGCTTTTTGTTCTGTCGGAACAAACGAGGTGATAAGTGCAGACAACACCCCGCATCGAATCTACATAACCCTGAACACATACAGCCGAGACAAAGTCCGCCCTGTGTTTACTTCGACCGTTTACTTAAAATTTTTCATTGAATCCCTAAACCATCGGTAAATAAGATCGTGACATTTTCTATGTCTTATTAGTGTAGCCTAACAAAACCCCAATCACCGTCGTGTCACCGCCAATATTACATGGGCGAAGGAAAGTTGAAAGTTTATATTGTGAAATCCATCTCCGCTTTCAATCTCACGATCAGACTTTTCATTGAGCTAATGACCGTGAATACAATTTACTGTTAAAAAGCTAAATTTCATGTTATTAGCCAAAACACGAGACCTCGTTAAAATTTGTCAAGGAATGGACACGAAGCTAAAATTCGGAAAAGCAGAAATATCGATACTTAGGCTGAGATGTGTTGGTTAAAAAAAAACTGGAAGAGGAGAGTTTGAAATAAACAAAGGGAGATAAAAACAGTAAGTCAATCTTCTTAAGATTGGAAATCTACTGAAGACAAAGAAAAAAGTTGTTTCGGTGGTCGAAGCCGAACCATTGCACCTCTTGACATGCACTCTCACCTATCCTCGACTGGTGATGCAATGGTGAGTCACTCCTGCACCCGTCGTGACGTCCGGCTCCGGTGGCTCTTTGGGGCTCGCACGGATCTTCCGGGTGAGCGGTCATTTCGTACTTGAGAGGTGAGAGACTCAAGAGCCTCGGAGAATTGCAACTTTTACGAAACCATCTCATGTTTTCTTCGAAGCGGACCTGAAAACCAATTAAAAAAAACTTGATTGGCGAAACAGTAACGACCAAATTATTTCTACTCAATGAGAACCCCAGTGCGGTTTCAAAGATAACAGTGTTTAATAACAAACAATGTGCCGATGATAATAAATTGACCCAAAGTAATACATAACCGTTAATTATAGTTTGACATTAGCATAATCGCGAATAAGTGTAGAGGCGGGTGGAAGGAATGCAGAGAAGGTCACCTCAATCTATGGGATTTGGGGCGGGACCCCAGCGGCCCCGAATGGCCTTCCTTTCAAATTAGGGGGTCTTCTTGTTGAAAACATCTTTGCTTTTATGAAAAAATATAATGAGTCTCAACTTCCACTTTAAACTACCATATTTCAACTCTGGTCTCATAAAAATAAAGTATTAGATTAGTTGTAAAAGCCAACGCACAATGACATAACTGACCGCTAACGAAGTTTCTCCAAAATGTCGAAATAGGGTATTTTCTAAAACCCTGACCCACGCTTCGGCTGTCCTTTTCCCTCTCGGACTTAAGCAATTCGTTCTTTCTAAAGCTAATCGATTTCACTCCGGACTTTTCACGTATAAAATATTTGTTAATCGCTTCGAACAGTCATTTTTTTTCTTCCAAACCTCACATTTCCATTAAAAAAGAATTACCCCGGGGTAGTGGGTGCAGCTCGGCTCGAATTCTAGGCTGACGGATTCTTCGCAGCTTTTAACTATGATGTCATGCGAACGGACATTGGTTACCTATTATAATACCGTTTAAGAACCTTACGTAAGGAATGGCTAAATATCGATTTCCGATAGGTGGCCGTACCTTTTTTTGTTTTTCCTCTAATTATAACTCCTTTCAGGACCCTCCACTATCCTTAATCGACTTGGCATGCATGAGTTGATGACAATTTTTTCTTTTCCCTTTCTAGTTAAGCCTTGGAAGGAAGACAAAAGAGACCATAATTATTTTTAATCCGCATCAAATTATCGTACTACTGGAAAGTTTCTGGACACGTTTACTCCGGGACGAAGACCCGACAATAAACCCTTGACAGACAGTATAACTGCAAAATCCCCACCGCACGTCAACCAACGCCAGAAAATGTCTAATCTTACAAGGAAAAAGAACTTCCCATCAGCTCTACCGATGCACTTAATTTTTAGTTTAAATAGCACGAATAATAATACTGTTCAATTCTATTTACTCAAAAATTAAGTTTTCAAATGAAAAACAAACCAATGCAAAAATATTGATCTCACCATCGTTTACTTTCAGGATTCGATATTAGAAAAAAGGAGATTTTAGAAAGCAAGCATTACTTCAAAATTGTAATATACGAGCACTTAACATTTACGAGATTACGTAACACCAAAGGAAGGAATCGGAATCGGAATTGGCGGAAGGGGCGGGTAAGGTACAACACGTACCTAACTTCTCATATAATGAAGGCAGTCTGCTTATCAGTTTCCTAATTTTTACAAAAAGCACGTATGGATATTCAATCAATTTAATAAAACGTTCAACACTGACTCCTCCCTGCGATTGATATACTGTATCTTCAACGCATTTCTACTGTCTATCTCTCAAATTTCGTAATTTGACTAATTCTGACGTAATTCTTTTTATAAAAAAATCAATGAGGCGATTGTTTACGAATTAAACTTATCTACATATTAAAATTAACAATTTTCTTCTGATTCATAATTTTTTTTTTAAAATTTATTCTCTGTAATAATAAACTCAAAGAAATTGTATTTCTTTTTCGATTTGATGTAAGTGTTTGGACCTCTGTCACTACCTCATTATTCGCATCCCAGATGGTAGTTAACTCTTTAATTGCAGTAATAACAGTATTTGTGCATTTTGCTTTCTCATGTTGTCCCGCCTCGGTCGAATAAGCTAACGGCAATCGATCGCGTTTTTTAGACCAAGAGTAATTTAAAAAGCCTCTCATTTCAATTCAGTTACTGATTCTCTCTTAATGGAATGTTCATCTTGTATTCTATAGGAAAAGTCGGTGAAAATGGTCGCTACAATCTCGGAGATCATTATATTCCTTTCTAATTAGCTTTTCTGATTCCCTTCCCACAGGAATATAAGTTTCATTGGCGAAACACTCTTCTCAATGGGCCCTTTTCATGTTAATTTTATATTAATTAAAAACCTCCTTTTTCTTCACTCCCAAACAGATTATCTATTCATGAAGATATTGTTTGCAATTGGATTATTATTAATGAGGTTACTGTCCCGCCCAAGCAACTGAAAACCATTTCAATTTATTTAAAGAAAGAAATAATATAATGAAAGGGATTTGAAAAATTCTGACTTTAAAATTATTGTTTTATTAATATCAGTTTGAAGTCATTATTCCTCGGGTGATTGTATCAAGTTTCCTCAAACATTCTTATGTAATTATTATAGTACTTGCATTCCCTTCGCCTGAACCGACTGAAAAGACCCCAAGCTCCCAGAAATTGATGGGTTGCTCTTGCCACAAATTCTTCTAAGAGTAATCAATTTTTTTATAAATAATTTTCCTTTGCTCTCTTTGTCTCTGCAATGAAACACTCGGGAAGCAAATGCTTTTAAGAGTAAATCTTTAGCAAAAAGAAAAGCAAAATCCAAAGAAAAATCACTTCCAATCGGTGACTTATTTAATTTTTAAAATTTGCTTTTATTTTCTGTAAAGATAGTATTACTAAGTATTAATAATAAAAACTTACAGACTTTTGCCGACACTAAACTCTCTTCGTAACATCCCGTCGAAATCCAGCGAGCACATGGCGATACATAGTTTCAAAAAATTTGTCCGCGGTGAACCCGGTACGTACCTGAAATGAGATGGAAAATTTAAAGAATTTGTGCTTAGTCCTTTCAAGGTCTTCTTTCAGCCGTATGCCTTAGGTTCAAGGTCATTTACATCCTCAACTTTTATTTTTTACTCGTCATGCCCGATATATTGTAATCTTTCCACGCAAAACGCAATGGACTCTTCAGACGACGAGACCGGAATGGATACAGTACAAGATGGGAATGTAAGCGATTCCTTTGTGCTTCTTTCAAATCGACAATTTATCACATCAGCCCTTTGCACAGCGTTTAAAACGTAAATAAGTTTTTGTTACTCCAAATAAAGAATTCGCCAAAGTATGTCACTAATAAATACGACACCTGTTTATCTAAAAGACTCCAATGATTTCATTAATGAGGAGAGTTAATATTTTCACCCAAGCTGCCGCCTATCAAACTATAATCGTCTAGGAATGTCATAATAACTTGAGTCACATCGGCTATCTATCGCTATTTCGTCACGAATTAGTCGAGTGCTATATAATCCAATAGTCTAATTCTTTTCCAGTCGAATTGATAACTTCACTCAATATAAATTATTTTATCATTTATCTCCTTCGAAATCTTCTGGTCTATAGTAACCGTCATATAAAATAATAAAAAAGTTTTAAGCGAATCCCCTCTTAGGCTGTTTTCCTTTGTTCAATTTTCTCTGCCAATTTTACTTTCCATTCGTATAATCTTTTCTTTTTTATGCACTTCATATTTTCAATGAACGTTTGAATAATTCGAAGCATTGGGGAGTTTCGTTGTAAAACCGAATAAAAGGATTGTGTTTGCGTAATCAAACATTATTTTTCGACAACGTTGCGATGATTCTTCTCAAAGGATAAAAACCTTAAGGCGTGATTTTGTTCGTGAAAAAAAAACTCGAAAAGAGAAACAAATCCTTATGTAATCAGGAAGAAACATGAATTGCTTTGAGCCCCATTCGAGATCCACCCATCTGAATCCGAGATGGCGGATGTCGGTGGTTCTGTTCTTAGTTTTCTACTTCTATGGTTTTCTAATGATCGAATAAAAACATTTTAATTTTTTCTATAGCCTTGACGGCCATTTCCTTAGTGTTTATTAATTTCTTGGTTTCCTTCTTTGTATGACTGCAAAAAAAAAATCAAAATTATGTTTCCCTAAAAGCCGGAATTATATAGAACAGGTTCAATTACACCTGACACTTACAACTGACCGGACTTACACAAGCATATTTTATGAGATCATAACTTTGAACAGAGCCCGAGGGAGAGGGGAACCGAAATAAAAACAGTTATGAAAGAAATTTAATTCTCAACGCATTAATTGAAAGGCGAAAACGAGTAACGTTTGCTGAAATAATAATAACAATCATTTGTACGAAGTTATACGGTAAATAATCGGTCCACGATCAAATAATAGTGATGATATTATGTACAGTTTGTTTACAATTATACACTCATTCTGAAAACCGAGCGGTTTTTCTAAAACTCGTTTCACTTTGGTAAAATAATTTAGTCATTAGCTTATTTCTTAATTACATGTAATTGAAACATTCTCCCAGATGGAAGCAATTTCGACCGTTCATCGGCTCAGCATTCCAAATTAAATGTTTTTTTTTTTATATAATTGTGATTTCCAGTTTGGTATTTACTGATTTAAGTAAATGTAAAACCTCTGGGAATTAAAGGTTCAGGTATGAGAGAGTTTAAGTGCCTGAGTCAAAGCATAATAAACTCGGGAATTTAATATCTCAATCGCGTGCAACGGAGATCTTATTAGTTGAGCAGTCACCGAAGAAAAAAACTAAATAACAGAAAAGGAAATTAGGTACAGACAACAACGAGAAAGAGTTTAAATGAGATCAACAGCAGACTTTTTCACAGAAAGTAAATTAAAACAAATGTGAAAGGAAACCCCGAGATATTTGATTCTTTCTGTGAAATCAAACCGCAGCCAGCCAGGTGGAAAAAAATTTAAATTGTGGATTGGCTCACCCGAGGCTGAAATTCAACCTTAGGAATCAAGTTCATGAAACAAGCTTCAATTATTCCAAAATTAATGTGATTTTCAATGAAGGAATATGGCACTCCGCCCCCCATTTTGCGTTATTGTATTAAATTCCTCAAGCGCTTTCGCTATTGCCGAGTAAGGGAGGTACAACATCGACAAGCATTTAAATGACCGGTTATGAATCCTGAGAGGATCTTCCAATGCATTGTTTTCCAAATTTAATATTAGGACTGTCCTTGGGAGTAAAATCGAAGGGGGGAAAACTTCTCGGTGCTGTAAATTTAAATGGTTATTATCGCAATTATTACTTAAATACCGACCATTATAGTGATCAAAAATTGTTGTTCTTCTTAATAAACTTGGGATCAGTCAATAGCCTATCCTATAATCGGCTTACAGACGGTTTTCCTCCGAATTTTCAACAACCTGACTGAGACAGGTGTCATTGTGAACACTGTCACCCTAAATTTAATCAAATCCGCAATCGAATGAAGTCGAATTCATTTACAGCAGTGATGCGCAACCTGCGGCCCTTGCGGACCATATCCGGCCCGTGAAGGTGTTGCATGTGGCCCGCTCTCTTATTCCTATATTCACATACTTATTTGGTGATTTTGGTCCACTTTAATTATTAAATAAGGGGTTATGACTGTATGCTAATATTAGAATAACTTTCAATTTGAAATTCTTTCATACCTTTCGGCAAAATTTTAAATTTACGCGAACGCTTTCGAATCCATATAAGTCAAAAGGACTGCTTGCATAAAAATGGAAAAAGGGTAAAGCCGGAAAAAAGAGGCAGAGGCAATAGCCGTGAGAGCAGGAACGTAGAGAAAAGAAGAAAATGAGAAGAAAGAGAAAAGGAGGAAATGAAAGGAAAGAGAAAAAGAGAAAAGGAGAAAATCAGAAAGTCAGAAAAAGAGTAAAAACTCATTTTAAAAATCCACATTTTGTTGTGACCCGCGAAATTACACCAAACTCAACTTTGGCCCGCAGATTATCAAAGGTTGGCCATCACTGATTTACAGGAATGAAAATACAAATGAGCCTTTGCAGAAAAACGGTGTTTTTGTTCTGTAAATGAGTTTCACGTCTTAACTCTTTGTATTCGAATCAGAAACTAATTTATAAATAATTGCAATTAATTTCCGATTTTCTCCGAAAATTCGGACGGGAATGAGTTTTTTTTTATGAGTTAATTCATCGTTATCTCGCTCTCGTTACCGGAAAAAACCGTCCAATCTTTAGTAACAATTTTATCTTTCCTTTTGTCTGTCACTGATTCGCAACTCGAGTGTAAAAATCTCATCCGCCCGTAAAACTGGTCAAATTAGTAAAATTGAGAGATTGGCGATGACCTGGTGGCACCTCTCCATTACCTGAAAAGTGGTCTTTTTCAGGTTGAAAAAATCCACCAAGAATAAATGAATTTACTGGAGCGAACAAAGCTGCCTTTTAAGTTAGATACTGTGGATGACAAAATCCTCCGAGTGTAATGCAAGCAAACGCAAACGTTCGCACCGCAATCAACAAACACTCTTAACTGATTTATTACACATTATGAAAATACAACACCGAACCAAAGATGCGCCCAAATGAAACATAAAATAATGAACAAAGAAACCAAAACATGAGTTTAAAATCTTTATGCAATAGAATTCCTCTCGAAGAAAGATCGAATCTTCCTCTTGGCCCCCTTTGGTCTTCATTTCTCGCCTTCACTTCCATCTTCTTTTGTTCTTCTCGCAGGCTTTACCTGTTCGCAAATATCTTCCGCTCGTCGGAGACGTACACCGTTAACCGAAGACCGATGACACGAGGATAAGTCCTCCATTACGCTTTCATTTTTTCCCCCAATTGTAATGGTTCACTTACTTTATTGTTATTTTTCTTTCGGAAACCGGGGCAGGCGTGTCATGCGAAATTAAGCTTTTACTGCTTTCTTCACGGATTTCGACAGTTGCCTGCAATTCTTCTCTCACCCGTCATCACTTTTTTACGAGTCTGAACAACGCGCCCGGAAGCTTTGTTCATACTCAAATTTTCACAATGTTAAATTTCTCTTTGAAAAGAAAGCGGAAACCATACATGGTCGGCACACATTAACAAAGAATGGAATGCCACAATAAAATATAACACAGAAATGCCGCCCAGTCAACAAGTGGCTCACAAATCTGTTGCATTGTTACCAAATATCCTTCTTTCTACTTATCTTTGAGGAGGAGAGCAAAATAATCAAATCTGACTCAGGCATGTTTTACTTAAGGTAGGCCTTTGTTAAGCCCGAGAATTTTTTTTTTCATTTCGTTGAAAATTCACAAATAACTTCCTCCACACTTTTACCTAAAATAAAAGGTTTCAATGTGGCTTCATGGTTGCCCGGGAAGGAACAGAAACACCCCTGCTTAAATACACCACATAACCTTGCCCTCATTCCCATTAAAATCTTTGTTAATTCGTTCTCCGAATAATATGGCGTCATTCGTAAGCGTTAATTAGAGGTTGTAATTCCGTAGTTGTTGAGGAATCAGACGATGCAGATTCGTTTTTCGAATCCACTAAACTCACTTGACATTCAGAATCAAACGAGTGGAAGTCATTTGGTGTCATTCCCTCGCGTTCCATAGGAGACGCACCTGAAAGCACCAGTCAAGGTTCCTGGTGAGGGCTTTACGAGGCATGGCCGACTCATCAGCCCTTGGGCCTTTGCAAACAAGTGCACCGAGAAATCAAACGAGCACTGATATAATGCATACAATTAGATGGGTGATTTAATTCTTAAATTACACCTTCCTCAAAAGTTGCGCATTGCCGCAATTTAAGTTCATTTGGGAAAAAACGTCAAATGAGCGCCCGAAATGATATTCATTACGGAGGAAAGCAAAAACCTAAAAACCCGGCGGTGCAAATTGGGAATAAGTTCAAATCCGTTTCTGTTATTAAAAAGAATTCATTTGCAATTAATATTCTGGCAGAGCCTCTGATAGGCATGCAGTAAAACCGGAATAATGACTCAAATTTATGGGACTGTCTTATGAGTTAAGTCAACAAATAAGTTACCATTCTCAAAAATTTTTCGTTTCTAACACCGTAATACGACTGCTGAAAAAGTACCCACCCAAAAAGTGTCAAAAATATCGGAGATGTGGTAATTCCTCAAGTTTCTACTTTTGGATTTTCACATAAGATTTAATGGGAGTCCTTGCGGTCCCATAATTAATTTGTTTTTATGAATTCAGGTTCATTCGGGTTTCCCTAGATGAGTAAAACAATTTTCAAATTATTTTTACGTAGAATTCCTTTGTTGACTTTCTCTCCCATCGAAATACCTTCACATGTTCCATTCGAAACTAATTTGCGAAATCCTCACAGAGCCTTGATTGATGTCCTCTGTCAAGTTATACATTTCCTGATCAAAAATACTTCCCAAAAAGCAATAAATCCCCTCAACACTTTTACCATAGAGGTAAAATAAAAAGCAACGAAATATGTGGGCAGAGAGAATGTTGCAAACAATTTGAGATGCGTTTGCATTTTTTTTTCAATTCAAGTTTGCTGTCATCAATTTTATTCGATTTCAGGTTGTCTTTCTCTAGAGGTCGTCTGCAATTGGCTAAAAAGTCATTGCGCCGAATTTTATTCTATTAATTTCAACCTCTGCACTGTCTCCATTTCGCGAAGGAGTGACCGTTAAATTTTTTTATTGTTTTAAAGAAATTAGGAGGACAGGGGTCGAAACTAAGAGAATTTAATATAACAATGTCAAAGAAGAGTACATAAAACTTTTGCTTCGGATAAAAATTAAGGACAAAATATTTTTGCAATTTTTTTTAAAAAATTTGAGAGAAAATTTGTATGACCCCAATAATATTATATTACTCACGGTAAAATCCAGTATTATAATCCGATCGGAATTTTTGTTTTAAAATTGCAGTAACCCCGAAGAAAAAATTAATAATCCCAGACTAAATTTGATTTAATCTGCAGTTTAATAAAATTTAGTGACAAAAACAAAACACTAAAAAAAAAAGACACGAAAATTTAGGTTAAGCAACTTCGTTCTGAACGCCACACTGAGGAATGGCTGCAACAAAATACAGGCGCGCGACTTCGTAATTCCGTTGCTAGATGTAGCGTCTATGTTTAACTTTTGCAACAACTCATCAGAGACTTCATTAATACGGTTGGAGAAAATGAGAATAAGATGAAGCTAGTTTTGCCTGAATTTGTATGTGCATGCTAATCTTTTTAGAATTTTAGAAGAGTTTTATGGTAAGTTGACCGGGCTCACCCGCTTTTACGTTATGAAGTGTCGTTTTATTAAGGATAAAAAGAAATTATCACGCTGATTTCGGTATCTCCCTTTATACCTGGCTCACATTCAGAAATTTCAACAAAATGCGGTTAGGAAAAGTTTTTTTTTTGTAGATTTTTTCGCTTATCTGTTATCAGAGAACGTTCTCGGTAAATTCCTGTCATCAGATGGGAGTTTTGATTATATTTCATGCATCTCGTTTCTCTTAATTGCAATTTTGGTGAAACTCGTAAAAAAAAGTCATGATGTTTCTCGTGTTGGTTTCGTTGGATGAAAAAATAATTTCACGTACTTTAATTAAGAAAAAATCGTTGTAGATTCATACTAGTCTTCAGATGCTGATAGTGTCATTCGAAAATGAATTCTGTTTAAGTACCTAATTGACGTTACTTCAAAACAAACGACACTTCATTTAATTTACACTTTCCAACGAAACATTTGCTTTTAAAAATTTTCTCCTTTTGCTGACAACATTATATTCCTCATCCAATTACACTAAACATAAAACACTATAATGTGAGTTTGAAAATGCCGCCAATAATCAGCACTGAAAGTGACAATTTTCTGAACTACATTAATCTTACTTTCTGATAATGAATATATTAATGAAAGCCTCCTTAACGCAAAAACATAGACTAAAACTTAGTGGAAAAACATAAAATGTAATTTTTACATAAGGCTGAACGTTTTGTAAAGGCCAACTGGGATTCTCAGCCTTGGCTTCCTAAGTGCAAAGGTCACCGCTCAGACCTGTAACGGTCGCATTACGGCTAATTAAATTGTTCTCTGCACTGCCTCTCAGTATTACTTGGCTTTTAGTACCTGCTATTACTAATTTTAGGTAATCATCCCAAAACCTAAACTGTTATTAAGAAAAAAAAGACATGAAACTCACCCCAGTGGCGCTTCTACTGAAAATCCAAGAGGGTTTATCCGACTTCCGTATTCTTCAAATGGAGGGAAAACTGCAAGAAATATTTTTAGCTTGTCCGGATATAAAATATTTTAACGACCAAATTAAATTCTTTTCTTCTGTTGGTTCTCATTAACAACACACAGCAGATCTCTTTTTCGCGCCTGCAAAATAAAACCACTGTTAATCAAACATTTTACACGATAATATTAAAAATTTCATATGCAAAATTTGAAACATTTGCAGAATTATTTCAGGCGGACTTTAAAGCATATAAATATATAAATCAGTTATGGCATTGATATGTAATAATCACACATATTTGATCACTCAAAGCGATGAGTCCAAATCAAATCGTTTACAAAACAGAGATTAGAAAACTTAAATGCTTAACAATAATGCGAATTGCAGATTCTGAAAATTCCAGTCAGTAATTAAAATGTTAGTTATTAGAAATAATTAAAGACTCGTTCTTTCAGTAGTTTCTTTATTAAGGCTAATTTTTAAAGCCATTTTATTTTTTAATTGGCAAAAATATGATATTTACCCAATTTTCTTTCAGGAAGATAATTGAAGTACATTGGGAAAACTCACCTAAGGCAATGTCTTACCGCAGTCAATGTTCAAATTTCGTAAAAAATTAGAAAAGCGTATCTGCTTTGTGATGTGATTGATGATTATACATTTTGGAAATGGGCTGAGTGCACCTTACACTATCAATAACTTCAAAAACTACAGTAGAATTTTTGGATGTACTTCAAAGAGTTGAAATCTCTCCAAGAAAATCCACACTTTTCCAAAAATTAAATACAATTTTTGTGGCTTAAAGAAAATCCATCCAAACGAGGGAAAATCTTCCTCGTAATTAATTCACCTTTGATTAGAGAAAACAGCAAATGTAACAGCCAACATTTCATAGAAAAAGTTTTATTTCGACAATATAACAATTAAAACAAATAGGATACAGTTGTAATTATTGAAAAATTAGGATATGTAATATACAAAATTTAAACTTCCACATGTACAAAAACTAGCATTTAATTCAAATTTGGAAATGTTATCTTAAGGGCGAACTTAACGATGAGATTACAACAGAAAAAGACACTTCAATACGTCCTCCAAATTTACATTTTAGATGTAACCGAAAAGTTAAAAAAACTCTTTAAGGGAAGAACTGTTACAGTACAAAAAATGGTTATTTCGAATGGAACACAATCAATTGGGTAACGGTCTTTTAGAAGTAAACACGTTAGTCTTTAACGCTTCTCAGTTTTTTTATTCTTTACACTTTTATAACTTTTATAAAAGAGATCAATTTGTATATTATATAGTTTGTGTCAGTACGTTACATAGAGAGGCGTCTGACATTGTAGTGATTCCGCCACAGTTGAGCAATTTTTTACTTATTAGTGATGAGATCTGATTAGTTCATTACATGAGGAGTTTAATTAGTACCCGACAGAAATATTCTATTGGAGGAGGTTCACTTTACCACTGGAAAAAGTCTATCTTTGAGCAAAACAAACCATTACACTGATTTCACAAGCAGAAAACACTGTTCTACGTTGAAAGAAGAACGAAAACTTCTGTAGAATTTGTTGTAACTTTCACAACGGCGTAATTCCAAAATATTTCGTTAACACGTGTTAGAGATGATGTAGGTAAATAAGCGAAACCGCGAAAACATTTGAAAACTCTGTACCAGGATGTCTTCGTTTGTGTTCTCTAATCCTCCTCCTCCTTTCGTGGTTTTTAATCAAATTTGTCGAGTTCGTCGCAGGATTTTGATTTGGAATATCTGAAATTACAAAAGCATAAGGTGAAATTCTTCACGTCTTCCACAAACTGCAACTCTCCCCCATTTCGAAAAATTACAATAAATATCCAATAGAATTGTTGGGCAATGAGTTTTCCTTAATTTTCTTCTCTTTGACATTTGTCATTTAATCATATATACTAATATATAAATCTGTTAAAGGAAGTTTGTGTGTGTGTGTGTGTGTATGCACTCCGTTCTTTGTTACCAAAGATCTAAGGAACCACCGAACCGATTTCGACCGGACTTTTTCCAAAAGACGCGCATTTTTCCAAAGAATTATCTGCGCTACGTCTCATTCTTCAAAAATAAGCAAAAGCTGAGAAATCTGCAGAAAACATGACTGGGACTTTGGAGACCACTTTGAGTACAATGGGGTTAAATTGATAAACAAACAAAATTGATAGAAATTATTTAGTGTGGGTTCTGCGTTTGTAGTTTTATGAAAATTATGGAAGAAAGTCCACTCCCACAGATAAATAGGAATTTAGAGATTGCAGACCAAAGAGAGAACCATTTAGAAGGGAGAGTAGTGAAGAAAGAAGGATATGGAAGAGAAATTGTATGGCTGAGCGACGAAAGAAAGAGATGGTTAACAGAAGAGAAGCAACAGAGACGACTTACAAAATGGCTGAATAAAGAAGAAACATTATTTTTGTAGTTAAGTGCAATGGGATGATGTTTTTAGAATCGGTGCATTCAGTTTTTAGAAGATGGGTTATCGTATCTGTTATTAAGGTACAGATATAGACTGAAATTCCCAAGTCTTAGCGAGGGCGAAGCGCTCAGGGGGCGAAACTCCCAGTTAAACAATAAATTAATTACTATTAGAATGAAAGAAAATTTAATTCTTGTTCATCAAATTCAGTAAATGTGGTGCATTATGCCCTTTAGTAGGCGCACAGGTCAACTCACCTTTTCTGTGTAGGGTCCCGTCTGCCCACGTGGAGCATCACTTCCCCGGATTTGATGTTCTTGAACATGTTTATGGCTTCTGCGTGAGTCATTCCCTGCAGTGGAGTTCCATTGACCGCCAGGATTTCATCCCCCTCCTTCAGTTTCCCGTCTTCTGATGCCTGCCCCGAACGGAATATAGTCTTGACAAAGATGCCGATGTTGCCTTTTGGAGAGTCCTTCCCTCCGACGATGCTGAACCCCAATGATTTCTTCCCGGGTCCTTTCACGAATGTCACAGTGAAAAACGAAAGTGTGAGCGATTTTGGCCTTCTGGGAAGAGTACCCATTTCTGCCCCTTTCCTTCCATTCCCCGAATTAGTGGTAGAGAGGTTTTCTTTTTTCATTCTCGGAGTGACGGCGTCCAAGTTGTAGCTGAACTTGAGCATCCCCGTCGCCCTGTCTTTGTCCGATCTCCTTTCGCTGTCGCTCTCCCTGGCATTGCAGTAGCAAGCGACCGGAGGTTTACTGTCTGAAACTCTTTTAGACATGGATTTGTCGTCAGAATCCGCGTTTGGAGATCCCCACAGCAAATCATTCAAACTAACTTTCCTCCCCGTGTTCACTTTTTTACAGTTTTGTCCACTTTTAATTTGGCTGTCTCTGTCTTGTCTGGGAGGAGAGTTCCTCGCAATCACTAATTCCACTTCATTGTGACTACTTTCAAGCGCTGTTTTCGCTTCTTGAATAGTCGCTCCCCTCAGTCGCTTTCCGTTCACCTTAATTAACTCATCTCCGACTTTTATCCGGTTGTCCCTGTAGACCAACCCCCCCGGCTCTATTTTCGAAACGATATAGCTCGCTGACTTAGCTGTCGCCCCTTCTTTTTCTATGAGTATTCCCAACTCGGCTGTTTTGTCTTTGTATAATCTAACAGTTTTGAACTCCTTTTCCGTCTTTTCACCCACTTTTAAAATTTGATTTTGACTTCTGAGGAACCTATGGTACAAACTATTCACTTTTTCCGAATCTTGATGATCATTTTTTTGAGGCCTTTCGATTTTACATTTATCACAAGGGTTTATCTCTTCAAAGCTATTTCTTTCCGGAACAGTTTCTTGGCTTTTATGGTTGAGTTCTCCCTCTCTGGGGCTTCTGACTTTGTTACCGCTAAAACTAAACTTATGACTTCTCTTTTTCATGAAGGAAAATTTATCCACGACATTCTCGGCATCTGAGTCTTTCGCATTCCGAGTCTGCTGGCCTACAACTTCATCGGGTTCTGTAAGCAACGGTTTGTTCGAATTGTATTTCTTTCCGAAGCTGAATTGGCGCTGTCGGTCGGATTTAGTGGACGCGATTGAGTCTCTCGGAGAGTCCGAACCATTCCTCGTCGAATCGCTGTCGTAACCGCTTTCGTCGCGTTTTATTAACAGATTGTTCAGAAAGAGACAAAGTTCGTTCACTGAAAAATGAGCTGTCGGACTCAGATTCGTTTTGGAATCATTCACAACCGTCGAATTCTGAAATTTTTCACCGCATTCAATAGATGCGGAGAGTAAGTCGTTGAAGCTCGTGGAAGTCACCCTTCCAGGCTCATCCCTGTTCCTGCCCCTGACTTTCCCCAATCCAAGGGGGTTTTCCTCCGTGAGAACATCCAGTTTTCGAGGCCTGAACCCCGCATTGTAAGCTTTGTTATTCATTTCGGAAACATCGCTTTCGCTGGTGGATTTCCTCAGCGGTAAGTCCTCGAAGCTGACTGACCTTTCGAAATCATTACCGGCATTTTGTCCGGATTTTTGCCAGAGGACGTATTCAATCAGGTGTTTATGGATCAGATCGGCTTTGCCCGAATCCTGAAAAATGGAAAGAAGGCTTCTCAGCTGGGTGACATTGGAGTCGTCGGGAGAGCCGGCCGATTCGTAGAAGTCTTGGAGGTTCCTCCGCCATTCCTCCCTCCCGCAGGAAGGCTTTTGGGACTTGTCGAGGACTCCTCTCGCGAAGAGGTGTCGGAGTGACTCCACCCTTGAAATTCTTCTGGTTTTCGAGGCGGCACTTGGTCCTGTTGGGGGTTTGTTCGGAGACCATCGTCTTCGTCGGCCGGGAGAGACGGAGAGAACTTCGGAGGAATCGCTGCGCTTTATTTGGTCCCATTTGCGACCGACCTTTTTGCCCCACGTCGACAGACCTAAATGTCAACATTAAAGCACTTGTCAATAAAATAGTCTAGGCTTTATTGCATATCTTTCAACAGTATAATATAATAAATTTCTATTTAAAATGGCCACTCACCTTTCCCGACGACTTTAGGAGAATTCAAAACAGGAGTGCTACTGCCGTTTCCCAAATGAACTGGCGAAGCTCGACCGGAGCGTATTTTAAACCCTCCATCCGCATCAGCAATGCTGAGGTCGTCGTCGCTGTTGGTGTCCGAAATTGGCTGCAGACTCACCAATTGGGGATTGGGATCGGAGCAACGCCTCCTGAATAAGCGCATGATGAGCCCAATTTATTTCATCTGTCCATCAGCCTAAAAAAAAATCCAGAAATGAAATCCCCTTCGAAAAACTCTCATTTTGAGGAAACTATTTGTGTGAATGTTTAGAAACGAATGAAGACTTTGACTCAATGCTCGGGAGTCACAACAATAACAAATTAATTTTTATCACGTCTGGGAAGAATCGAGTTTTGCAACACCCGAACAATGCTTTCCTCGATCTATAAATACATTTCCGTGGTTATTGTTCTTCAACAGCATTTAAAAATGTGGGATTAAAAATAATGAAACGATTAGGCAGATGTTTTGTCATGTTCTCGGCTACCGGCACTTTTTAATTAACGCACACCTTTTTTTTTTTTTTAATTTAAAGACTCTTTCACGGTCAAATGTACCTGATGTGCTGTTACCTGTACACCGCGTTTTGTTTCTATTAGGATAATCTAAACAGTAACTGAAGAATCGTAAAAAATGGCAATGGTAAGAAAAGAACGGGAGAATGACCGTAACTTTGAAGGGAAAAAAAAGTATCGCCTTTCCGTTATGTGAGTAATTTTTCCACCTAACATTCGCCCTCTCCCACTGATTACAATTTATGGTTAAATTGTGCGCATAAAATGCAAAGGCGAAATAGGGGCAAATTGTTGATTTCCGACAACAAAACCCCACTCGTTTGTTTTTTCCGGAGTAAGATCAGAAGGCGTGATTAATTATTGGTCGGATCTGATTTAAGACATGTGGTCGGCATTGATCAGCCTTTCTTATCTTGATTATTAGTAAAAAAGTAAGAAACCTTTGGAGGGGCCCACACCAATGAAGTTTTCCGGTGTAGGTTTGCTCTGAATCCAGTTCTGGCAGATTTCAGATAAAAGAGAAAAGATAATCGGATGTATGTTGTCTAATAATAAATTAAGAGAACTGTTCGTGGGCGACCTATAAGGTAAATTAATCTCAAGAGAAAATCGGTGTATATTGGTTGACAATTTCATACTGCTGAGATACGTGAAAAATGTCATTGTTATGTCACATTTTAACGAACTTGAAAAGTTACTGAGGCGTTAAAAGAAACCGAATCCTTTTTAAAAGAACCTGCGATCGGTGGAACCTTAAAATAATTTCATTTAGGCTTTACCAGACGAAGATTGCGTCTGATGTTCGATATTTTTGATTTTTCTGAATTAAAATCAATATTTTCTTACATTTTTTGCGCAAGAAAAAGTTACATAATGCATTTTAATGAAAAGTTTTTCTTTTAACAGGAGGAAATTATCTTAAGCAGTTATTTCATGGTGGAAAACAGCCATTTCTCAAAAAAGCACACACACACGCTGTCAGAAGTAAATAAATGCTTAAAATATTTGGATTTAATAAGGGCAGGGTTTATCTCATTCTGATCAACCTTTTTAATTAAAGGGCCAACTTAAGTTTTATAATTTTTTGGCAGACCGCATAAAATGTAACGCTTATTAATAATTATGCAAAATTTTAATCATGTAATATAATAATATTAAAAGAAAATAAGTTTATGTCACAATCTTTTATAATAAAAACGCACTAAATGGTAAAAAAAAATAGAAAGTATATGCACACATTCATTCCTCTCTCGCTGGTATACAATCAATCTACATTATATACACAAAAGAATTTATTTAAATAAAAGATGGCTGAGTGCACTGAATGTACAAACCACTACAGAGTGTATTATACAGCGTTAAAGCACTCAGCCATCTTTTATTTAAATAAAATCTTTTTTCTCTTATGTATACCAACGAGAGAGGAATGAATGTGTGCACATACTTTTTATTATTTTTTAACCTTTTAGTGCGTTTTTAATACAAAAGATTGATAACTTAAAAACTTCTTTCTTTTATTTATTTTTTTAACTTATTAGTTATAAAGAGAAAAGACTAAAAAGTTAAGCTGCAATTAATACAATTATAAAAAAAAAAACAAATGTGTGTCAAAGTATTGTGACATTTATTCATACCTTAGAATCTGTTATCATTTGAAATAAAATCCTGTTAAAAAAATTCCAAAATGACTGTTCTCAATATCGGCTGTCATTTTATTAGACTTTATTTTATAAGAATATGTTGATGGGTGAAAGTCAATAAAATAAAGTTCATTTAAAAAATGCCCATCCCAAACTTAAATCGTTTCCGCCTTTTGATATAATGTCGATGTTACATCAAAAGAAACACACACGAATTCTTCTGAGTTTTCACCCGAAGGCAATGTTTTTTATACTGTTTTCCACTGTCAGATGTTGATCACTGACTAATTCGGGAGTCGTGGGATTTTCAAGAAAACCTCGTCGCAGCTTTGAATACAATCTTGATATGAATGGAGACCAAAGGAATGTCAGTGATAACGTGTGGGTGCACCGAATGCATTTGGTTTTGTTCTGCGAAGTCGTTTCATTCAGAAGTGAGAACACGCTCGCATGGGTGTTAAATTCTGACATTTTTATTTCGTATCAATGGTTTCAATTCATAGTTTTACACGCAGAAGACGGAGGATTTGTGAAATCCCCACCAAATAGGTAAATTTCCTGTCCGAGCTCGAAAAAAAGCTCTAATTTAGTATTCTCATAATAAATATCATCGAAGTTTAAATCCTTAACAAAGGAATGATATCGCTCAAATTTAGAGCTCCAACGAGGCCATCCAGAATCAGCCAACTGGATCTCCTGGAAACGTACTCAAGAGACAACCCTGAGAAGATCGGTCAGTTATAATAACAAAGAATGTTATTACAAACTCGCTTTCTCTGAAACTTAGGACTTCATTATACTCGGAAAAAAATTGAATTGTTAATGTCTGCACTCTTAAAAAAAAAAATTAAAAAAATATTCTGTGATGCAAGAGTATTAATAAATACATTGAGTGACAAAGAAAAAGACCAATTTTTTTGTCTATAAAACCGTGGGGCGATATTACACGTTCTGCGACTGTATAATTTTATATAATTTTTATACTGTGTAACGCCCCTGTGATTTTTTTTACCTTTTAGAATTACGTTAAAAAGACAAAAAACATAAAAAGTGCTAAAAAGCATTCTGGGTGGAGTCCAATCTCCCGACAAAAATTGCCGAGGGTAGCAACCCGCAAAATGTTATTATTATTAAACGGTTTTTTTTATTTTTATCTGAGTTGTAAAGTGATAGCAGAATATATTTCATTTACAATGCGCTCATTCATCGTCCTGAGATAAGGCTATATCTCGTTTAAGGACTTCTAAGTTGACCAATTAAGTAGACTTTGGGAATTTTCTTTATTTCTTTTTATTTTTACCTGAGCACTAATTTAAAAAATAACTGCAGAAATTTGAAATGTCCACCAAAACGAAAGTTTGTGCAAAATTTGAAAGAAATCGGTCCGAGGGAAACGGCTCAAATTTTGATTCTCGGTCTTTGCAGACAGACAGACACGAAAACCAAGTAAATTAAAACCGTTTAAAAAGAAATAAGTTGCTTTTTTTGCTGAAGTAAAATACAAGAGTTACTCGAAAAATTGTCGCGAAGGTCACAGAGAGCCACAAATTACTCTATGGCTGATATGATTATTATAACAAATTGACTCTATGGTTGATTTCTAAAGGGCAACAATTTTTCTCACAGTTAATTTTATTTAGGTTATATTTCAGACTTCTAAGGAAAGACATAAAAGCGATATCGTTCGCACATTGTAATAAAAGTATAAATAATTATTAATGAAAAATGTGTAATAATAATTAATTAATAAAAATATATAATAACACAATAATTATAAAATCCCTGAGAACCTAGAGAATTTAACCAGAAAATATGCTCAAAATAGATCAAATAAATAATTACATAAGTTGTTGAATCCCGGTGTATTCAAATACGAGAATTCGAGTTGAGTAAGAAATATTAAGTCAATCACAGATGAGATGGAAGGCGATTGTCGTGATTAGGATGATTATTACAGCGATTGGGCAACGACAGTGGCAGAAGATAATCCAACTGTTGGTTGGAAATCCTCAGTGGAGTAAAACTTAAGGACTTTTGTTACCCTCGGGGGCTAAAACGTTAAGCGAACCTTGTGAGACTAAAACTTTTTCTTGCATAATTATCGTAAATAAGTTTTCCTTTCAGTTTGTGCACGCGTTGGCGATCGATATGTGTTTTTCACTGTGCACCGCAGGAGGCACGCATTGCCGCCATATATCATTTTGTTCAGACTTTGGAGATTTTCCGGTTTCGGCGCATCGCCTTCCGGGCACCCTTTGTAACTGATACTTCTTTCCCGTTAAATTAAAATATTGGAAAGATCTTCCACGGTTTTCGTGAAAATTTATCAAATAGTAAATCCTGTTCATGATTATTCGAGAAACGAGTTGCGGAGAAGAATGTTACTTTTGAGAGAAAAAAGAGAGATCGTGACTCGCATAATTTTTCTTTGGATTTAATGACGCAGAGTATGAAAATCAGACGAATTATTCATGAGTGGAAGCTGAAAATTTGGAAAATTCAATACCTTTTTCCCATTCGTCGCCTCTTTTTTCCGCGGAAAACCCACTTCTAATAACTGCCATTTGCTCTATGTTCAGTTTGCTTACAATTTTTACCAGAATCTATTTCATTAAAATAATTACTTATTGTTCTGTTTATTTTAAAGAAACGCTGACATAATTCATAAAAATTGAGTCTTTTCAAAACCATACGACCGAATAATGCATTTTTTATTTTTAATCAATTTCATTACGCAATAAATGATACAATGTAATGTTTCGGTCACCAAAAAAAGTCTCCTTTTGGAGAGTTCAGTCTAAAATGCAGTGACTAAGTGCTTTGCATCTGATAAGCTAAGAAGGCAATAATTCCCAACTGGATTTGCCAATATGGCTCAAAGAGTGGCGGAATAGTGCGAACACAAAACCCAGCGCAGTTCATGACTGGATTTAGATTTAACTTCCAGCATCTTTGGAGCTTTCGACGGTTACAAAACTAATCTTTTTTTGGTTTCCACACGGAAGTATCCTCTGTCATTAACTCCTTCTTTCACAGTGTAAGGAGTGGGAAACTATTTGTAGTTCTCCCACTGTTTCTTAAAGGGGCGGACAAGTGAAGAATTACAAAAGGAAATTATGACAGCGGCCATCTTAGTTAAGTTTTAACCCTTTGCGGTCGTATGTCTACTCTCAGCCACCACAGCAAGGAACTGTACGAATGTAAACGAATCTTATACTGTATGCATTCCTCTATCAGTTTAGACTATTCCTGCGGGAACCTCGATGTCTAATAAGACCTGTTCATCAACTAATACGATGGGAGATAACAAAATGTAATCTAAACAAAAGTTGTCGACATTCGAACGTAAAAGAATATTTTCTAAATTGTATTTAGGAGTAATTAGAGATTCTCCCTTGTTAAAATATGAGTAAATATTAGTGAATATTATGTATATGTATCCCTGCTCTTTCCAAAGAAATTAATTCCGACCAATAGAGACCCATACCCAAATTTTATACGACCGCAAAGGGTTAAATAAAAACTAAAAACCCCCAACCCCATAAAACTTTGTATCATTTTAAAAGACTAAGACAATAAAAACAAATTCTACTTTGAAAAATAATTTCTGCTCCGATAGTTTGGTGAAACAATTTTTTTTAAACATTTTTGTTGAGTAACAGAATGAGCAGGTGAGTCACCTAACAACTGCAAGAATTGTACCCGTCCACTTTGTGATTTCTTCATCGAAGTCCGCATTTGTCATCCACCGCAGCCATTAGTTTTTATGGAGGAAATGAACGTCGAAGAAAAGTGAAACCGTCCCACAGGTACAAGAGCAAAATATGTCTCTGGGAAAAGCGGCGGCTTTTGACTTTCTCATTAAAATTCCAGAAGAAACGATTCATTTGCCCTCAAAGAAAGAGAATCGGTTCTTTTCAATTCAACAACACTTTAAGGACCGCAAAAGGGGGAGATTAGTCATCGGGGATGTCTGCTATAAATGTATGATTAAGTCCAGTATCATAATTACGAACGGTTCGTACCTGCTGAACTAATGTTTTTTATGAGCATCGTAATGAGTCACGATAAATTTGCTGGCAGAAATTAGAGAACTGACAAAGCATTGGAGTCGAACTTAAATTATTATAACGAAAATTGGGCCGATGACCGAAATATTGATACTAAATGAAGAGCTTTGGGTGAAAGGTGTTCAGCCAAATATTGTTTGCCAGAATTTGACTGATCGCTTACATCACTGAACTTTCGATGGTTGGCCCGGTGCCTTGGCATCGCAGCCGTGTCA
Organism: Brueelia nebulosa; assembly: GCA_028293925.1. Taxonomy (NCBI): domain Eukaryota; kingdom Metazoa; phylum Arthropoda; class Insecta; order Psocodea; family Philopteridae; genus Brueelia; species Brueelia nebulosa. The sequence continues at coordinate 829,174 of JAQIBA010000006.1, read as the reverse complement.
TCATGACTCAAGTCTTCTTTTAATTTGACAAAGAGTCCGAATCCCTGGCGGAGCTCATCCTGCCAAATTTAAAACGAACGCCCAAATAATAAAAAGATCGTGTTTAAGATTCATAATAAAAGGCAACAGTTTCTAATGGCGTCTCGTGCTGTATTTTCACACACAATAGTTAAAAATGAAGTCTGCACTTGGCCAAAGCCTTTCTTCACTTTGCCTCAAATAACTGCCAAAATTCTTATGTCCTCTTTCTTCGTACAAATGAAGTAAAATTCTTGGGAAAGACATGAAATGAGACTTGAAAGATTTAATCGGCCTCCGAAGACTTACGATGTGAGTTGATTTCCACGCAGTGATTATATTTTATGGTAGGAGGAATTTCGTATTTCTTTCTAAAACATCTTTAACCTTCATCACGGCGGTAAAAATTACAATTTTTAATGTTCTCGAATCTTTTTTTATGATATTAGCCGATGCTTTTAGTAATTATAATTGGCATTTGAGAATTTCAGTTTGAAAGTTGTTAGATCTTCGGCAGTTAGACCAAGGCAATAGGTTGAATGTCAATGGGCCGAGTTTTTTTTCTTAGAAAATAACAAAACTGCACTTCCTCTCTGTTTTGCGTCTTTTTTATAATTATAAAATTTTTGAAAAACGATATTCGAACAACGCGGCAATGACCCATCACTTTTAGGTATAACTGAACGAGTGGGAAAGCTCAACTCGTTACTTCATTATTCTTTCTTTCAATTAATTCCTTTGTAAAATCAGAAATGAAAACAATGACTGTAGCAAAAATCCGATTTGGTTTAAGGGTCGACTTGTTGGGGTCATTTCAGCCCCCCAAAGTACGCCTTTACTCACAAATTCCCTTATATAATGATTGTTGACGTGTACGTGAAAGTCTTCCCATTTCCCACGCACTCTGCTCAACAGATGACGTTTCCATCAAAGGGTTAACGTCGCACCACTCTTAAAGGTTTCGACAACAGCTGTAATGGGCGTCATTTATCGACTAAAGCAAATGTTTTGACTTAGTCTTCCGCTTGCACAGTTTCAGGTTTAATACGGAGTACAGCATCCTGTATGAAATGAGAGTCGAGTGAAAGTTTGGTCAATTTTCGAAATTGCAGCTGCATTTTGAGGAACCGATATATGGGATCCCCAAATCAATAATATTCCCTCGAACACCGCCATGTCAGCGACATTTGATCTGAAGCGTGATTTTCAGGCAAAAGAAGCTGTTCCTGAAACGTTCCTGTTCGATAACGATTCCTTGACAGTAAACATTTTAATTTTATCACACAGCACAAAGCGCTGTCCTTCAAAATAAATTAAGAGAAGGAGAAAAAGCGCAAAAAAGATAAGTTATTGACTTTAAATGTTAAAAAACGAATAAAGCAGAAAAAAGTAGATAAGTTAAATTTTTGATTTTAACTTTTGTTTTCACGAAAATTTTAAAATTGATGAACTTTAAAATCTGATTAAATACCTTAATTTAAGCGATCAGATATGTTTAGTGGCCAATACCATTGAACTTTTACTTTGCCACACGTATGAATATTCATATAAAATAATTGTAAGAAATCGACAGAGGGGAAACTTCTGTTGTAAAATCTGTTATAAAAGAAGAAAATAAAGCGGTGAGTTTGACACAATTCTGCCGAAGAATTGTTTCCCTAAACTGGGTCGATTGAAACAAAAAAGGTGATTTATTATCCTTTAGTGAAGAGTAGAGAGTTTATTATAAAACGGATTTCTAAAATTCAACTGATAATTCGGCCAATAAATTATTACGACGATTTTAATGGTTTTGGCTGTTAGGGCCATTAACCAGAGTGTTTTCCAATTAGGGCTTCGTTTCCAAAAGACTGCCCACCAATTTTATGCTTGTGTACCCTTTCAAATCATCTGCCCTTTCGGTTTTCAACTCATTCAGGAAGAGTCTCACTTCTCAATGGCCGATTGCCGGGAAACATGGCCAAAGAAGGACTTGCTCCTGTGACAGCTAAGCATTGGAAATGTCAGTAATCCTTTCCAGTAAATCACTCGCCCTCTCACGAATCTCTCAAAGTGACTCAGTGCCAGAGGTCGTTGTCATGTTATGGTTCAGTTAAGGAACCAGTCGTTTACTTCAGGCGTGTCGCTCTGATTCGTGACTTTTTTATGCATTCACCGGGTGCATTGGTAGCCCCTGTCCCGAAGCAGAAGTCGAGGGCCCTTCCGGGGACATAGGTGCTCCTATCGTAACGTTTCACTGTAGAGTCGGCTCGGGGATGAGCCCGGGAAAATGAAGACAGCCATTGTTCTGCCGTTATTTGTATCAAATTGAGATTAACCCTTAACGGTCGTATGTCTACTCTCAGCCACCACAGCAAGGAACTGTACGAATCTTATACTATATGCATTCCTATACCAGTTTAAACTTTTCCTGAATTTCTATTAAACCTTTTCATCAACTAATACAGTTGGAGATAACAGAATTTAATCTAAACAAAAGTTGTGCAACGAAAGAATATTTTCTAAATTGTATTTATGAGTAATTAGAGATTCTCTCTTGTTAAAATATGACTAAATATTACTGAATTTTACTGGATATTATGTATATGTATCCCTGCTCATTCGACAGAAATTAATTCCGACCAATGGATACCCATACACAAATTTTATACCACCGCAAAGGGTTAATACAATTATTTTTATTTTCTACGTACACAATAACTATACTAAAATGCAGAATTAGGTCATGCAGAGCGATTTCAATTGAATTAATTTCAATTAATGCTCAGAGGCAAAAACCGCCTATAAAACACTTATTTATCTTTTCATTCATCGCTATTTATTATTAATTAAGCGAAAATTAGACTTTTAAAATCGTTGTTAATTTTAAAATTAAAAAATCGAGCCGACAAAGTAAATTAAAAATACAAATTTTGGGGCACAAAGACGGAACTTTGCCAAGTCCCATTCGGGGAACAATGATCTGTGGAGGGCGACAGTTACTGCCCCAAAGAGACATGAAAACCTCGTGCATCCTTTGTGGTGCCGAAGAAAGAAAGGCTCAAGGTGGCATTATTGGCGAAGTGGCCATCTCCGCGAGTAAATGGAAAGGGCTTTGAAAGTAGCATTTGATCACGTGGGATTTCGACTGACCACTTCCTAATATTTTAATCAAGTGAGGCCTGAGGGTTCTCGAAGAAGAAGTCCTTGAAGATTTGTGGAGAAGGAATGAGCTTGCGTAAATGGCACACTCAGGTCCTCGCCAGTTTTCCCACTGATTCAACCGTTGCAAAAGTATTGAATTAATACGCCGGAGGCACTTTTGCCGCTATTGCACAGCATATATGTGGACTTGAGAGTTTTTTCATTTTATCTATTCAGCTTTTCATGCTATTTTTGGCACTTTTTCCGTGTTTTATAGCGCTCTTTTGATTCTCAAATTTAGTTCGTTGACATTTGCATTTCGATTACTCTATTTTAACATTCGCGCAAATTAATCGTTCATAAAATTATATATAGAATTTTTAATTCCCGACTGCCAATTTTGAGTGTATAATATACAGCGGATGTTTTGATTCTTTGAACTGCCCAAAAATGAAACTTACCGAAGAGATGTTTATCTGCAGATCCATTCTGTTCAAAAAGAAAATTGTGCCAATTTAATTTTTTAAAAAGCTCATTGAAAAACACGAGGAAAATTACTTTGCTCTTCTAGTTGTGCTCAAATCTCAGTACTTTGTACTGGAGTTTCCGAGACTAACATTCGCGAAACTCAGATATAATTTATCTTTTAATTGCATGCGCGCTAACACCTTCTCGCGGATATAGAGCTTCGACTATAACCCTTCTAACACCGAGGATCAAAGGGCATTTTCGGGTAGGAAATTATAACAACAAATTACTTTTGTGTCATCCACATCCACAAAATCCTCTCCGCTATCAAAACTTTTGTTTTCTTTCACTTTTCTTCGTAAGTGTTAATCCCTCCGTATTTTTACTGTTCTATAATATTATTAAAATTCTGGACTGGTTTTTAGGTTTCCAGGAATTTAATTTATTTCGCATCATTTCCCAGACTCTTTAGTGTATCTGACCACCAAACATGCTCCTGTTAAACTGTCATGACCCGTATTATTTAAAGAAATTATTCTTAATAAACCACAAATGTTCCAAAATTTGAATTTTTTTAAATAACAAAAATTTAATTCACAATCTCAACACTCCCTTTGAAGAAAAAAGAACCTGAATTTATATTTCTCACTAATATTCTTAACAGGTTTTCCTTTAATCATCCTGCACTGACTTACGGAGATAATTTCGCATTAATGCTCACACAGATTTCAATTTTTATGTGCTGTGGCATCCAAAATGCAATAATCATACCTGCTTTACGTGTTATTTAAACCAATTTTGAGTAAAATTGTGAACAAACCGAACGAAAACGAAAAGATTTTTAGGAGCAACAACTGACAGACTCCGCGAACCCGTCCGGCGGTCGACTTGAACTGAAGCCAGTCCGCCATGTGCTGTAACTCTTTCTCCCCTCTCCCACCAGAACATCTCTTCTTTGCTCTTTGCAATAGAGGACCAGAGAATGCAACTGAGTCTCCTCCTTTGTGCCTTTCCTTTTACACAAAGGAAGAGAATGCAATGAACAGGTGGGGGCCCCAACTGCAGTGACGAAACGTCTTTTCTCAAAGTAACTGAAATGTATTTAAGTGTAATTAACGTAAGAAGTTTTAGGCAGTTTCGATTTAACAAAATTAATTTTTTAAAATGGGGAATTACACACCCAACGTTGAAAAATATATAAGATATGGAACTGTCATTTTAATAAAATTGTAAAAATTTTGTTGACATAGGAAAACATTACAGTTACTTCCAAATAAAATGCATCATAAATGCATTTACAATTCAGTTACTTCATCAAAGTACGCCGTTATGTAAGCAAAATCTATTTACGGGTTAAAAATGACAGCTAAAACTGCCTGCTGGCATGAAAGAAACGAGGCAAAGCTGTATGAATTTAATTACTCTCAAACTTGAAACCTGTTTCTAATATGCCTAAATTATTCTACTCAGCTCACTCGAATGATTTCCCTTCTCTCCGATATTCTTCCATTCTCCATTTCACCGGGTCCCCGTATCGGTGGTCGAACTTCCCTCTCAAACGACCGTTGCAAAGGGCGCAAAGCAGTTCCAGACCGTTCGCCATGACGAACTCGTAGTTCCGACGGCCACCGATGGCGGCGCTGCCTCCCATGCCATTATTCAACTAATCGTAATTTACTTTGCCCATAAAAATATTCAAAGACTGGTTTTAAATTTTAATTTTTTATTGAAATATTCTCCGGCTTTATAAATCCCCTTTTGCAAACAACTAAAAATATATAAAGGTTTCTTAAATTATTCTTATTATTTATTTCCGTTGCAGAGTTCATTAATTTAGAAACTCATTTACATCTCCTCCGTTTGGTTAATTTACGTTCGGACTTGATTTTCTCCCTAGCGGCGATCCTTTTTCGGGGGAACCGCAAAATTTTGGCGGTTGTCTGCCTGTGGGAGGATCTGCGCTCGTTGTCATGGAGGGGTGGAAGGTCTACCTGAACCTTGGAAGGCCGAGGGGAGGTCGGCGGGACTTTTGTTTGCCCCCCGTTCCCGTTATCGAAATTGGAATTGGGGTTGTCTTTGGAAGGGTTGGCGTCGCCATTGTTCTGAAGGGAGTTTCTCTTCTCCAACTGAATGTTCTCTTCCTTTTTTTCTTGCGGATTCTCCTCCGGATGGCTTTGATTCGCGTCTTTTGTTTTGCAGTCTTCTTTCTCTCGCTGTTCGTCCTTCTGTTCGGTCTTTTCAGGATTGCGGTTGTCTTCCTGATTGTTTTGCACGTATTCTATGGAATTGTTATCACTATCGCTTTCTTCGTTGCTAAAATCGCTTCCCTTTTTCTCGGGAGCTTTTTCTTCATAGTCACTATCTACACTGTTATTATCATCGGAGTAGTAATATTCATATTTCGGTTCATTTTTCCTGATTCCTTTTGTCAAATTCAGTTGCCTGTTTCCCCTTTTCCTGTCATATGTATTTTTGTCTCTCCTGTTTTCCATGTCGTTTAACTCATCAAATGACCTCCTGGCTTTACTCACAGTTGGTTGCTTCTTATTTTGCCCTCTGCCGAAGTCTTCGTTGTCGGAGCTATCATTTCTCCCGTGAGATTTCCTTCTCATCTCATCAGCACTTCCGGTCTCTTCGGCATTTGGAAATGGTTCGTCGGCAAAATAGTCGAAATCGTCGTCTTCGTCTTCCTCATCATAGAAATCATCATCATCGAAGTCATCCAACTCCTTTTTTGTAGTATTCGCTAAAAGCCGTTGTGATCTAACGCCACTTTTGCTTTCTTTTATGTCGAATCTATTGTAGTGAAAAACCTTCTCGGAGGCTGTATTTTGCAAGGATTTCCTGCCTGAAGGTTTGATTCCTTTGTCCTGGTCGTCCTCTTTCAGCGGAACTGCGCTCTTTGAGTTTTTCGTTTTTCCTGTTTTGCTTTCGTTCGTCGCCAACTTTTCCTTCGACGCATTGAATTTTTCTTCAAAGCCGTTTTCAATTCTATAGAGGCCTCTCTTTCTGGAGAAAATCCCGGTTTTAATGGCTCTGTCGAGAGCTTTCGTTACTTGAGTTTTTACTTGACTCGCTCTGCATTTCCTTTTGTCGGAAATGAATTTTGTTATTTCCGAAGCAGTGACTCCATTTTTCTGCTGAAGGAAGAATACCGCGGAAAGTACTAATTCAGAGGCCGAAATTTCCGGTAATTTATTCATTTTAGCAAATTAGATTTCCTTTCTTTTCCGGGAGACGCTGCTAAAGAACAAAAAAGTTCAGTAAATAATTCATTTCAAATTTTACTTTCGAACAATTAATGTTAGAAATTAAACAGTTTTCGAATGGGTACTTCTTATGAGACAGAAAGGAGTGCTGATCACAAGGGGACATTGCTTAACTGAAGAGAAAAGAGATAAAAAGGAAAGCAAAAAGCTTCGGAATTGAAAAAGATAATTTTCTTTATTTTGGAGTGAGAGTATTAATTCAAAAATTAACATTGTTTTTCTGAATGACGAAAAGACCACAATTCCAAATGGAAATAAAACTAATAAGTAAACAAAACCTTTTTTATTTTAAGACCTTTGAATGTCCCCAATGTGTTAAGTGAAATATGAAAAAATTAAAAGCAAAAGAGTTAAGGGAATTCCAAAGAAAATTCGACTGCACACAATTATAAAAAAGAAACCCTTAACCCGTTTATCCTTCTGAAGGTTGAAAGTGCTGAAATTAAAATTCAAAAATACGTACTTTTCAAAAGGCAGAATTTCCAATATTTCTCCAAAAAGGAACTTGAAAAGCCGAATGTTGATTTTAGATTAAAACATTTGATTCGAAATGTGAATTTTTACGAAAAAATTGTCAGTTTTAAAACTAATTAAAATTTATCCGTTAACATTCGACAGTTTTTCTAAAAATGAAAAATTGGTTTTATAAACCAAAAAAAAAATTAAAATTTATCCGAAAAACGTTTATATAAAAACGGTAAACAAAGCGAAATTTTGAGTTTTTGTATTTATGTAAATGTTTACGAAAACAATGTTTGTTTTTAGAAAAAAAGAAAAAAGAAGATGACCGCCAGGTCTGTGATTGACATTTTTTTTCAGCCCTCCACGATTTATAAGCACTCACCACTGTCAGCGATCCCTGTACTTTTTCTCCTTACCATTTCTTCAAAAAAAAGAACGAACCGAGTTCGTAGTGATATTTTTAACCTTTTTCTTCAATTTTATAACGTTATAAAGTAATTTTAAAATTCCCGTCGAGTGTTAAAAAGTTACATTAAATGAACAAAAGAGAATATTATGTCTCAAATTGATTTTCTAAGTGAAATTTAAATACTCAAAACTGCAGAATTAAAATCTCTATGGAATAGCATTTTCATTTCATGTTTTCCTATTAAGTATATACTCACATTTTGTGCTGTCATAAGAAATCCATCGGACTGCGATTCTTCCTCAGAGCAGACACCGAAAATATGGCCGTTATAAATATATAATAAATATGGCCGTTCTGCTCGTTTTCTGACCATTTCACTTTCGTTTTATTTTAACTGACGCGGGGAATATTAAGCATAATAAAAATAGAATAAGGGAAAGGCAGAGTCAGTGAGCTTAGCATTGGGTAGAAATGCTGCACAAAACAATAAGGGCGCTCATTGTTGTGGTATTGTTACCGTGAATGACCGAAATTGGAGAATGTCGACTTTCACCGGTGAATGTCAACAGATAGGAAGTATGTCGGTGAAAGATGGAATATTTCATTACATTTTCATTCATTCGTACAATCACAGATATGGTGAATGTCAATATTTACCGGTTAATTCGGACATACACCAACCGACTATGTCAATATTGACATTCACCGGATTTCGCTGTAACAGCATCAGGAAAAATATTCTGTAGAACTCTCGCATTTTCCCATAGAAAATTTGTCAAATTGGTGACAACTGGAGGTAATTTAAAGTGCATAAGTTGAGGGTATTAACCAATAGAGGTTTAAATATTTTCCCCTTTGATGGTCGCCATTTTGGGTAATACCACAGTTTGTCTTTAGCAGTAAAGGTTCTTATGAGTAAAAACACGATGATTTTAACTGCCTAAATTTTCAATGTATTAGCAAAAGAAAATAAGAGAATAAATATAACCACGGAGCAATATGTTAAAAAACCTGGACACAAACAACCATCAGATGAGTTGATTATTTTTAGCCTAAATATTCTTTAGCTGCACGTTTTGCGTTTCTTTCTGATTCCTGGGCATCTGTTCTCCTCCTCTTCGTCGTCGTTGAGACAGTCTCTCGAGAATTTAATACAGGCACAAGGATCTTCTTGGTCCTCGTCGTTTTCTTCCTCGTCGGAGTCATCGGACAAATTCACGCTCCCATTCCCGTTACTCTTTTCTTTTGCCTTTCCCGTAAAATCGTCGTATTTATCTTCTATTCGGTACAAACCTTTTTTCTCGCAGAGGATCCCGTAGTTCTTCGCTTTGCAGAGAATCATTTTGATCATCCCCTCTATCTGACACACTTTGCATCCCCTCTTTTTGGCCACGTACTGTGTTATTTCGCACGCCTCCACACCGTTCTTCTCCTGCAACTCGCATATCGCTGCCAAAATGAGGTCAGGAAGTTTCACTTTCGGCTGTTGTCTTTCACACATTTTTCTAAAATAATAATTTAACTGACTGGGAATTTAACGAAACTGATATAATATTTATTAAATATTATTTATATTTTTCTGATTATTGGTTTACTGAAAATTTTGCATCATTTTAGATGATCAACAAATATTCATTTGTCTGCCCTCTGCTTTCGACATAACCTCTTCTGCTTTTGTTTTAGAGCGCTTCGAAATTACTGAGGAAAACACAATGTCAAATTGATATTGACCGGATTAGAGAGAATCCCGGAAAGTCATTTCCAGGAAATAAATAGAGCAGTTCCGAAAGAAAGTGTAGGATCGCTCAAATTGATTACGTCGGAAAAAATATTTAATAAAAAATACAAAATTTATTTGAAAAAGGTTCTTGCGATTCATTCGCCCGATAGTTACACTTGAATTTTATTAACTGTTATTTTATGTACAATTCCCCTAAAACGAATATTGCAGTCATTTTTACACAATTACTATTTACACCAATAAAATATGTTGTACTCCTTTTTTTAAAAATTCTCCGAAACTTTTCCTTTAATTCATTCTACGCAAATCGAAATAAATCCGATACTGCAGTAAACAAACGTTAAAAAGTCGTTACTCCTCAAACGAATCCGACACTACAATATAACATTATTCTCTCAAACGGGAGTTTTGACTCATTGCCAAACTCTCTTCAGCCCTCACAAATACATTCAATCAGTTAAGACATTAGAATGATTTTATCTTTTACGAATGGGTTTATAATTTCTTCCAACATTGTTAATTCACTAACACTTATTTATTTTTAGAGTTGTTGTAATCGACGTAGACCCGAACGACCTCTCCCGAGTATTTCCTCTGCGACGGCATAAAGTAGAAGTCCGGCTGCAGCTCACTGTGGGGCCGATGGGTGTAGTAGCCCTGGTAGTGGGCCGGGGCGTGGGCCGGGGAGTGGGCCGTGCGGGGCAGGGAGTAGGTGGTCCGCTCGGGGGCCATGCTGAGGGCGCCCCCGCGGGGCCTCTGGAGGGAGCGCGTGTCGGGGTAGGCGGGGTTGGGGTGGAGGGAGGGGGCTTTGGGGGGCGGCCCCGAGGGGGGCATGGGCCTCGTCGACATGGGGATGTTCCCGGCGTTCTTTCCGTTGGGGATTTTCTCTTCGGACTCGTAGGCCTCGAAGGCGTAGTTGGTGTTGGCGGAGGAATAGTCCTTCCACGCGGAACTGGGGATGAGTTGTTCCTGGAAAAGATTTCACCAATGCTCTCCACTGAGTTTCCAATCAAAGGGTTTCCACAATGGGAGAGGTAAAGCGAAAGCCCCTTCTGATGATCAGTTTCGGTGCGAAGCTTAAATTGTGTAATGAAAGTAATGGATTTTCTGCATTTCGACAGCAGTAACTCTTCCCACTCTTTTTTAATTAAAATCATCCTTTCCCGTGATAAAAAGAGATTAACAATAGGTTTGTGTTATTCATGAGAAAAAAGAAGAAAAGTTTGAAAAAAAGGCACGAAAGCAGTCATCATGCACCGCATTGCGTGTGATATTACAAAAGAGAGAAAGAGAAAAGAGGAAGAAAGACTCGTCTGTGTACAGTAAAAACTTTTATAATATCTAGGCTCACCCTTAACCGTTTCTACCACTGAGTCCAGCTGGTGGGAGCCGGTCCTGGACCGCTAATGGATCGGCCGTGAGCCCACTGTTGCACCCCATTAGAATGATATTGCCCCTGCGTCCCCACTGGTAACGCGTACACCCTCTAAATGGACCAACGGACATTAGTCTACACTGACACGGGTTAATGCGCTCTTAATTAAACCCCTTTCGCGATCGCGTCTTCTGCTTATTTCCAGCAAAACACCCGAAACTGCTGTTGTCTGCCGTATCAATGAGTCAAACCAACCGATTTCTCATAATATGCACAATAATAAACAATGTTAACTTTTGCTACTAAACTGTGCCACTGTACACTATTTGCTACAAGGAGGTCTATGAGTAAGCGATCGCTTTTTTATGCCCTTAAAAAAGTCAAAAATGAAGGGTAAAAAGAAAGGTAGAATTTGTAGGCAATATTAACTGAGGAAGAAAATGAAGTAAGATGAAACATGAAAATTTATGTGGAAATTCTCTGAAGATTATTCCAGAATTTGCTCTCAACAAATCTTCAAATTAAATCAGATATTACTCTCCAAAATGTATTAATTAGTAATGCGTTCAATTTAAATGTATTTTACAGCAAATTATTATTTGCAGTTCAACAGTCGAGTCCTAAACCAAACACCCAAAATTTAGCCTACAAAAAGCACTGATAGAAAGAGCCACCGTTAAAATGTATTTATTTTAACAACACAGATTCTCAGATGGTTTGACTCATTTTCAATTGATATCTCTCATACAGAAACGATTCTTCTCTCCTCTCGCAACGGTTATTTCAGTGAGGCTAAACTGTCCTTAATTAAATTATGCCCGAAAAATCCGGGGCATGAGTTTGCGTAAAGCGTCCGCGAAAGCATTTCATCAAAGTTCGTGCCTTCGGAAATTGGGTTAGACTTTAACTGAATGACAGATTCTCAAGAAACTGATAAACTACGAGGAAACTGGAAACCTCCCTCGCCGAAAAGGCCCCACCTTCCGGTTTCCAATCTCTCCACCACTTCCTCAACTACAATCCAAATTCGCTCCTACCTTGTGGTTGCTCGCCGGCGCCTTCACCGTCTTGTAGATGGTGCAGCCCGCCTGTATGAAGGCGATCACCACGAGGGCGATTATGCATCCGATCACTATGTACAGCTTCGTCATGGAGAACCACTGCGAGTCGGACTCGGTGACGGGTATCGATGACGTCACTGCAAGTACAAGTCCTGTCAAGGGGTCCTGGAAGGGTGGGCGGGGGGGGGGGGGGGGAGGGAGGACACTCACGAGATTGGGGCTCGAAGACCAGGTAGCCCGGATCCACGTTGAGGGCGCCCACGTGACCGGAAACAACGGTTTCCTCGATGGCTCTCTTCACGGAGTCGTCGTCCTTCTTGAGAGCTCTCCCTTTCTCGTACATGACTTTGTCCAGGATGACGTTCATTTTGGCGATGACGTCTCCCTCGGTGCTGGAAGGAGAGTAATGTGAGTGGGGCCACGCGAGGGGTGGTTGCAAAGGGGGCGGACACTCACTCTGAAATGTCGTTGACTTCGACCTTATGGAATCCGGGAATGGTGGCCAGGACGCCTTCGAAGTTGTTTCCGATTTGGTTGGAGAGGATATCGAAATCGGATGATCCTTGGGGTGGGATCTTGAAGTTCTCCCCGAGGTTTACCAACTTAACTTGGAGATTGTAAAAGAGTTTGGCGGAAGCCGGAGTTGTGACGACGATTTCGTCTTCTGCAAAAAAGTGCGATTAAGAACGAATGATCGATTGCTTCGGGGGAGGAAATACTCACCTCCATTACAAGATTTAATGCAGATTCTTTCCGTTGAGATAACAGGCACGTGTTCATGCCTTTTAATCTTTTTGTTGACGGCGTTGAAGAATCCTCCCTTAACGGGGTATTGGAAAAAGAAACACTTATCGTCCGTAAACTGAACGTCTTTTGGATCATTCGTGATTCGTTTGCGAACGAAAGTGAGGATTGTGGCTCCGTCTACTATCTTCCCGGAAGTATTGTAAATGCTCTGGACATCCACCAAAGGAGTGTTGTAGTCGTTGATCCAGGCATCCATTAAAAATGGCCGCCCGTTCTTTTCAACCCAACCCAAAACCGCATCCGTTTGTAACTGAAATTACAAAAATGATTGAAATAAACGAAAGCAAAAATTGAAGTTTGCTTCTGATGCGAATCCATTTATCATAATTTCCCTACCATTTTCTGGTCATCGGAGAATCCAATGCCCGTCCAAGTATTAGTGTGAGTAGTTTCAATGGTGAATTTTATTTCGTCTTTCCTGGACAGGTATTCCCACTTGGCAAAGTACTCGCAGTTGTGCTTTTTAGGAGAGCAACTCTTCGGGGTTTTCCAGGAACCGCCACAAAAATTGGGCTCGTCAGGTTCGCGAAGCTCCGCTTTCTTCTCTTCATCTGGAGTTTAGAGTTCGTTATTTCGAGAGGAAAGTTTTGGTATTTTGCGCTCAGTTTTCGACCTACCATAGAAGTTCAAGCTCAAATGTCCTCTCTGACTGCCATGTCCGTGGTATTTGAGTTCATCAGGTTTGTAGAATTCAGGAACGGAAGCTTTGTCTCTTTCCAATCCGGACTTCGGGGAGTGGTTATACTCCCCAATTTCCTGACCTCTGGCCCATATCACGTGCATCAGGTCCTTCTCGATGGGGTGGTCGGTCGGTTCTTCCGCTGTAATGAAAACATTTCGGGGGTGAGGGTTGAACTCCCCTGCCGGATGGAGGGCGACAAAAACTTACCCCTCAGGCGCTTCCGAAACACAATGGTGGTGACGTTGTCCTTTTCGAATCCGATGGCGGCGGTGAGATCATTTTTGCCACCCCAGAATGTGTCCAGTCGGGGTGTGGATCTGTCTCGCGTGTAGTAATCCCAAATCCTGCTGATGTTTCCCCTGGCCATGCCAATGACTATATCCGTGCAGTCCATGGGGTTGAAATCATGACGAGGAGTGTATGCATTGAGGACATACGGTTTCTCCGTTTCGGCTGAATCATGTGCACATACAAACATAATTTGTAATTAGTGTATGTTTAGAAAAAAACCCGAATATTGCACAGATTAAAAGCTCGATAAGCACATAAACAAAGACATTCGTAATGTTTTCATTTCTCCGATTAAATGATTTATTTATTTAGTGTTAATTTCCCATTTAAAAAGAGACAAACATAGCTCTTAGTGCTCATAATTGAATGCAAAGGAATTTTGTATAAATTTAATAATGAACAGTGCTAAGCAAAAGTTAAGGAATTGTACAGAATAGAAAGAGTAATTACATAAGAAAAATTATCTTTTCATAAAAAGGCCAATCACAAACGTTTTTCTGTTTCTTTACATTTCACTTTCCAGAAAGCATTCAAAATCCAAAATATTCACTTTCATTCACATTCACATATTTTGGAGTGGATTATGAAATGTACATTTTAATAATCGAAGAAGTGCAGTTTATTTGAGGTATTTTTGAAAAGATAGAAAAATGAAGGCGCAGTACACGAGTGCCATTCTTTCATTTTGTCACGCCCTAATAATCAACATGTGTTTTATTATTAATTACTTTCAAATGCGGAAAGAAGAGAAATCCCACTCACTGATTTTATCTATAAAATGCGCTGTAGGGATTTCATTTAAGAAAGACGCCGTAATGTTAAACGGATTTGTCCGTAACACAACCCAATTATTTACTACAATCATTTCTTATTGTTTTTTTTTTGTTCTAACAAATCCAGGACATAGTTAAACATATGCCTCCAACTTTCTCTCATTGATTGTAAAGGATGGTTTGGAAATTTAAATTCGACTTTTCATAACACCTCTCAATTCTCTTTGACACATCGGACCCAATCGGGCTTTTACTTATATGAGAGAACGTCACGAGGCGATGCCCAACAATTTATATTTACAACTCAATTCTACGTACCGACTGTCTTTTTCTTTGAAGACTGTTTCGCTCCAGAAACACCGGGCTGTGACTCGGCTTTGGGAAGGGTTTTTGATTTCGATTCAGGTTCCGACTTGGGTTCGGGTTCTGATTTAGGCTCGGGTTCTGATTTAGGTTCTGGCTCTGATTTAGGTTCTGGCTCTGATTTAGGTTCTGGTTCTGCTTTGGGTTCTGGTTCTGCTTTAGGTTCAGGTTCAGCTTTGGGTTCTGGTTCGGCTTTAGGTTCAGGCTCAGCTTTGGGCTCGGGTTCTGCGTTAGGCTCTGGTTCTGCTTTCGGTTCGGGTTCTGCTTTGGGTTCTGGCTCAGCTTTAGGTTCTGGTTCTGCATTAGGCTCTGGCTCGGCTTTAGGTTCTGGTTCGGCTTTGGGTTCTGGTTCTGCTGTAGGTTCGGGCTCTGCTTTAGGTTCGGGCTCTGCTTTAGGTTCAGGTTCTGCTTTGGGTTCTGGTTCTGCAGTAGGTTCAGGTTCGGCTTTAGGTTCGGGCTCAGCTTTGGGTTCGGGTTCAGCTGTAGGTTCAGGTTCTGCTTTGGGCTCTGGTTCTGCGTTAGGCTCTGGTTCTGCTTTGGGTTCGGGTTCCGCTTTGGGCTCTTCTTCGGTTTTTCCTGGTGAAATAAATGTGCAAAAAAATGTGTTTACAAAGTACCAATCACCAAAGATAGAAAAAATTGTAACAAAAGATTCAACTTTGTACAAATTATATACTGTGACTTTTTGATCATGAAAACCAAATACTATTGCACCTTAATTAGCTACTTTACATTCTGCGGTTACAAATTTTTTACTCTTTTAAGACAAAATGGCGGTGGAGTTTCGTTTTTTTTAATAATTTATCTAAATTTCGTTTTTCTTTTTGGGTTCTTTTGCCTTTACTTTCCTAAAAAAATGCAAAAATTACACTCTAAAGGTTTCCCAGAGAGCTCTTACACAGTGAAACTTTCAATGATAGAGTTAACGTGCTAATTAGTCAAAGCGAGTGGGCCGTTCTCAATTCATTCAAACTTTTGTTCAGAAATATAACATATAAACAGAAGCAATAGTACATAACTGTTAATACTCTTCTGCGGTGGCATGTAGATGCTTTTTACAAAGCCCCGTCATGCTCTTCAAAGAACTAACACATGTGCACCCGTTGTTACGCACTGTGCGTGATTTCGCCAAGCGAGCAAATGGAAGGTCTTACCTTTAGGGGAAGGTTCCGCTTTGGGTTCCGCCTGGGGCTCCTGGACCTGCCTTTTCCCCCTGGAGGCGCTCACCCTGTAGGACACGCTCGTCTCCACAGAATCATCCCTTCGCGGCACTTCGTTGCTCTTTGTGGCCCTCGAGGACACCGACTTCTGCCGGGGCTTGAACCGGTTCCTGAACAGCGATTTGGCAGTGGTCGTGGGTTCGGGTTCGGAGACCGGTTCGGTGGGTTCTCCTTTGGGTTCTGGCTCGGGTTCGGATTTTGGTTCGGGTTCGGACTTGGGTTCTGGTTCGCTGCTGGAACCCTCTTGGCCAGTCTGTTTCGTCTTCTGGTTTTTGTCTATGATTTCGGGGAAATTTCGGCAGGCGGGGGTCAAGGTTCGTGGTCTCCACCCTATGGCCGCGTAGCTCGTTCCTTTCACCACCATTGCTACTTCTATTTCTTGCTCTTCTTTTAGAATTCTCCAATAGAGCGTAAATCTGTCGCTCAGTTCCCGTTTTGAATAAACATCGAAGTCTATATCGGTCGATTTTATGGGCGACCCTGAAAATTAATTGATTAATTATATTTAATTTATTTATATTTTATTATTCGATTTCACGGCGATTCAGAAGAGATAATCGACTCGTTTACCAAACTAAAATTATAGAGCTAAGCAGAAATGATTTCATGTATATTAAAGAGGTTAGCGAAAACAGGAAGACTTACTTTTGGTACAGGCGGGTCCGAACCAGCCGAGTTCGCAGTAACATTGTTTCCTGGGCGCTGTTGTGGCTTCGACGTCGACGCATTTTCCTCTGTCGCCGCAGTCTCCATCGCCAATGCATTCGTCTCTGTATTGGCATCGATGTCCATAGTACAGTCTATCGCAACGACACTTGTTGAGCATATGTCGTCCGTGGCCGCTGCAGTTTTCCTTGAATTTATTGGCTGAAAATTATCGTACATTAAAAACTTAAGGTCTTCCTCACCATAAGGAATATAATGCAGTACGTAATTGTTTTTTTTTATATACAATTAATTATTTTTCATTATTTAAATGGGGTATTTGTTTTGGGGGATTACCTGGTTTAATGTCTACGTCTGCACATGACCAGAATCTGTAATTGCCACCCCATTCGCTGGCTTGTCGCAGTAATCTGATGGTGCAATCTTCACAGTAGAAGTCTGTCGGGAGTTGTACTTGATAGGATTGGGCCGTCACATCGGTCTTCACGAAGTCCGATTCTGCCGTGACGGGTGTCAAATCTATGACCGGCCGCTCTAAATTGTCCAGCACCTGAAGCTTGAAGCCCCCCTGGAAGAGAAAATTCCGCTCGAAATCTTTCAACACCCCTTTTTGAACCCTTCGGGGTCTTTAACCACCTCAAGAGTCACCACCGTGGTCATTCTATCAAAAACGAATAGTCTGGTTTGCTTCGCCGGTGCCTCCCAAACTTCCCCTCCACAATTCCGAATTCCTTCGTCAAAATATCTCACGAGGTGTCTCAGGGGAATGATGAAAGCATGTGGGACCTCATTAAATAACTTCCTCATTCGAGCTGGTCGGTGCAGCCATTGATCGGACAACCAGCCACTTGTTAATCGATAGCCTGTAACTTTCACAGGTCCTCGAGGCAACAGTGACATAACCTGTCGTCTTGAGAAATAGTCAACAGCGTCGGACCCGAACAAGTAGATAAGGAGATACAATGTAAGTGTGACAGGTGAGGAACAGCTGTCGCGCACTCGGATGAGAGTTATCAGGAAATGATTAAATCTTTTCGTGACCCCTCGTAATTATTAACTATTTTTATGGGGCCAAGCTTTAATTAAATTTTCCGATTCGAAATCTCAAGCAGAAGACGATAAAAAATTAATTCCTTTTGTTATTCCGCGATAGAAAAACTGCAACTGCATGGGACTTCCTGGTCGAAACTCTTCGTTTTGTTTAAATAAATTAAGTCCGTTCGTTACTGTTTTGATAATCCCGTCAGTGTTACGTAACCGATTTTCTTTATCGTCTGACTTTAAAGTGCACTGCCACCAAATGCATTCCACTCTTCTTCTCGTCTTCCTCATGATGAACCATTTCCCATTGAGTTCATTTTACTTAATCATTACCCGTGGTAATTTAATGTTGCTTTAATAGTCCTAAATCGTTTTCGGCTTTCTTTGATTCGGAGAAGCTAAGATAAATTTGAAAACACGAAAATGTCCAACACAAAAATGGAGTGGGGGGGAATTAATAAAGTGAACAAGAAAATTATTTTCACTGAGGTGTTCGTTTATTTTGATTTTGGAATTCGGTGGAAGTGAAAGTCGGCATTTCGCAAAACGGTTGCCATATACGACGAAGAACTGAATTAATGACGACGACGGTGATACTAAGAGGCAATATCAATGGAAAAAAGGTCTTTCGCGGAGTTGGCTTAGGTTGCAAAGTGGATATCCTTCAATAAGTTTTTTGTTACAAAAGTAGTGGAGCACTTAATCCGACTTGCTTTTCACGGTCAAATTTCCTCATTTCGACTTCCTTGTCCCACTGTTCCTTTTTCCCCCCACCTTGTCAGACCGCGAGTGTTTCATTTCACCTGGAGGAAAAATGGCGGACTTACCCTGTGTGAGTAAGCTAAATGCCATGTCACATTAAAGGTCGACCCGGCCAGCAGCGTCGTCTTTATGTTCCCTGCAACAAAAACAGACAAAATGAGTGCTTCTGAGACCTTTGAGGAACTCTCTCAATATGCTAACGAAATACATCCATTGCCTTCATGGAAAACCACTTATTTTGGAGCCTTAGAGTGAAAGCACAGACGAAGAGACTCAAAGTGCCTTCGCACCCCTGCAGGGCCATACATTAAAGGGCGGCAGGTGGAAACGTTGCGTAATTGAATTTGCAAATAAGCAGCTTTTAATTGTATGGGGTCATATAGTTCTGATGGCCTTGGGAGATTATATTTAATATTTAGGCCTATTTATTATATAATAAGTTCAATGATGAGGCAAACCTGTAATAACAATTTCAATTTATTGTACAGTTATTCTACGGGAAATTATTCATCAGTCTAATATTTTAATTTCTTCAGGAAATAAATATTAATTATACACGTAAATGATTAATTGCAAAAGATAGCTTAAGAGGATTAAATGGCGTTTATAGTTTTCGAACATTTTAAAGACATCCCCATTAAAACAGAATCCGTATTATTAATGACTGTCTAATTGCGGTCGTATTGCAAAACGTATAGAAAGCGCACTCACAAGGGAATAATTGAATGTTTTACATTGCAATCAATGCAACAACATGTGTAGCACAGATTGGTTCGGCTTTCGACCGAAATCGAATATTTTCCGAGAAAATCGTCAAAGTGACATTCAGAAAATGACTAATGCCAGCGGAATAACCGTACCTTAAGAATCCGGTTCTTACTTCATAAAGAAATCAAACCCATTGAAAGTTGCAAACCTTGAGAGAACGATCGTCCGCATAACTACAAAACAAACAAATTTTGGAATTCTTCCTTTCGAGAACGACTTCCGCTATTTTTCCCATTCTTCTGAACAAATCGTTTCTGAACAGAAGATCGCAATCGGTGAAAACACCGTCGATGGATTCTCAGCCATTGGAACGGTTTAATGACTGAATTTAAGAAATTTAAAAACGTTTTACTTTGATGGACTTGAAAAGCATGAGGATCTGAGGTCACACATAAACACGAGAGGTAAAGGTCATCGGTCAAAATTAAACCTAAAAAATAATACCGAAATGCAAAAAAACTTTCGCTTCGCACGATAATTTCTCAAATAGAGTCGGCGGAGTGAAGCAACAATGCATTCCATTTTTCTTTTGCCTCGTTAAGTAATAACTCAGCTCCTGGAAATGAGATCGTTTTCGAATTAAAATAAAACTTTGAGGCTTTGACTGTAAAATGGCCATTCTTTACTTTCTAAGACATTCCTTCGACAGCAGTGACCACTGACGAGGTCATCTATTGCTTTTGAGTAGAAAATGGTTTTGCTTCCGTTGAATTGAAACGAAATGTCTGAAAATGATCTTCTGAGGATCTTCTGAGAGGGCAAAATTAGGAAAGTGGGATAAAAAAGATATTAAGATCAATGCTAAAATAATTCTTAACTTATTATCGCGGACTTCTTATTCTGCAAAGTATTTCGACCCTCTCAGGCATAAAATTAATTGGTTCTGTTACTCTTTATGCAAAATGCTTGAGTGATTCTCTATGGAGAACAGGTTTTCTGGAGCGGCGTTTTTCAGAGACTGAGTGAATCGATTGTAAGATCAACTTTGAGTTCGACTGCTCTACAGCGCTGCTGCCATCTGCAGAAAAGAAAGTGCCCACACGTGGAAACCTCCATTTTCGTAAAGACAACAATGCTTAAATATACGCACTCTTCAAAGCAAACACAACGAGAAGATCACTCTTTTGAAAATATAACCTGAGGCCATTTTCTCTCAAAAGATCTGCAGGCCATTTCTATTTTAGACTTGAGATGCAATGGCACATCGATTGATACGTCAGCAATGCAGAAACTCAAAATAGATAACAAAGGAATGTTAGGTAATCTCTACGTGAAATAAATTTTTTATAAAACAATTATTACTTTATTCAGCAAACTTCTGAATTAGAATAAAACACTAAAATCAACCAGTGGGGAGTTCTGAATACGAATAAATTCGTCGGGAATTTCAACATAAATTCTTAAGCAAATAAAAAATTTATTGAGTTAAAAATTGAGGTTTAACATTTTTTCTCGTGAAACAATTTAAGCCGACTGCCTTGCAATCACCGCGAACGGAAGAAGGGAAAACTGGGGATAGAAAGGCAGGCAAAGCTTAATAAAAGGCCTTGACATCTTGGAAACAGAAAGAAGATTCCATGAAACCTCATCCTCAAGATATCGCATTAACCCCAATGAGTATATCTGTTAATCGCTTTCCTCATTTTAAATTATTTATCTTATTTTTCCATTCGGATACTTTCTTTTCAATGTCAAATTCAACGTTATAAAAATAATAAAGAAAAAATTTCGGATTAAGTTCTCATTCATCCGCTTAATCATCAGATTTTCATCGCCGCCATTACAATTAAGGTTTTTCGACGAATGTCCACTTTCTCAACTTTAATAAATTTTTTCTCCAATTTTTAATTATTTTAAAATTTAAAGTCTTTATTTTGACAATAATTAAACAACTTAAATTCCTTTTTGAGTTTAGCCTCTCTGAATTTAGGAACAGGGAAATCTAAAACAAAAAAATTAAACTTTATACTCATTTATTACAACCTTTTAAGGCCAAAGCACTTTCTCGAAGAATTTTTCTCCCTCAGAAAAACACGCACGCACTTATAAGTTTTGCAAAGCGCTTTCGATATAAATGTTTACTCAACCAAAGACGGAAAAGAAAGCAAACAATGCACCCTGAAATTACTCAGTAGAACATCGTGGCCAGTATATCAACTGAAATTATCACTTTTGTAATGGAAATGCATTCGAAGCGTTAATTCTAAGAAGACATCATAGATCAGCAAAGGGGAATCAAAGCAAAGAAACTCCTGCAAAATGTAATTCTTCTGCTTTTCTAACGGACTTTCACACGACCCAATATAAAGCAATTAATAAACGATCTGCTCATTAAGTCGTTAATAATCATACGCTTTAATAACGGCTAAATATTGCCTTTATTTAATGAAGAAACGGTATCTCTTAAAATGAAAAATCAATTGATTTAATGAGAAAGCCGGAAAAAGGTGGCTCGGGAGTGTTAGATCATAATTATTTTAACTAATTACCACTTTTGTCTTAGCTGTTCTTTCAGGGAGTGGAAAGACAAGGTTTTCGTTTCGACTCGTAAAGTTCATTGAAAAAACGCAAAACCGCCCGTCGCAAAAATGGCGGCAAAGACTTAATCTCCAAAACGAACTTGACCAGCGAATTTTCAGTGTCCCCTTCAAAAATCTGACATCCACAGCGGTATTATTTGAAGATTAATTGCTTTAATCCGCTACTTTTATAACGTATAACTCAGGAAATTATCCGACTGCGTGGAAGTCATTAGGGCGGAAAAAATGTCGAGCGGTAATATGTTGGTTTTGAAGCAAAAGCCAGACGGAAGTGTTCTTATTAAAAATAATTATTAAAAAGCAGTGAATTACAAATATCAGTGCGGTTTCCGGTCAGCGTATTAGAGTGTGAAAGCAAAGGAAGTGAAGGATAAAACTTAATCAGAATTAATTATGCGACACGCACTCGGGTCATACTCAAGGGTAGTCTTTAACTCAAAAAGGGTTATTTTCACATTAAAAAACCTCGTGAAGAGAAGAAGAAGAAAAGCTTCAAAGGCACACTTTTGCGAGTTAGGTTTTTAGGTTGGCAGCAATTGAGAAGATGTGGATGATTTGGAAAGCTGAAAAGCTCTTTCATTCGCATTGATTCAATGAAAACGACCTTATCGAGAGATTATTTCGGGTAATTTGGAATGAATGAAAACATTTTCAATGGGAAAGAAACCGACTGATTGCATTGAAACTCTGAGAGCGAAGTGCTTTTGACCCTGTGATCATTTTCAGCTAAAAAGGCCAGATTAGATTACTACAAAAATTTCTTCAGTCGCCAAAATTCCAAACTTTCTTAATCTGATCGAAGAAAAAGAAGCAATTGAGAATTATCTGTTCAGTGAATTTAAAAAAATCTGAACAATTTTTGGTTCCTTTCACTTAAACCGTCTATATGTGAGCGCTGATATCATCTTCTGTTGATGAAGGTCAGCTCAGGATAGAACGCTTTTGGGACTAATGATGTAAAAATGGAAGTGCACCGAAGACTACCGACTGGTGTTCTCTCTAAATAAGGCACCAAAGGGAAAGACGCTAACGTGCAATTTATTTAAGTGGATAAGTGCTCCAACTTCAGTCAATTAGACCAGAATTCGACCTTGGTGTTTCGATCACGGAACGACCGTCCAAGATCCTCTGCAAACGTGGAAAATAAGCTCCATGCAAATGAGCAGAAAACAAAAGTTACACTTCCAATGGCGACCCACCGCATTCCTTTTGTAATGACACAAATGCAAAACCGTATCTACAATTGGACCAGAGAAACCTGTAAAAGGGAGGGGAAAGGCGTGCGATTGTGCGGAATCCGAATGAGAAAGTTAAAATGGAGTCAAGGCAAACATGATCGAATGATTTACAAGAGGTTGGTATTGTTAATATGATTATCACCGAAAGTGTTGGGAGCAGGTGAAGCGCTGGTTCCGGAGCGGAAAGCAAAAGACTCAGAAATCGCTTACCTTTTGGCATTCCACATGGTCCCTTCGTCCTGGAATTGTCCAGAAAGTCCAGGTCGTACTTCCGGGCTGGAGGAAAGGTGAGTGCTACGTGTGAATAGACTAAATTGCGGAAGGAGAGCCACAAAAGCACCGTCCTCAATATAGTGACTAAATGAGACGGCATTTTCACTTATTTATTCTATAATTTACAAACTAAAACACTTCACTAAACTATCATTTTGGACGGTTGTGCGATTTGTTCGTCGCTTCTCTGATCTGAAAAATAAAAAAAAACAATAATCTTAGCATACCTAACAGGTCGGAGTTTATCAAGTGGGATGTTTCCAAAGCCTTCACCCCCCTGAGTCACCCCTTAAAGTGTCTTAAAAGCGGTCATTGACTTCCTCTCAATTGAGGGAAATATGTGATGTACTCTAAAACTTTTGGCCTTCTCGTTACATCAAAAAAACGCGTCATCAGCACAGAATTAAATGAATCCATCGAAAATTTCTTAATGAAAGACCTTCTTTTGTTTATTTTCACCTTCAGATGTTCAGTTTCTTCAATCAATAATTACAAAATCTCTGTTCGATTGTTATTTTTCAACGCAACGCAGTGGCGGTGAGTAAACGCTTCTTCCCATTATTTTACATCTGTAATGTTTAGTTTGGAATGTTGAGAGCAGAATTGTTGGTCCCGGCCAATTTTGCATCTCTGTGCTTCCACGTGAACTATACCATCCCAAAACTATATTTCTTTTTTCGTGTACAGTTCAAAAAGCGAACAGTTACGTTCGCCTTATAGAAATTATATAAGTGATGTCTGATCGTAATTACTCTTTTGAATTAGGATCCAAATGATCATAAAATATGGTTTTTATGCATTTTATAATTTGCTGTACCGTAGTTAATAATTCAAAGGTCGGCCATTTCGATTGACTTCACCCCGAAAGAATTCTAAAGAAATCAAACTATAAATTGCTACGTTGCATGAAAAGAAAAAAAAAACAATTTCTTTTCTGAGGCATTTTGAGAATAAACTCCGGAAGAAAGTATTTCGCAGTGTTTCTGTCTCGAGGTGAAATGATTAAATGAAATGCACACTTTTGGAAATTGTCCCGGGGCGCCATTGCGCCACAAACCAAATGTGGAAGCGCTGGAAATGCTCCTCGGAGACTCATTGCTCAATCATTTGCTATGTTCTACCCATCATCGACCTCCTCGCTCTATTTTTCTAAGCACACCTATACTTTCATGTCATTGAGCATTGCTCTTAAAACAGAAGCCTTATTTAGCTCTGAAAGCACCGCGTGTAATTATAAACCGTGTGCCAAAAGTGATCACTTTTGAAGCTCAGAAAAGACAGTACGCGACCGGAAATTACTTCTACTCATTTTAATTTAAGCAGCAAAGCTTATTTGGTATCCCAAAAAAGGGTTATTTTGTCCTGAAGTGTCTCATTCTTCCGCAATTTCTTCTTTTTGTGCTGGTTGTCAGCAGGATATGGAATCCAATCCAAAGTTTCGCTTCATTGGACTTTCGATTTCGTTTATCATTAGCAGACGACATTGAACGCTTAATGTGTGGCCCCAACACACACCAAAACACGAATAAGGCGGTGATTGCGAAAATGTCTGTCTTTCCTAACGTCGAGACAATAAATTCTTTCTTAATGAAAAGTAACAAAATAGAATTAAAATGAGATGCAGAATTTCACTCTATTGCGTTTTGGTGGGAAAGAATTTTATATAAACATTATTGCCTGTCTGTGAGCACAAATGCCGCGTTTGTGAATTTAAAATTATTCTCGTCCCGGACAATATGGCGAAATAGAAAAGGGTAATCATCTATTCAAAACAATAATGCGAACGTGCAAAACCATTTTTATCCTTCGTAAATAAAGCTGAAGCATACTAAAACTCTTCTCCTATAAACCTAAATAAAATTTACCCTATAGCCTTTAGTAAATCATATAAATAAAAACCACTGTTTCTAATATTTCAACTGTAACCCCTCATCTGAGAAATGGAGGAATTTTATTTCGATTTGCTTCCCCTCATCAGAAGTAGTTGGTCCCTTTCATAATGCAGAAATTGATGGCTTCAACTGTTAGAGTCTTGTTCTTCTTTTGCGAAGGAAGTGTCTCGGAATGTTCTGCAAGTTGGAGGTCAGAGGTCGCGGCTTGTAATCTTTCAAGGAATATGGAGGGTTCAAAGATCCACCACTACAGCAAGCAATGTCTAATACCAGTCAAAAGTGACCGAAAGAGATCGAAGGCATCAAAATCTGAACAATGCTAATTAAAAGAATATTCTCTGCTTAGTTTCTTATTTCCCCGAATTTTGAAATTGAGGCCTGATTAGAAAAGGCTTAAATATTGATAAAATATTAACTCTTAACGGTCGTATGTTTACTCTCAGTCACCACAGCAAGGAACTATACGAATATATACGAATCTTATACTGTATGCATTCCTATATCAGTTTAATGCCTAATAAACCTTTTCATCAACTAATACAATGCTCCATCAATTAGAGACAAAAGTTGTGCAAGAGGTGTCGTCTTTTATAAATTAATATTTAATAAATTGTATTTAGGAGTAATTAGAGATTCTCTCTTGTTGAAATATGACTAAATATTAGTGAATATTATGTATATGTATCCCTGCTCTTTCCAAAGAAATTAATTCCGACCAATAGATACCCATCCCCTAATTTTATACGACCGCAAAGGGTTAAATCAGTTCAAAACCAAGCTCTAATTTCAATAACAGAGCAAATTTGAATCCTCCAGCAGCAGAATACAAACACCAAAAATCGACTGAGAGCCGCACCTGATTTGATGAATGAAAAGAAAGCAGTGATTTTTGACAAATAAATATATCTGATCTCGTAAGATACTCCAAAGAATAGCAAACATGGTGTACTTGACATGGAGAAATTAATCTTATAAAAACAGGAAAAGTAGCAAAGAGTAATTAATTCTAATGTTATGCAAACACATTTCGGCACTCCGGTGGAATGGACAATGGCATTTGCTGCGGGCGAGCCCGAAATTCTGCCAGCTTTTACCTTCGCCACTTTCTCGTTTTACGGTGAGAATCCGCCGATGATTAGTAAAAATACAATCGCATTATGAGAGACCTCCATTGAAACGACAATCAACTGCTCGTGAGAGAATTTATGCCTTGGAATTTCTCTCCTTCTGCAGTTGGAACCGGAATCTAAGCCCACTAACACCCAACACTGTGTAATTAGCTCAAAACACAATGACACTGACCGCCATATTTACAAAACTTGGGCCGTTTCTCCCACCGTTACGAACCTTTTTAGAGAAGCTCAACTTTTATGCATTTCCAACGGGTCACGATGAGAAGTTGTTTGCACCTGCACGGAGAAATGCCCTATTCATATTCACATTAGACCTCCTTCTCTTCGTCTTTATTATATCCCGAAGACTCTCAGCAGAGAATATATAATTTCATTGAGCACGGAATAATAACATTAAGAAAAGAAATAACACCGCCCGGAAGTACCTTTACACTTTCGAATTTTCATAAATGTCACTAAAAATTCGTTACTCTTGCTTGATTTCTTCTGCTATCATTAGCATACCAACAATAGGAAATATGCAATATTTACTGAAATTAAAATTAAATCACATGTTATGCGTAACATTTAAGTAGAGCATTAGACAAACCTTGATTAATTAAGGAACTCACTTAGCGGGTTTTCATTTGGCCGAAGGAAATAAGTGTCCAAATATCGTCAAATTAATTCGGTCCATCGCTCAATCGACCATAGACATAGTTGGACATCAGTTGAAATCGAGGAACCGTTTATGGAACTATTTGCCATAGAGCTCACACACAAATTCTGTGAATTTTATATAATTTATATATTTTCTTTTATAAAGAGTCATTCATTCTGAATAATTAACTCATCTCTGCAGTAAATAGTAATATATCTTGTAAATTTATTTGAAAAGCAGCAGATAAATTAGTTCTTTTAATTATTATACTCTGTCATAGGAAAGTCGATTATATACTTATGGTTCTTCACATTCCACTTTCCTTTTGCACTGCTAATTTGTTTCGAATCGATTTAATGAGTCATAATGGCATTAATACTCGGCAAAACGCCTTTCATTGTCCATTGTGTGAAGGCACAGGTTGAAGATGACGCTGTGACCTTCAAGTGGTGACCTCCCTCCAACTCTTTCCTCAAGACGATCTACGCCCGTCATTCCCTCTCCGTACAACTAAAACCCCAATTACGTAAAATAAAACTGTATTTTGTTGCTGAGATCAAATTGCAATGACATAATATCAAAGGGGTGCGTCCGTTGGGAACTGTCCATCTTCACTTCAAAAGCACATCGATAATCCGTCAGCATTGCGAAATCCTGCAAAAATTTTCTCTCTTTTGTTTTGATATAATGGGAAGCAAAGATTTTTCGGGTCAAAAAACAATACTGATTGAGCAATTGTTAAAAATTCTGATAAACAGCACAGTGGAAGTTTTAGATTATATAAACGAGAATTACTTAAAAGTCCTCAGAGGCACTTCCAGCGCGGGAATTTTTTCTGTATTCCATAAATCTCCACTCATTTGACATTTTTCGCGGCGCTATTATTATCGGCACTTAAATTCTGAGTGATTTAATTTGAGAAAAGGAAAATACAATATACTTTATCAGTAATGAGTCGAGTGGGGCACAATTTGCTGCAGTCCCACGCCCCATCGCATTAAGAGGTGAGGCTCTCCCAGCTTTCTTGCTCAATGTCTCGTCAAATTATTTAAATTTTCCTTCTCCTCCATTTTCCTCTGAGCGAACACTTCAAAAAGCGCTATTGCATCAATCGGAGAAATGTCTGACTCTTATGGGTGCGTTCAGTGCAGATAAAGATTGATGCAAATTTGAGGAGAGCGATGAGAGTGAAAATATCAATGATCTGTGAAAAGGTCGAAGTACAATTTAAGTGGTTTATAGTTTAGATGGCCATTTACATGACTTTTAAGACTTTCATTTTGGGAATTGTTATTAGCACATACATATTTGACTTTTCTTACATTACATTAATTACTTTACATTCACTAATTACTTGACTTTTCTTACATTCATCACAAATAATTATTATTGTGGAATATAAATATGCTTTTTCATACTTTGCCCACCCCTGAAACAAAGATACTATTTATTTAATAGTATTTATTTATCTACTACTTATCTCTTCTATTATATATTTTAATATTATTTAATTAGAAATAATTCTATTTTAATTAGAAAATATTCATTTTAACTTAAAAAAGGATTAAGTTCAGATTGAGTGGTTCGAATTCATACTTTGAAAGTTAAAAATGAAAAGTGTGTCTGACTGAAAACATCAAATAGTATTTGAATCACACAATTCGATATCTAATTTTATATAATATTAATAATTTAGAGTTTTACAATCAACTGATAAATCAGTTCGTAAAATTTTGCGAGAGAAACCAAATGAAATTATCACTTTAAAAAATCTTTGAAATTAATTTTTCCTCATTATTTAGGTAATTCGTGACGCGGATAATAAAGGCAGTTATGGTCGCCAGAAATAAAAAACATGGCCAATATTTCAATAACTGAGAAAATTTTCAACTTCTAGTGTTAACCACAATCAAAATCACTTTTACTTTGGCCCGTTTCGTTGCAGACCTTTCAGTTTTTCCACGAGTGAAAATATTTGCTGCCAAAAACGGACCACTGAGTCCATTTAGAGAAAAATACGAAGGTTTCAGGTTGGAATATTTCCCAAATGTAAAATTTAACGCACATTTCATCGTGTACATCAAATAAATGACAGAGAATCTTTATAAATTTCTTTAAAAATGTGGCTGAGGTTAAGTTCGGTCAGTCAACGCCGACATTTTCACTCGAAATCTCCCAATCAAATCGGAAGTGACCACTCTCAGATGACTGAAATTATTAATTAGTGTAAAGAATGATTGACTCAGAGGAGTTTACATATCTTATGTGAATCGTTTTTTGAAAACCTTAAAGTGAAAAAGATTTTCCCAATGCCTCGACAACGAACATTTGTGCTCAAATAAGTGATATAAAATAACCTTTCAGTCTATTTTTCTGTCTAAAAAATCACAGATTTTATTTAGAAATAAAACGTCAACTCATATTTTAAGGAAATATTCTTTTGGAAAACCTTCGAAAGTGGAGGCATCAAAATTTTCCTTTTCATTCCCAAAGCATATTTGTTATCTAATCGTAATTGGCATTTCCAAATTTGTTCAATTATATAAATGAGTAAGAGCATTTAATGAAATATTTTCCTACTCGGGTACTTTTCTCGGATATCATCTCTTTATCTTCAGTCATAAAAGTACCAAATTCAAATGCAAAATCAATCAATTTCATTAACGTCATTTTGATTAAATCAAATTCGGAAACGGCCGCCAACTGTTCGAAAATCATCCAAAATTCAACTGAGTCGTTCAAAAATTAATTTCAAAAATTCTCATCAATAACCGCTTTTCCTTAAACCTGTAAAACATAAAACGAACGAGAAATTACCTGAAAATTCAGATCTTCTCTATTCAAAATGGCGGCTTTTAAGCCTTAATGTCCGCGAATTCTTCTCCAGGAATGTATAAAACTCAAACTATCATTTTTTCTTGAACCTTAAGCACAACACCTGTCTTCACCGATCCCGAGGAAAAGCACTTCACTCAAGAAAACTCTGCTGGAAGAACAAAACGTCTAATCCAAAAGGTGACACCGGAGGAAGAAAGAATCCGAAAAGTAAAAGGAAAGAAGCGTTCAACGATCTTACCTTGTACTTTCTCTGAAGAGAACTGGCACCTTATTTGAACAAGGTACGACCCTAAGGTACTGAGCATGCGCGAAAACACTCGTATCAGATATTCGGATTCATTCCAGTCTTCTTCTCCAAGATGAGGTTTAAATGATGCATAAACTTTTATGGAATTTCATACATTTTTGTCAAGTATTTGTACTTTAAAAAAAAATATATATTTGCATCAGTTCGTAATAACTGGAAAATGCGTTGCATTTATTAATTTATTCATTCATTTTCTGATGTATTCGTCCATCGCCCATTCAAAATCGGTTATTATTGAAATTGGAAATCACCTTAATCGGATTCTTTTAAAAGTGCACCATGTTGTTTCAAAAAAACTTCAATTTTCCTGATAATTCAGTCCGCTATGCTCAGCATTTTTCCTGTTTTTTCTTCTCCTGAAGAGTCAAACATGAAATTTGGCGAACTCATTTCTGCTGAAAGGTAACACCAGAGGACACAAAGATAAAATTTCCCAGTTTCAAATTAAAGATATTATCTCAAAAGAAGGGACAAAAGGGAGTATTTTTAAGCACAGATACCTGTCCAATACGACCTCGCACGCCTTGCTCGCATTAGGTGTAAAAAACTGGCTGGAATTGACCGAAAATGCTCTCGGCCACTCGTAAAAACCTTAATCCAACTAAAAGGACCGATGCACAGCTCACTTACTCTAAGAATGTCCACTTTCCATTGCGAAAACGTGTCCGGTGGTTTTTTCTTATGCTGATCACCACTCCGCATTCCAAAGTTTCTGGCAATGCTACAGAAATACTTTCCTGCATTTATGTATCAATAATTTCGTGGAAAACAATTTCATTCAATTTTTGAAAATATGATTGAGGACTGGCGACAGAAAACCACACTGCAGTTTAACTTCTCTATGGTTTGGGCGGTTGGCGGACCAAAGTTCGCAAAAATGGTGGATGACACAATAAAAAATTCAGGTTTCGGTTTGCCAAATGAGATAGGCGTGTAAGCAATAAACTTTTCTGTAAATTACTATAAAATCATTTCGTGTAGAAAGGTTACGAATCTAAATCTGATTTTATGGGAATTTATTGCATAATTTTTAAACCTCACAGAGAAAAGAAGAATTTTGGGGAAAAGTTTACGGTATTAAATGAAATATATAAACTGAATAAAACTCCTCGAAGAAACAAAAATCCCAGAGGAAAAGTTTAGTTTTTAATAATGAAAATCCATAAAATAATAAATAAACTTAAGTGGTTTTTAAGGGCACTTAAGAAGAAGAAAATAGACAAATTTCCGTTTTTAATCAGCGGAAAATGAGAAGAATTGCTCGGTAAATTAAATAAAAGCGTCATAATAAAGTTTTAAGATGCATTTTCCACAAAACTGACTAAAACTACTGAAGTTTAATTAAAACTTTTAAAAGTGACCGTTGAAATTAAATTTTAGCAATTCATACAGATTGCATCCCTCCATTTTACTGTAGTCTTTCGATCTTTTGGGGTTGTCAACTGCTCAACAAAGCAGAATGAACTAATTGGATAAATAAAATGTTCAGTAGCAGTTAAGACACCTTAGCACTCACTCCGAGAATGAGTGGGCCGGACAGTAATTCGCAGAACATAAAAAATCCCATACATTATTCCCCGCAAAAAAAAAAAAAATTCCTTGAGACGAGGACATTTCCCAAATAAAAACTCAAACTCGATGGGAATGTCGTTTTGGTACTTTTGGTACTCAATCGGAGAGGGAAATGAAAAGTTCTTCAGCGAGAGCAGATGAGCGAGAAATTAGATATTTCCATGGTTGGGATGTAAGTGAAATATTTGAGTTGTTATCCAGGTAAACCTGCGTTCATTACGACACAAACTGGTCGAGAAAGTTGCCGTGTGGTGCTCTTTTACACGAATACTTTTAAGGGCCGTCCATTTTACGTAATTCTAAATAGAGTTTACTTACACCTGTTTCAATAGACTCAAAACTCGACTAATATTTTTCATATCGAGTGTTCGGTTCAATGCTACCGGAGGGATGTCTCTTCTTTTGCTGCTGAACAATTCAAACATTTGTCGCACTGCTGATGACGAAAGCTCAAAATTTCTCCACTTTTATATAAAAAATCTACTTTTAGTATAGACATCATAAAAGATCTTTTTTTCTGGGAACCCATACGAACATTCAGAAATAAGAAAACTAATTTAAACCTGAATTCGCGCGCAATACTTACCCTCTGAACCGTGAGATTGTTATTGTTATACTACATTAAGGAATGCCTGGAAACAAGCAACAGTTCACACTATTCAAAGCAAAGTCAACAGTTCTCCATTTCAGATGACCGTTACGAAGTAAATAATCCGAAAATTGATTTCTCGTAATGAGGAAAGTAAAGTGAAGAGTAAAAAAGAATGAATTTTCTAATTGAATCCGGAAAACACCAAAAAGAAACCATATTGAAGGAAAGCACTGATACTTCGCTGTAAAAGAAGAAAAACCGCAACGAAACCCAACGAAAAATGGTCATTCAAACGGTTTTTTGTGTCTGATATTCCTTTTATAAGTTTTTGTGGTTTCACAAATATTTCTGAATGAAAAAAGACAATTAAAACAATCGATTATGGATTATGAATCTTATATAATACAGCCAAGTATAATCCAATACGTCTTATTACGAAATAACCGATCACATCTATATTCTGTAATTCGGTAATGATGCCACTGGACGAAGAAGGTCAAAGTTCACAAAATCAAATTACTATATTCAATTCGGTCCTTGAAGTGACAAGGCGAACTGTTGAATTCTGAAACCGCGCCTTTCAAGGCAACACACGCAGAACCGCCACGACGTCCAAATTGGAGGATGATGTCTGCAATTAATGGGTGGCCATACTTTCCCTTTGCCTTCGGTCGGGACAGATCTCCCAAAAGTTGTTGAAACGAATTCCTTTTGTTCAGTGGCCAACAGTTATGTAACCCTTTCCTCTCTTCACTCCTCTTAATTAAATGCAGCTTTTCAAAGATTCAAAATCATTTATTTAAATTTTGTTTTTTACTGTAATACATTAACGGTGCAAAATGGAAGGTACTTTTCAAATTTCATTAAAATTATGAATGCGAACAATCCATGAACAATTTTGAAAAAATTGACTGCGAAAAGCGGGTAATGAATCAGTGCAAAGAGTGGTAAAGACACACCCGAGAATTTAAGGTTAAATGAGCTCAGATTTTTTACAGATCATAAAAGATCACTTTAGGCGATTAACCACAGAAAATAATAAATTGACTCTGTCATTCATTTTCGAAAAAAAAACTATTATCAATGACATATAATTCATTATATTGAAATATCTTTAGAAATTATTATTCAACAAATTTACGGTTTAAATTTCCCATTTGATGATAAGCGTTTGAGGAACTTTTAAAACTGCCATTGGAACTTTGCAAGGTTACTACATATTTCGCGCTTTTCTATTTATCTATCGTAAACCTTATAATAAAATACATAAATTTATTTTTTCCCATTTTGGCATACTTTCAGAAAATTATCACAATAACCTTAGAAAGAGAAGCTTAACATTCGTTAATGCTTACTTCTGTTTGACGACTGTCTGGATGACATTTTCACCTTAGTCTTCCGAGTGAATCAACCAATAATATAAAACCTCCAAAAATTTAGCGCCTTTCAATTACAGTAATTTATTTAACTACTATTTATATTTTACTTAAATAAACGTGATTGTATTTCTACAAAAAAAACAATGTCCTTCTGCAGGGAATACATTTTCGAACGCGATTCTGTTGTTCGCAGGCCGGAAAGTTAATGCATCTAAGTGTTTGGAACGGTTTCACGTGCGTGTGTCGGTATCCACGGGCACATTATGCCGACTGATACCTTACTGCAATTTTTTCTAGAATAAATTTATTGGAAAAGGTCGAATTAGCAAATCACAAACTTCTTCTTACGTTCATTCTTCCTTATGAGCGGCGGCGTAGCTGAGATCTTCTATTCGCTCGAATAAAGGTTTTCTAAAGCACCAATCTCCTTCGGATTTTTCGTAAAATAACTGAAATTATACAATTTTTCATTAAAAGGAATTGTGAAATGGTACAAATATGGCGAATGGTACATACCTTTGTTTCCCAGCTCGTTCCTCTTTCTTTCCGTTTCTTTGCTTCATCTCTTTGCTTCTGCTCTAATAAAGTCTTTGCGAGCGTTGCTTTGTCAATGTCGTTCAGTCTTAAACCCGCGGTCACTTCCTTCCATAAATTCCTCGATTCGTTTTCTTTCTGCTCCAACACGCTTTTTACGTTTTTTTTAGTCACTGGAGTTTTCACAACGTCGACGAAGACTTCGCATTTCTAAAATCCAAATGATTTCAATGTATATGTTACACCGTGAATGACATAAATGTGGAAAATGCCGACTTTGACCGTCAGTCAAAGATGGAATATTTAATTACATTGTCATACATTCGGATAATCACAGATACGGTGAATGTCAACATTTACAGGTTAACCCGTTAACCGGATATGCCGTATATATACGGATAATGATTTTTCTTGGTTTATTTAATAAGTAAGACGAATATATTCAAGATTCAACCTGTTTACATAAAGATACATAAAGTCTCCTTCATTTTTTCACTACTTTTCACTGTATATACATTGCCTTTATACTTTTATGAGCTGTAATAAACATACCCTAAAATAATCATAAACCTAAAATAACCTAAAATAGTATAAACATAAAATATAAAAAAGTTATACAATATATATACGCCAACTGGTGCAAATGCGTGGCCACTACAGGAACCACTACTCGCAACGTACCGATCCGCTTAACGGGTTAACACATAAATAAGACATTCGGACATACACCAACCGACTATGTCAATGATTTCGGTGTTTCGCTGCAACATATTTATATAGATATTAAAAAAACGGTAGAAATTTACCCCCGTGTCGGTGAGTTTGGCCTCCATTACACCATTCCACTCTCCCGAAATCGTGAGAAAAGGTTTTTTCTCCGCAGGACCGTAAATTTCTCCAGTTATTCTGTGTTTTTTCCCACCGTAAAAAGGTTTCGTGTGAAATTCGATGCTCGCGTTGTAACCGGTTTTTTTGCAAACTATCGAAACGGTCCCGCCCAATTCGATCCAAGGAGTTGTCAGTATGGACCTGAAAAATTGGAGAAACTTCGTCAAACGAGAAACAAAAAACCATTCAAATGCGTTCGCGTGAACACTCACCTGCCATAGCCACTCGGGAAAGTCACCACATAATCCTCTTTATAATCCAACACGTGAATGGTGCCGTGTCCTATATTGTGCACTCCAACGGAAAGTCCCAAGAATTTGGATTTTGTGTACACAAACGCCTCGAAGCAAATCCTCTTAGCGACACATTCGGCGTAAAAGGCTGATACTGCAACGAAACCGCGGATGTTAAGAGCGGCAATTTAATGCTGAGCCGAAGTGTGATCGCTTACTCGGTGGGTGATGTGAGACTTGCTCAGCGACGAAGGCCAATTGGCCCCTCGTGCACCAGGGGACGGGCCCGTTAGGCACAACGGTTTTATCAGCAATTTCGGAGAAGCCTGGAATGTCCCAGTGACACTGAAAAATCTCCCCTAAAATAGGATTGTACGGTTTTTTCGCTACTGAGCTTTTGCGTCCCGCGTGGTACGCAGACATGTACCACTTCACCACCTGCACCATTCGTTCTTTCGGTGTGCTCTTATCCGAAATTCTGAAACGATCGCAAAACATTCATTTTCAATCTGAAAGTGCCGAAGTGAAAAACCGAAAGCGGTTTTGCTGAACGGTTTGCTTACCCGACGAACATGTCGGGATGCGCAAAGTAATCTGCATACATTTCCAGAAGTGACCTCGTTTCTAAGATGAATGTGGGCAAAACTACTTTAGTGAGATCCATTCCTATCTTCACTTGGGATAATAAATGAGTTATCATCGAACCGTGGTTTTCCATGGATATATCTGGAAAAGAGATTCAAATAAGAAACCGAGACAAAATTGTGTAAATATATAAAAAGAGAGAGAAATAAACTCACCGCTTTGGTCTTCATCTTCTTCATATAGAACTGTCAAAGAAAAAAGAAGGATAAATTCAGTATATTTAAGACGACATTAATGAAAAGTATGCGCATTTGAGGACATCCTCAATTTATCTAAAGCGTTTGAGTTCAAATCGTCATTTCCGTAACTAACCGTCATAATCCAAGGATCCATCATTTCGCATGGGAGGAGACGGTGAACCTCGAACACCTTTTCTACTTGTACTGGGGGCATTTGACAGCTGTGCCGAATTCGATTCCTTAACGCCGTTACTGCAAAAAAAAAAGAAAGAAAAGGGTTAAGAAAGACGGACACGAGGAAAAACTTCTTTCCCCTTCACTTCTTCATAAACCAGATTTTTTTTATTTGATAAAACCCAAGCCTAAATTGTTAAGTTCTGATTAATGTGATTAACGGTTATGATATTAAATTAAATATAATTAATTGAAAGTGCCTTTATCTATGCATAGGAGATGCATTGTTAGCAAATTAATAATTTGATAATATAAATTCTAAAGTGAGAAAACAACAATAATTTTTCAATTGTCCAAATCACTTCACAAGAAGAAGCGACCCAAATTGTCCCCTGTAAAGTTCCCAATCTGAGAAAGCTCAGACAAACTACTCCGGGTGCTACAAAACATAAATCACTTGAATGCTACAAAATCAAAACATAAACGATGACCACGCTGACATTTAATTGTCTCAAGCGTTTACCTGCCTACTGAACTGTCCACTATTCTCGTGAAAGCTCAGAGGCGAATAAATAATTAATTAAAAAGAGAACAAACTTATCTGGCCTAAGATTCAACATCTAAATATAAAAAAAAAACCTAAATAAAATCTAAGGAGCGGAGAATTATTGACAACGAACCGGAATAAAATAATATTTGCCGACATTGGCTTTGTTACGGAGTGCAAAATTCAAAAATAAAAACCGAAAATAAGTCAAATTTGGTATTGTCATTATTTCTCAAAACAGTGTTTTTGACTTTTCACACAAACATAGCCCGATAAAGACAAATTCATTATTGTA
The DNA here is from genome assembly GCA_028293925.1 of Brueelia nebulosa. Classification (NCBI taxonomy): domain Eukaryota; kingdom Metazoa; phylum Arthropoda; class Insecta; order Psocodea; family Philopteridae; genus Brueelia; species Brueelia nebulosa. Next base: position 791,976 of record JAQIBA010000006.1, on the reverse strand, counting down.
AATATTTACATTTTTTTTACAGAATGGAAAACGATTCTGAGGAAAATCAGACTTTATCATTTACCGTAATGTTTGCATGCTTCAATCACTGTTCTGCAGGATCGCATTTCGAAAATTTTCTTTATTTACGAGTCCCCATCAAACTGGAATTTTGTATTTTTTCGTGATATTTAACTTCAAAAATAAATTAATCCCCATTTTTTTAATTAATTGCGAATTTCACGGCCTTCTTGATAACACTGCTACTGCTAAATTGTTCACTGGAGACAATTTTTTGGACAAAACATTCAATACCGAGTTAATATCGCATTGTAAAACGACCTTAAACTTAATTACAGTAGAAAGCATAAATTATGCAAATTTGAGATTATAAAAAACTGAGAAACAAAATGAGCTTAATTTAGCAATTAATAAGCCATCTCTAATACCGAAACAAAGTTAACATTTTATAACTTTTTGCAGGGAAAACCCCCGACTTATAATTCTTCATATCGCCTTTAGAGTAAAGTAACTTTCTCAAAGTTCAACCGAAATACATTTACACTAAATGTGAGACTATCCGGAAAGGCAGAGATTCCACAATGAAATATCGGGAGAGAAACAAAAATCCCTTATCGCATTAACATTTGTGGTTATTATAATTATTTCGCCGAAGCATAATTAAAGTGCAGATTTTACTGATAAGAAGTCACTTTTCCTAATAGATATCTTCTGTCACAATTCCTGCATTTATTGCTGAACGAAATATTTCAAAAGCTTAAGCACGCAAAAAATAAAAAAGAATTTTAGCATAGTGAAATAAACAAATCAATCTTTTTGTTACAACCAATTGACCTTGCTTTATAACGAGCTAGGCTCAAAATACAATGAACGCAAGCTTTCGACCTCAAAAAAAAAAAAAAGAAAAAGAAAAACATCTGATCCCAAAAGCTCTAAATGAAAAAACTTACCTTCTTTCAAGTAATTCCTAAAATATGAAATTCTACTAATACTACAAAGCAAATTAAAAAGCTTTCCACGCCAAAATGAAAATAAATAAAAAATTTTAGGAGGATTATTTACCTCCACAATTTCTTGCACGCGGAAAACATAGCTATGTTCCATATTTATCGGAACGGAAAACCCAGAAAGTATCATGAAAAACTGCGTTGCAGAATCCAAGTAACTCGTGCCATTACTGTTAAGACTAAAAATAAAATCTTATGGCGTTTTTATTTTTCAGACGCGATGATGTAACCGTCGAAGGCAACACACATAAAGCTCACAAAGCGCTACTGGAAAACAAATCGAACATTACTAAGCGCAGGCTCGATCTTGCTTTTGATTCCACGAGATTCAGGACCGAAGTAAGTCAATCACTGAACGCGAAAGTAGAAAAACTGTCAATTTTAAGCCATCATCAAATTGTGACGACCTCACCGTTTTAAATCTGTTAATAAACTCCGAAGGCTTTTGTTATTTATAGACTTTAATATATGAAAGCTCTGTTTCTCTGCTGGGTTGCTTTCACTAAATCAAAAATTATTACCCTAAAACAAGTTTAGGGTTAAACGATTGCTTTAAAATCATTTTAACCCTCTGCTGTTTTTCATCCCTAAAATTGAGAATTTCAATCGAATAACAAATTGCGAAGACTGCGAACATTTGAGTTCCGCGTGGGAGAACTTCATTATGAACGAAACCGATAGATGTCCTCATATGTTCTACGTATGAATACCATAGACACTCATTTTTAAGGCGACACGCGGCCATGTTTTTTTATTAAAAATTGATGCCATAGAGGTAACTAATTCTTGCTCGATTCTATCAGTTTTAGGATAGATCATTGACAGATCATATTCTATCGGCCTGTCTCCGTTTTTAAGAAATGAAAATGAATAATTTTCGAAAAGACTAAGCATTTAAATAAAATTAAAAAAAGTAATTAACAAATCTATCTTCCACGACAGATAAATACTATCAAATATTATAGCTATGTCAGGGCATGACTGTCAGTTTCATGGGAAAAAAACAACCAGAAGCAAAATAAAGTTAAATAAATGAGCAATTAAAAGCCCGAGAACTGGAGATTAAAACAATAATAAAATTTTCCCTTCGGTTAAGAATCTTCAGCCTCCTTATTTAAAAAATTTAAAACCAAACCATATCTACATATATAAATATATATATATATATATATATATAACCAAACCATAACTATTCACTACTATACATATTGAGAATGAGTGCGTTAAAGATCAAGAATGCTGTGCATTAGTTTTATATAAAAAATATTAATATAAAAACTTACTCCGAAGGTATGAAACTGGAAGCAAGCGCGCGCATTGGCAAAGGACTGCTCAAGTTCTCATCAGCATCGAAGAAGTCATCATCATCATCCGAACTGGAATATGACGTTTCAGGGACCATTTCTGATGGCATTATTACTGTTATGGCCTCTGGATTGGCAACATGCGTAATACTATCTGAAATTCAAATTTAAATTACTTTTTATTTCTCCGTACACTTGTAAACAATGATGAAAGAATATTTAGCAACTTTGGGAGTTACTCAAGTTCATGTATTCGGTCAAAAGTTTGATCACTCGGGTTTTAAGGCGCGTAAAAAAAATTGTTAATCCAAATCATTACCTATAACGGTGGGCATAAGTCGACCCTCCAGACAATCAGAACCCAACTCAACTTTTGACGTCTGAGGCTCATCGCTTTGTAGGGGCTCTCCACTTCCTGTTACTGTCTCCCTTGAGCTCACGCTTGATTGACCCCCGAAAGGATGCTCTTCGGAGGAAGCGCTTGGTTTTCTAACGTGAAATTGACTTCCTTAAAGTAAAAAGAAAACAGATGCTAAAATACCTATAACGGTACAGGAATTTGCAAATATTATAATTCTCCTTAAAATAAATAATAAAACGCGGCCATGTTCAGAAAGCACGATTATTTTAATTAAAAAAAAACTCACCTAAAGCCCTTGACTTTTTAGACTTATAATGAGAAGTAACTAATCCGATCCCATATACAGGATCAATTGTGTTCTGTAAAAAAGGCAAAAATTTATTAAAGCTGAGCTTTCGAAAAATTACTGCTTTTTTTTAAATTTAGCTTTTAAAAAATAATGCTGATTAATACACCCAATAAGTTTAACATTAATTCGAATTCCAGAGAAGATAATATAATCAATACACTTTCGAAGTCTTCAATTGCAGTAAACTTTCATGAAATTCTATATGTGAAATTCTATTGAATTTTTGTTAATTTTATCATTATTAAAACACATAAAATTAAACTCGAATTAAATTATTATAATATTGGCTTTAATTTAAAACTAAATTATTCACTTTCACATGCAAAGTTTAGGTTAAAATTTAAGCTCACCTTTAAAATTTGAAGTAAAACAATCGCTAATTTCACAGCCCCTAAAATTAACTGAAAGAAAATATTAAAAAATCGTAAACATATTTGCTTCCCATTTCATATTTTTTCACTTAAAAATAATTAAACTCTACATCGAACACTACATTTTATCATTAATTACTGAAACGAATATTTTTAACATGGCGTACACCGCAAAAGCCATTTTAAATAAAGAAACCATTTCTTGAAATGTTATCTTTCTAGGAACACAGAGACATCTTGAATTTAAGCTCTTCACGGTATCACGGATAAATTTTTAAAGTTCTCATGACACTGATGAACACACTTTTTCCGTTCAATAATGGACCGGTCAAGTCAAAATTTGAAACATAAAAAATATTCTTACACCAAAATTATGGGAAATCCTCTCCAGCCGTACTTTTAGACTTTCATCTTCAACGGTTTCAATCTGAACTTCGAGCGATTGGGTTTGTTCGATTAAAATTTGAAGGAGAACATCGGCCTGGGCGATTCGGTTATCAAATTTCTTCATATTCGTCTCGTAAGAACAATCTTCTTCCTCGAAGTGACCCTGAAAAGCAATGTTATTTATATCTTCACGCATATTTCACTGTTTTCAATGGGAAGGGGGCGGAAAGGCTTAGACATTTTTGAAATTTTATTTTCCCCAAATATTCCCTGTCAAACCATATTCGTTGAGAAAATATCTTTGCTCTGATTTCGAGATCACGAACATCTGTAAGGTTATGCAGGAAGACTGAATGTAGAGCAGGGTCGCAAGTACTTCGCATTCTTATCAAGAATAATGAATATTTATGATCCCGGCTCTCAGGAAATTGTTAACCTCCTGAGAAAAACTTTTAAACTCTTATTAAATGGAAATTCCCTCTTCTCAGTGAAAAGCGAGGAAACATGAAATTCTCTTCTTCACCTTGAACAACTGATGGGGGATGTGCTTCCTCAGGAACACTATGGGCTGCACTTGGTGTTCATGATGGAAAACGGCATGCCTCAAAATGGTATCCTCTAAAGCTCGAACCCACACTTCCCTTTCCGCTGAATTTCTCGCCTGAAAGTGGAATGTTTTTGAATCTGTTGTGATGGTGAAGTTACCGTCTTCTTCGTTGTCTATCCCAAGGATGGCACCTTTAAGTCGTACGCAGCCACGGCGCACCCCGCGCATCATTTTCTCTCGGGACTGAAATTAAAAAGAATATATATAAGACAAAGGTTGAAACGAATAGGAATATGTCTTTTAGCATCCATTGCCATTGTTCATTTGAAAGAAAGACGGAATGGCTCTCCAGTTCATTGAGAAAAATTATTCAAAGCGACCGAGAACAGAAGTGTGGAATTATTAATCAAAATAACCTTTCTTAAAACAAGAATAATTATTCTGAATAATTCATTAAGTCCTAGCTTATTTAATAGCGAGTGGCTTTAATTATTTTTACATTTGAGGTAAAACAGAGAAATGTGAGAGGTGAAAAATAATAAATTTTATTTGCAGGTAATTGTCTTGTTTATTTACACTATAATTTTTTATACAATTTTTATATAATACTATTCGCATTTCTTATTAAAATTAAACGACAATGACAATGAATGCTGATCGAAATTCAAATTCAGACGTAACCATTTCTATATAAGTAATCAAAATTCTTCATTTTAGGTGCAAAGTACTTAGGCAAAAATGGCAGGTAAAACTAGTTACTACTGGTTTGACTATTTAAAGGATTACATGAGTGAAAACTCAGGTTTGTTTAACTTTTTTTTTTATTACCTGAACGCCATTACTTATCTGCTGTGACTGCAGACGGATCCGGGGGAACATGACTCCCAGAAAAGCAAAGCAAAATTTTTTTTATAAATTTCCTGCCGATGTCAGAAAGATAATAACTCATATTACATTCGATAAAGTTATAAATATAAAAGTTTTTCACAAATGTAATAATAATACAAATTTCCTTGACAGTATAAGTCAGATAAGTCTAGAGAAGTCAGAAAAAGTCAGGTTCTGTAATGGCCAAACTAAGTTTACCTCTAGATCCGCCAGTGTTTAGCATAAACTTCATTTTTTAATTAAAAAGTGAACCAAAAATTTTTATATTCGTGGTTTTTTTCAATAACAGATCCTCGAACAAAAGGATTGCTATTTATGGACAGTCCGGTGCCTTTCATCACGCTCACAGTATGCTATCTGTATTTTGTCTGTAAAGCTGGTCCACAGTATATGAAAGACAAGAAACCGTACAATTTGAAAACCATTATTACCATATATAATATTTTCCAAATTTCATCGTGTATTTATTTAATTTACGGAGTAAGTGTGTGTTTAAAGCTTTAACAAAAAAACTCGTTTCCCTGCATTCAATATAAAGATTTGCATTTGCAGATGCTGTCATTCGGCTCTTTTAGACTGTTTGAATGTGACCAAAAACATCATTCAATGGATTCTAAGAGGTATCAGATAGCCAAATTGGTTTGGTGGACAACAATGCTTAAAGTGACTGAATATTTAGAGACGGTATGAAACTATTTCTTCATTAAAAAAAAACAGTATACTTACCATTCATTTGAAATTTATTAATTCATTAATATAATATATTATATTGGAGTTACAATACAATATATTATAGATTTAAATGAAGCTATAGATAAGGAATAAATGAAATGTGAACATTTGTACATAATTCAAGTAACAAATTTCTTGTTTTTAAAGGTTTTCTTTGTTCTGAGGAAAAAACAAAACCAGGTTTCAGGCCTGCATCTTTATCATCATGTCTCTACATTGACACTTGCTTGGCTCACTTCTAAATTTCAACCAGGTATTCAAAATGAGTTAAATAAATAATCTGAGAAAAAAAAAACAAATTGCCTGCAGTCTTTATCATATATAACTGTTAAAAAAACCATATATTCTGGTTCATTTACATAAATTCTAAACTTTACAGGTGTGGAAACTGTAGCTCCTATAGTTCTGAATTGCTTCATTCATGTTTTGATGTACTCTTACTACCTAATAGCTCTTCATGGAGGAAAAAAAATTCAAAAGAAAATAGTTTTATGGAAAAGATCTCTGACAATTTTACAAATGGTAAATACCAATTCTAAAAGTTGAAATTTTTTTAAGCTCAAAATATTATACAAAACTCATCTCATTTCAGGTACAATTCACAATTATAATAATCCATCTTCTTAGTGGATTTAAAGGTCACTGTTCAGGCCCAGTATTTCTTTTATACCTGACACTGCTGAATATATTTATAAATTATTTTCTATTTTATAGATTTTATAGAAATGCTTATATAAAAATTAAATAGTCTTCAAAATTTAAAACAATTATGTTAAAATAAGGTTCCAAGCTTATTTTTTTTTCCTCTTACCCCAATGGAAGAGGTCACATATTTAAATTAAGTAAGATTATCAGTATATGTAATTTAATATATTATTAATAATAATTATTATATATTTTAAGAAAAATACTGTAACTTTTTCAACAAAGATTTCATTTTTGTTTTTGCATCCTTCAATTCACTCATTTTACAGAAAATTAAAAGATATTTTTTAAAATGTAGTTTTTATTCTTTCACCAAAAAATAATTGTGAAGAATTTAATAGCCTTAGTTTTAAAAGCCATGATGAATTTTGTAATACTAAATTCTCTATGTGGTAAATTCTTTGGCTTGTTTGCTAAACATTGTCTGGAGTGCATCACATTTCAGATTAACAAGAACAAATCCTACACATAAATTTTATTCATTTGATATTTAAGAAGAACTAGGGGTTTTAGTCTGACCATTTAGAAAAGCACATGAAACCTTAGAAGTGTTTGTTTTTAAAATTCCAACTCATAAAGGGCTTCAAATTACATTTTCACAAAGTTTGGCCTAAATTTTCAACTTTTCTTTTCTTAGAAACTACCAGAATTTACTTCAAAATTTTGGAATTTATTTTAAAAGGTTTTAACAATCTTCAAAAAGTATAGGACATCTATAACTATCTCTCAGTGCATTAAAAGTTGCTTAAAAGTCCATGAAAAGATATTGTCACAGCCCATTAAGTAATATTAAAGGCATAAGAAAAATAAAAAATAATTTAGGGAACCTAATATTTTCTTTAGGAAATTACTGAACGTTTCAATTCTGCAGAAAGTTACAAAAATTCAATTATTCTTTACAATTTGACTGCATTAGACGTAGATGTCAAAGTACAAAATAAATCATCAAGGCCAAATAAATTTTACACAAAATTTGTGAAAATTTCTTATATAAAAATAAAACGATTTAATTTACATTATTTGTGCTTTATTGAATCGTAAAATGAACCTATCCCTCAAATAATCAAAATGTAAAGTAAAAAGTAAAAATAACCTCACCTGGATTCGCCCACCCAGCAATGGAAGAAATGCAAAAAAGACCAAAACTAATCGCTAAAGAAGTAAAAAAATTAACTAACCGTATAATAAGAAAGCAAACCGGCATTTTCGTCTAACACAAACCATCTGTGCTGCCATCCTTTCATTACATTTGTCCATTTTGTCAGAGAACCTTCTAAAGACGGTCGCGTCATTTTGAAATAAAGTGTCAATAACGACTGCATTTCCTTTGCCTCTCCCAAAGGAAACTTTCGAAATTCCGCTAGACTTCCTGCCTTACGGGCATGCTTTTAAAATGCCTGCAGTAAAACCGACAAGCGCTTTATTGAATTAATGATAATTTTATTTTTCAATTTTTTCTTATTTATTAATTAATTCCATTGTCGGATAAATAAAAATATCGCTCGTTTTAAATTGCCTCGCTTTAAAAAACTCTTCGCCATTAGTTCCTTTTCAAAAATGAAATTAATAAACTCAAAACTAATTTTAATTTTTTTTTACAAAAGTAAATTAACTTCTGTAAATTATTGACTTGTTAATTTTATTATCCAATAAATAAAAAAGCGTTTGATGTCTTAATCTCATGTCGCCCTTTATTGTGTCTAATGGAAAAAGTTTGGAAAAGGAACACTTACTTTTCAAAGTTCTCCTTTGGCAGGAAAAATGTTTTTCATAATTTTTTATTTAGGAGCCTTTTCCAGTTAAATTATCAGGTTCTGAGAATTTTTTTTTAACGGTAAATCCAGTGAGTAGTGTTTTCAGCATCCACGCCCATATTATCAGCAATATCTTACGAATTATTGCTATTTTTGAGAGATTAAATGATTTTACCGTTCATTTTTTTTCAACTGTATTTACTCGGAGGAATGGTAGGATATTTCGGGACGTTTTCTAGGACATGTACTTTTGCAAAAAAAGGTGAAATTTTGGATTATTTCCAGCTTTTTGATTGAGAAGCACTGTTGTAGATAAATTAATTAACAGGTGAAAATCCTCAGGTTTCTCATAAATAAATCTAAGAGGACACTCAAGGTATAAGCCTCAAGCAAACACTTTCACTACTGCTTATAATTTATTTATCATCTAAGCTACAATGATAAGAACACTCGCACTCATGGGGTCCGCTAATCAAATAAAAATATACAACTAAATCACGACCAACAAAACACTAATACATTCATAAAGGGCTAAAGATAGAAAACATCGTTCAAGTCAAACTCTTTCCAAAATGGTTTTTATTTTCGTTACTTTTGATAATTAAATTGTTTTTTTTTTCCTTTATTCGAGCCTTTTGATTAGAGTTTGATCGGAACAAGGTGTTCTTTGAGACCGAAGTGAAAGCCACATTCTAAAAGAGAATCACTTCCTTTTCGAGATAGCTGGCTTACAATTATTTACTGTTCCCCAATCGTTTGTTAGTAAAACTCATGGGTAGTGGCCATTCAAAAAAAAAGAACTCAGTGCCAAAATGTGTTCACAGGACTGAACAATAAATAATTCAGAAGCCGAAAATCGGCGAGCAATGGCATCTTGAGAAATTCATATAATCTATCTTATCTCGGGGAAACTTTCGAATTGATATGTCCGGCCCTGATGACGGCGACCTTTCTCTGAGTGCGAACATGTCCAGATGATACCTCCGTTGTGTCTTTCACTGTAAAACTTCCCGATGAACTCTCGGAAATCTCTTCCAAATCCTCATTTTCCGAATTCGATTCCGCAACTTCAACGAACTGAGCGCTGAGTTCTCCGCTCAGTTTACTCACTTTCTGAGTTCCGATGTCGTACATAAAAATTTCCTTTTCGTTTGAATTGGCGTTGTCTTTGGACCTAAAAACAAAACCAAATATTTTTCTCTCTCTCTTATCTTTAAAAGTTATTTTCTTAACAAATCAAAAATCAACAACGGAATCGCCATTTAAACGGTTCCTTCAAACTAATTATTGATGGAAAATCACACATATTGACGCAAATGCTGAAGGAAAAAGTGAAAAATTCCTACAAAAAACTACCCTATGAGAATTAATTAGACTGGTATTTAATTATTGTGTATTTCTCTTCGATGAAGAAATTTTCCGCTCGTGTGCATGCCTCATTTCCAGCAATGGCCTCTGGACAGTGACATGTAATTAAACCGTCCACGAGCGCGAAAAATATACGATAAACCCGATGCAAATCTCTGACGTAACCACCCTTTTGAGGGATGCCAAGAGGGAAAGCAAAAATTCAAACACACCTCACGCCGAGATTATGATGCAACATCGAGATTCATACAAAACAAAGGAAATCCTTAACATGGTGGGATATCTTAAAAAAGCATCTGAGTGAGGAAAGTATGAAAAAATATTTGCTTCAGCAATACTTACTCGATTACAAGAAGCACCACCGATTGTTTGTCAAGGGAAGTATTGTTCTCTTTGTCCAACCATTTCCTGTAATTCTCCGCAGTCGGTTTCTTCACCAAAGTTTTGAGAACGTCTCCGGCAACGAAGTGCACGCCCTGGACTTCCAAGACAGGGTGGGACGACCTTCTTCCAGCGCGAGTGTCCTCCTCTGTTTGTTCATGCTTTCCCAGGAACTCGTAATCGACCGGGGCTAAAACCACCACACTGGTCACGTTTTTCCCCCGAAGTTCCGGCACGTCGGGAACGGGAAACTGAGCGCCGGCGACCTTCAGCGGTAAATATCTATTATATTTGGAATCATTGAGAACAACGGGTTCCAGCTGAGTGGCGTCTGCTTTCACATACTGGTTGGTGACCTGGGCACCTTCTTTGCTGTCGGGGTTGTATCGTACGACTTTCATTTCCATCACATCCGAAGGCGCGTTTGGAGACACAATAACGCTACTCTGCTCCGATCCTTCTGCAATGACGTCATCCTGCCTAGAAGGGGCTTTTACCACGGATGGCACCGGTTCACTTCCTGCCACCGCCTGGAAGTTGGCCAAAGCATGGGGCGGCAGGTTTTCGATGGGAATGTCTCCAATCTTGTCATAGTCCAAAATCTGAATGTCCGCGTTACTTAGAATTCCTGAACTGAGGAGCTGCTCACGTAAGTCATCGGGGACTTCCTTGGGCAGAGCAGCCACGTTCTGCTTTTTCCTCTCTTCCTTCTTCCGCTTCTCTTCTTCGGCTTTCTTCGGATCTTCGGTCACGTACTCAACGGCCGGCTGTGTCGTGTGTTGGTACTTTTTCAATGATTCTGTGGTGGTGAAGGGATTTTTGGGTGCAGAGTGCTGAATGCTGGGTTTCTGCGAAAACGATGGCCTGGGGGTTTGATAAATAAACGATGATTGGGGTTTCTTCGTCTCGAAACGGTGGTTGCCGGAGGGAAGTTCAGGAGACACAGATCGAATAATTTCGGGTGCAAACGTCGTCTGGAAGTTTTGGTGAGCGAAGAAGTTCTGATTTTGTTGATCTAAAATTTGAGTTTGAAGACGTTGCTGCTGATGATGCAGTCTGTTCAACTGCTCCACTTGTTGCTGATGCTGAAAGTTGGGGTGGTGTTGAAATTGATGTTGCTGAGGGGGTTTGTTAATGAAAGAACTCTGCGATGCTAACGCCGGACTTTTCTGTATAATCGGACCGAGCGAATGTGACGGAACTTGAGAAAATGTGGGCGAAGATTGGGAGAAAGGCTTCTGCTGCTGCGGTTGTGGATGTGAAGGTTGGGGGAAGGGTTTTGGTGGCTGATGAAACGATGGCACCGATGGGTTTGGTGGACCTAACGGCCTTTCTGGAAAAGCGTGTTGCTGTGCAGCTTGATTGCTAATGGTCTGATACTGCTGGGGTGGTTTTCGAGGGGGACCGATATGGAAACTCGACTTTAAATGAGGCTGATTGATTGAATAAAACTGCTGACCTTGTAGAGTTGATTGTGGTGGCGCCTGGGGGCGAGGTTGTTGTGGGAACGGAAAACTTTGCTGCGGTTTGGGGAATTGCTGGATGTGCTGAGGGAGGGTTGTATAACGCGTAGGACTTGAAGATGGGAGCGGATGATTCGGTTGGATTTTAGTCTCTAGAGGCTTGAATGGCTGAGCTGGAAATTGTGGCGTTTGTTGGAACGTTGGTAAAGGCGTCGGTCGTTGGAATTCCCTCGGTGGACTCACTGAATGAGATTGAAACGATTGCTGAGGAGGTTGAGTTGGAGGCTGAAATGGAGCGGGATTTCTTTTGGTGAGTTGAGATTCGGAATTTGTTCTCACTATGCCAGAGGTCTTTCGCTTTGGTGGTAAGAGGACAGAGGGTTGGGGAGCCGATTGTTCCTCGAAGTCTCCTCTGTGATGGTAGTGGTGATGGCCTTCTTCGTCGTGGTGCGGCCCTCCGAATGTTATATGAACGTTACCTGTGCTGTGGTACACCTCAGAATCGGGTTTGATGATTGCTTTTAAAGTGGTGCTTGGTCTAGGGGGAAGTGTCACCTCTTCCTCATGGTGCAATTGTTGATGGTGATGGTAATATTCTTCCTCTTCTTCGTGGTCGTTATTGTCGGCGTTGTTAGTCGGTGGTGTCACCGCTGGTACAGGAGCATCGTAAATAATCTTTTCTTCTCCGTAATGAGAGGAGGGGTCTTTTTTGTATTTAACGTAGAAAACTTGAACTTGTTCTTTCTTCTTTTTCTTTGGGGGTGGCGGAGGAGGCGGTGGCGGTGTCGGCAACGACTGATTAGATTCTTTGATTATTATCTCAATAATCGGTTCCGGCTCTGTAGGAAGAACATCGTAGAGTATCCCGGGAACGGCATAAGCTTTCAACGGACGTTGCTTCTGTTGGTGAAAATGAGTGGATTCCACTTCTTGATCTTCCAGGAAGGACACATGACCAGATTTTGAGTTTATCTGTTTTTTGTTTTGAATATCAGTGCTGCTTTCTTCCCTTTTGACTTTGAGATCACTATTCGGAGAAGCTTTCGCTGCCGTCTCCGAACTTTTACTTTTATCATAAAGAGGATCAGGTTCGGAATACTTCACCAGAGGTTCCATTAAAACCGCATAGGGAGGAACGCCATTTGACTTTTTTGGTAATGATTTTTCCCCTCCATTGGGAGTTTTCAGCCGATTGAACTGAGGAGCTTTCGAACCGAAATCGTTCACTCTGCGATTGCCAGTTCGAACGAATTCGTAGGGGTGCACTCCCCTGTTATTGACGGGGTGGTTGACAGCGCGAGCCACAGAGGCCAGGAACAACTGCAAATAAAAACCCACATTAATACAATCGCAGAATGTTCGCGTAGTAATTCCCTACGCAGAAATTATAAACAATAAGTATTGTAAATATCCGTTTTAAGATCATATAGTTAAGATATTTAGATATGAGTGTCAAATGACTGAAGGCGTAAAAAACAAGTATAGCCGGGTGATAAAGCGGCCCGAAAACAGCCCCGTTAGAAACTTTCACGAGGTTTAACGCGTTCATAAAATTCCACCACATCATTAAATGAGGTCTTCGGGTTCTAAAACCTATCATTGCGTACCTCCGATGTACTTCTCTGTCAGAAAGACATATGTTCGGGAGATATTGCTACTATCGAGAATAAGGCTACACTATGTGAGTTTTAATTGGTTTATGGTTTCGTTGATTAATATTCAAAATTGATTTCATCCTTAGTGAAAGCTTTTGATTCATATAATTATACCCCGTTTATTTCTCACAAAATAAATGAATTTACACATACTATAGTTCTCAAAAAGGTTTGATTGAAAAAAATATTCTCTATAAAATGCACTTTTTTTATAACTCGAGATTTAATTGAACTTTAGTCCAGATTTCTCGTGTTTTACAAATAAAAATTTAATTTCTAACTCAGTTATAAACAAAAAATCGCCTCTGGGGGTTCCGTGTCATTGGTGCAACTGCACTTAAAATATTTCAGGTCTTCTTTCAAATGATAATTTCAAGATTGTACTAAATTAAAAAGGGTTGTTGAATCCTTTTTGGTGGTGCACCGGTGAAGGATAGTGTTTTGGAGCAGGTGCTTCTTTTTTAAATTGTTTTATTAATGGATGTAGAGAAATTTTTAATAGTTTGATATGGTAGGATCACTCTTGAAAGTTTAAAATTTTTAGAACTGATCGAAGCAATCTTTTATTCAGAGAGAAGCAGACTTCGCTACCGTGAGAATACTTTAACGAGTTTATCCAGTTAATAAAATTTTATGGAAGATAACAGTCGCTTTTTCGGACAGATTTTATAACTTTCATAAAACAAATAAATGGAAGCATAAATTCGGTTAAATACCAAGTAAGTAAATTGTAGGATTTACAAAACTTTTTGAATTTGGTTTCCCAATTTGGATTCTGAAAAGGATGGTAAAAGTTTTAAATGCATTGCTCATAAGATGGTTTTCCACTAAGTACATTTAGTACTGATCTACTAAATTCTAATTGCATTCGTATCTACATGCACAAGTGAATGAATCCATTAAAAAGCATATTAGGTTAAATAATGTTAAACTGAGTTGGAAATAAACAATTATGCATAGGGAAAGCGACGAAATCGGAAGGAGGCGACATCAATTAAGCTTTCTCCGAGTGCCGGTATGCGATGCGGATATTTTATTATTTTTGAGTAAATTCTTCCGCTTCTTGGCGCAACAGGCCGGCTTAGGTAGAAAACAGTCACAACAACTGCAGCCACGTATTAATTACGCTTGCATATTCCGTAATTATTTACCGACCTTTTTAACAAATATTACGTATAGTTCAACAATGACAGTTCCCATCTATTAAAAGCAAACTGGTTCAGTGACATAACCAAACTTGAGATTTGCACTTGTCTTTACCTCCGATAAACCATTTCTCAAGAACTATTTTATTAATGATGAGCCGACCAAAGCGCACAGGTTCCAGGAACGCAATTAACGAGATCACTCCTGCAAATCGACATTCTATTCCATTCTCATATGTAAATGATAGTTACAAAATGGAGACTAAAAAACCATCCAATTTGTTTTAATTATTACTCTTAATATTTATATTTTAATGTCAAAGTTGATATTGTAATCTAAATGGCCTTTAATGCCTAAGGCGTAATAAAGGCCACAATAAATATATTATGTTATATTTATATTATTTTACGGTTAACTCCGACTCCTTCACTCAATTTGACGGTTGGTTTAAGATTTTTCAGTGCCAAATTTTGATCACTTATGCTTCAATTATAATTGAAACTTAAAAAGGAGAGAAATTTAACCCTTAAAAGTGAAGTAATAATGCAAAATGAATGAAAGTCGTACATCGCGCGGCATTTATTATATCATTATTGGAAAAACCTAATAAAATATTGGAAGTCGAACTCCTTTCCATTTTTCATTGCAATTGATCCGAATGATAACAACTCATGGAAGTTCATAACATCATTTCTTACACAATCCTGAGCTCTAAACAAGCCCACTTGCAGTTGCGAAATTAATGGAAACTCTGCACAAAAAAAATGAACTACTGTCCAGCCCAACGTCTTAAAAAACGAACCATAAACAGGAACTCCAACGGAAATGAGTGGTACCCTAGAATAATCAAATAACTTTTACTCATAAAACTACAAGAATATTGTTCCCCGGCGACTTCCTTAAATTTTAATTTTATTTCGAAAACATTTGTCAAACGTTTACGACCTCTGCATAACAATATAAGAAATGCAAATATATATTCTATTGTGTAATATTAAAAGCTTTCCCCACTGCTCACTCTTTCCGCACTCTTCGCCTAATGTTCTCTTGACCTTTGAGGTACGACCTTATTTTTTTTCGCTTTTATGAGGTGATCTAAATACGTCAATCCGAGAGATGTTTCTCTGATACTGTCGATAACTTTTTGTTTATTTTTTTTCTCCATTGGGATTAAGAAAAAAAGGAAAAGTGAATAAATTCCAGTGTACCTTGACGTGAGGACTGGAAAGTGATTGCCTTTTCCGGTGCCTCGGTAAATAATAATTAGTAGAATCACGCGTCAAAATGACAATTTTGCCAATTCGGCCTGAAATGTTCCCTCTCGAGCCGGACAATGACTTTCAGAGAGAGAGAGAGAGAACCACGAAAGGAAAATCTTTTCATTTCAATTAATCGTGATAGTTTGTTTCTTTCCCTTCAAGTTTAATTTGAATTGTAGGCGTTTTTAATTAGAAGTCTTCTGGATTTTAGAGAATTTACAAACTCAATTAAACTGAGAGTTTCAGAGAGCAATCTCTCCATTCTTGGAAATGGGCTTTGAAATTTTCACTGCTTTCAAAGTTACCTTGCTCTAAATATTTCACAAAAGTTAAGTTGTTGATTTAAATCGGAAAAACGCCGGTACTAATTAATTTTTATCAATTATTTAAATCTTTTACTGCTTTATCTTTATTTTCAGAGTATTTAAGAAAACGGTTGCGGTCCTTTACCAGAAATGTTGATCGTATAAAATCTAACTTCCTTGGTTCTAAAATTTTTTATTTATTTATTATTATTTAATAATTAATGTGAAGAACTCGAAGAATAATTTCTTAGTCCGGTAGTCAATTAAAACCTAAAAAGCCGTGCATGATCCAAAGACCGTTGCCAAATGCGTGAACCGTAAGAAAAAGTCAGTCGGTTACTCAAACTGTTCGCCGTGAGGGGCATAATTTTTATTATAACTATTATTCTGATCCTCAACTCCTATTTATTATGTAATGGAAAGCATTACTTTCATTTCAAAAAAAAATTTTTATTGTCATAGTACAAAAATTACGGTTTCTTTTCCAAAAATTTTTTCAAAATATCATTTATTTTGTTAATGTATAAAACAGACACACAGCATTAAATGTTATATCAGCGAAGGGTTAAAGTTTTCATTTTCTTGAGATTTTCTCGATTTTCCTCATTCTAAATTTTTTCACCCAACATTCGTACTCCAACAAATTGTAAAATGTCTAAAAAATTAAAAGTAAATTTTTTTCCAAAAAAATAAAAACTCACCAATAGTAGCAACTTCATAATATATCCAAATTTTTAAAACCGATTGTAAATTATAAATCCATTCAAAAATGAAATTTCGATATAAAATAAAATTCGCAGTGCATTCACTCGCACTTCACCTGCTTTCAGGTTCTTTAATACATATTGATCACAGCGAACGGTAAGCCAAGGTCGATGGATGGTACCTTACTGAATTCTTTAAATTCAGGTCCAAGACGTACCCAACTTTCCATCTCAAACGTACCCCCGTCTAAACTCTAAAACGGGATCTACTTTCACATTTCATCGCGATTGTGGGCCCTTGTTCCTCTCAGGGAGAACTTCGCTCGGGTTCACAAGGGCATGTCCGCCATTGGCCTCCCCCTCCCCGAGTGCCCTTATTGCTCGCTGACTCTCTTCTCTCACCATTTCTCTCCAACGAGTTTATGGGATTATTGACTAAGGTTATGTGATTCTGTGTAATCGGGTATTTTGGCGAAGTCCACAATCCGTTTTGACTAATGATGAGATCTAATGATGCCGCTATGGTTCCAGATTTGTTTCCAGCCAGAGAATCAAAATTTTCATTAATTTTCACAACTGTTTCTGTTTTCCTTCCTTTATAACCTTTGACCGAATTATTGGGATATTTGCCGGTAATGCAAACATCAAAGAGTGGTACACTTGTCATTCATTAGCCATTTTTCAGATTGGGATACATTTTATAGTAGAGTTAATTAACACCAGGAACCGCTCTATAAAATACCGGCAATATAATTTTTCGGATATAATTTATGAGACAATGTAATATTTCCGGAACCCAAACGCCCCACACGTTGAAGAACCCTACTGAAAATGGTTATAAAACTTTCTTACATGTTTTTTCCATTATCATCATTTCCAAATTCATTAGTTGTCCAAGAGGGATGACTGACGCTCACTTTTTTGTCATCTTTACTCAGTTTCTTAAATGTATTTTTGTCTTTCTTCCAATTAACCCTTTGCGGTGGTATGTCTGCTGTCAGCCACAACAGCAAGGAACTATACGAATATATACGAATCTTATACTGTATGCATTCCTATATCAGTTTATACTTTTCCTCAGTTTCTATTAAACCTTTTCATCAACTAATACAATTGTATTTATGAGTAATTAGAGATTCTCTCTTGTTAAAATACTACTAAATATTAGTGAATATTATGTATATGTATCTCTGCTCTTTCCAAAGAAATTAATTCCGACCAATAGATACCCATCCCTAAATTTTATACGACCGAAAAGGGTTAATGCAGATGGACAAAACAGCGCAATTCAATCCGTAATTGTTGAAACATTAAAAATAAATACTCGAATAAGAAATATGTCGCCAGAGGCAATTAAAAAAACAGACTGATTTCAGGAAACGAACACCGGTCTGATTAACTCATGCAGTGATTCTGGAGAATGCAAAAAAAATCTTTTGTTTCGAATAATCGATGCGTTAATGCGTTCTGCTTTGTCAAATGCTTTGTTAAAATGCAAACTGCACTCGAAGATGCAATTACAGCTCTACTGACTTCTTCAGTTGAAGATGTTGCAAACGAAGAAGTATATCCATCTGTGTGTAGATGATTGCATTTAGCTCAACCCTTTACTCATGCACAAGTCCAGTTATCAAAAAAGCCTAATTTAATGCCATTTGTGATAAATGGCTCCTCTTGACCGACTTTTGAACACCCAATTCTATACATATATTCTCACATAAATCCTTGAAATTTCCAACGCTGTGGATTTTTAACTCTTTTGAATTTATTTCATGAAAATAAAGCATGAAATTCTGTGGTTCGAAATTATAAGTGGGGTTTCAATGACGAGTCTTTACCTAGGGCAATCGTTTGATTGGAAAAATAAGGGATGAAAGCCAACATTCGGTCAGGGGTGAGTTCCTTCCTTTCTTAGCGCTTCGGGGTTTAAATATCTCACGTGAACAATCGCCTTACGGCAACTTGTTCTCAGTTTGACAAAACAGTCTCACGACTTTGTGATGCTATCTTAGAGGAAGATCACGAAACCGAATTTTTTTGATAAAGAAGATAAATTTTAATTTCTTTTTCTTTTTTACCTAATCATCCTGCAAATAGCAGTTTATAAAGAAAGTTAATTTGTCGTGGATAATATATTTATGCGCCAAAACCAAGGTAATGAGGATCATTTCACTTTTCTTTATTCGTTTCTTGCTGCCAGAGGTAATATAACGAAAGGGAAAGCGACCGGAGCAGAATCCCACAAGTAATTACTCCAATGAAAAAGGCACCAACCGAATGCACTTTTGTTGGAGAGCAATGAGCTTATCATCGATACGTCCGTTTATACGCGTACATTTCTCATTTTTAACCGAACTGATCACCTCTTCATTCGCAGGTTACTCTCAATGACAATTCAGTATATGAATTGCATTTTACTGAATAAAAGAAATTTTAAGATTAATAATAACAATATTAAAATGTCAAAAAATTTTTTGCCCTTCTAAAGAACAAATAAAAATGTCACCATATTGAAATACGGTACCGCTCAAAAGTATTTTGACAATTCAAAATTTTATAGTTTCTTAGTTAATTATTTTACAATAGAATTTTATTTTGTATTATTCAGTTATTAATACTATTAATTGCAGTAATAATAATATATTTCTCAGCATTTAAATGAAAAAATATACAAAATATAACAATTTTAAAAAACTTATAAAGTTAAATAAAACATTATAAAAATAACAATATAAATATAACAAATAATAATAATATAAAAATATAAAATTAATATAAATATAATATTTATTATTCTTTTTTATACACTGCACGTTAATATTTTTTTCTTTTTATCGTATTTTTGGTTAAATATCTTATTTATTTTATTTTTGTATTCTCAAATTTTATTTATTTTGGGTTCTTTTTATTTTTTATTTTTTTTTTCGCAGCCCGAGGTGAGCCAGAGGGCGTTCCGGGCAATCAATTAATTAAAATAAAAAGTATAAATATAATAACCAACTAAATAAACAAATATAACTTTTTCTTGATACTGTCTTAACACTATTATTTAGTTCTATTATAAGTAGTTATTATTACGACTCTATAATTCTAAAGATAAACTCTAAAGTTTCTTCTGTTATTTTATTAATATTATATTTATTAATGTGAAGACAACTATTTTAATGAAAGCCAATGAAATTACACTTTATATGTAACTCTTGTGTGGAATAAAAAAAAAATTTAGCACTGTCAAAATACTTTTGAGCGTTACTTTATATAAAAATACAACCCCAGGATGTTTTCTGAAGTAGCTCTCACTGCTTTATACTTCTTTTCCTTAATCGGAGAGTATAGGAGTATATAAAGGAATATTTTAAATTTAGTAAAAGTCTTCCATTGTTGCAGCTTTTAATTTGAAGATTAACCGGCGCTTGGTTTTCCGAAAAAACAACAAAAATAAATTAAGACTATTATTCCTGCACCTTTTTTTAACAATCATGTATAAATAACTCCGGTTCAGTGATGATTCGATAAGGCAGATGACAAAGGTTTTGGTAAAAATATATTATCGTGGGTTAAAGAAAGGAAACTGTGCGTTGAGATAAAATAAGTTTTGTCTCATAATTGCAATTTATTTTAGATGAAAGTTGAAGGAAGGTAAGATTTTTTATCTACGTTGCCTTTTTAATTTGTGACGGTTGGCAACGTTTTTGATTCTTTCAGGATGGTTTATTACCTTTGATTTAGTGATTTCTCTCGGCTCTAAATATAATTTTGAATGAGCAAGGTAAGCCATAATTCTTCATTCCAGGGTCGGAGGCTGTGAAGAAATATTCGATTCACCAAAAAAAAGAGGAGAACATTTCAAAATCTCCTTTCTGTTGTTAATTAAAACCGCAATTTGCTGCTTTTTATTCGCCAAATGTCTCAAATCTTCTTACGAAAGATTTATCTCTATGAAAATAAAAAAACTTATGTTTGTTAATTAGACAAAACTGTAACAAGTCCTTCTGCGGCGTAATTATTCCCGCATAATAAAAAACAACTTCTTCAGGAGAGGGGGGAGAGAGGCTCAATACAATGAAGTTTACTTTAAAAAAAAAGCAAAATGCCAAAGCAAATTGAATGTCGATTAAATGCTAACATCGACTCATGAATTTACGTAATAAGCACTTTGTACACATATTTAATAGCATCTTCGTCACACTTTCTCACAGTGAAAAAAAAAGAGAGAGAGAGAGAGAAAGACCCTTTTTGTTAGTTGGTTCTGGCATCGCCCAAGGCTGTGGGCCTTGGAAATTATTTTTTCAAGCTGAAATCTTTAAACATTCTTCGACAGCAAATGAATATGACAATGAACAATCAAATCATGAATTTAATTACTCTCATTCACGTACGGTACATAACATTTTCCAAATTCCCATAAATTTCATAACATAAAAATATTAAATTCAAACCACACGAAATAATTATTTAAATTCTAAGTAATAAAGTTATTACAGCTGTTTGCTGATTGCGCACAACCTGAAAGTTATAATTGTGTCTTTGGAATGACCTCCAAAGGGTTTATCGTTCTCTTGTGTGCTGATTAGTGCGGCGATATCTGTTATTATGCCGCGACTAATGACACACAAAATATTAAATTATTACTCTAAAAAAAGAGTAATAACGAGGAATAAATCTGGTAATCACAAAAGCAAACAGAAGACATATTTATGTAACAGAAATAAGTCAAATATTTTTTTTAGGTCTTCGGAGAATTATTTGTAAATAATGTTTAATTATGTTGATCTTGCTTTAAAAAGCAATTTCCTCAATTCTTGTCCTTTTGAATTTATGTGGGAAATTGCAAATTTACACTTCTCATGAGTATTTTTTTTTTAATAAAGGAAATGCATAAGTTTGAGAAAAAATTTCTGGTAAGTTTCTGGTTTTAATCGGTTACATCAATAACTCACAACTTCAGAATAAATCAGAAATCGGAATTAGGGAATTCGGCTAATTTGAAACGATTTGGTTCATAATAAAAACGATGCTGAGAAACGACCTGTGTGTTTCCCAACGAAAGGGAATTATTTATTTATAATTATTATCAGGATAAAAGTTGTGTGAAATTAGTCCAGTTTGAGGGGTAAAGTTACATAAATTCCGAAGAAGCTGAAACTTTGTCAAATTGTTCAGTGAATAATTATCAAAAGTCCTCAAAATGGCGGAGGGTCAACGGTCAAAAAAATTAGTTTTCCACCATTTTCAGCAAAACGCTAAGTTATATCGTAAAATGAATGTCTAATTTGACTTGACTAAAGCTCGAAAAATAAAAAACAACGATCACAAGCGTCAGAAAATCATATAATGCAATTATTCCCATATGAAATGAATTACCATTAAACTTTGGTTTTAGTAAATTCAAAGAACTACGCTGCAGAGTGAAAATTATATGTATCAGGGAAAACACACCCGGTAGCCTTGACTAAAATCCATTCTTCATAAAGTATTTATTTTAAAATTAAAAAAAATAAAAATGTTAATTACGGTCGCAAACCATCCGTGGGTACCAATTAAAAAGCCAATAAAATAGGAAGAACCCAGGAAAAAGCTTCACAGCTAAGTTTCAATCGGCAAAATGAAGTTTTACATAGTTTTAGTTCTTTCCATTTTGGCTGTTTTCAAGCCTTCGGATGCAGGTTTGGATTTACCACCAGAAATTGTCGATTTAATTATGAATGCAAGCGCCATGTGCAAAACGGAAACGGGAGTTCCTCAGGGTGAGTATTTTTTTGTACATACAATTTTAAATACTGCGCATGCATAAAATATAGAAAATATTGATTTGCTAAGCTTTTGGGTGGAAATTCATTTATGATGAGGCAAACCTTTATTTTAAATTGGTGAGCCAAAGTAATTTTAACCCTTTTCGGTCGTATAAAATATGGGTATCTATTGGTCGGAATTAATTTGTTTGGAAAGAGCAGGGATACATATATATAATATTCAGTAATATTTAGTCATATTTTAACAAGAGACAATCTCTAATTACTCCTAAATACAATTTAGAAAATATTCTTTAAAAATATATATAAAGTTTAAACTGATATAGGAATGCATACATTATAAGATTCGTATATATTCGTATAGTTCCTTGCTGTGGTGGCTGAGAGCAGACCTACCTCTAAGGGTTAATTCGACCCTAAACACACTCTCGGTCGATTTTCTCATTCATTTGACATCGGTCCTTTATACTAAATTTCCGAATGAGAAGAAAATATAATTTATTAAGTAATCTGCTTTAAATTACATAATTAAGTGGAGCTTAAGTGTTTGCGGGTACAACACTTGAGCTCTGATTTTCAGCGTTTCATTTTCTCCTTCCCCCCATAAAAAAAAAAATTTTACTTTCTTTTTATTAAATATATAAAATTAACTTTTCCCTTCTAAATATTAATATTTTATAATTGCCGATTAATGTGTTTGCTCTTATCGTGATTTTCAAAACCGCAATTCATCTCAACGCTCAAATCCTCCGATTATAAAAAAATTAATGTGAACACTAACTCGCATTGCCGAGGAAACATGCATTTCCCAGTGAAAGCGCTTCAAAATTGAATTCGAAACATCAGTGTTTAATTTTGATAAATTTCATTTTTGCAGAAATGATAGACGAGATTCGACGAGCTAAGCTGCCGGACGATCCCAGGGCGAAATGCTACCTTAAATGCCTCATGATGCAATTTCAAGCTGTGAGTACTTCTGCTTTCAGTTTACGCTTTTTATTTCAATTAGTTTCCGAATCTCAACTTCGAAAATGACATGAAAGAGAAAGTATAAATGATGAAAAATAGAAGATGAATTCGGAGATGGTAAAAAGAATAAAACGAGGAAAAAAACCATGAAGGGATTTAATTAAAAATCCAAAGGCGAAAGTTGCTGCAGGAAAACCGTCCAAAAATCACCCCAAAACGCACCCTAACACCCCATAATTCATACAAGAGCTCTTCTTCCTGCATTTAAGGCTAAACGAAAATTATAACATCGAAGAAAGCACAAACTGAAAGTAAAATGAATATTAATGGAAATTCCTTTGAGAAGGTAGCATTTTTCAAGTACTTTCAGTTACCGGCAATGAATGCGAATGAGTTTGCAAGTACTTCTTCCTCCCCCTGGTTTTGATCACCATGCAAAGTCAATCAAATACTAAATATGGTCGCCATTGAAATATTTCTTGGTTCTTTCAACCGGAGTCAAGAATTTTCGTTGTAGTTTTTTATAAAAAATATAATTTTCGACAAAGTGTACCACTTTTGTGCTCCCACAAGTGGTAATCATTTTTTATGTTTCAATTTCACCGGTAATCAGGTTTAATAGAATTGAATTAAATTTTCCGAATCGGTTAATTACCCAATCAGTTTTTCTCCCCACGAGTTCGATATTAATATTCAAAGGAATTAAGTAACGGTTTCACATAAATTCCACTTCCGGAATCTCAAGATATTCAACGTTAATTAGCCACTTCGGGTGAGACAATTTAATCTGAGTGAATTACAAATTCGGTGGGTGGGTAACGGTCAAAGATTAAGCATTGAATTTTTCCTTTCAGATGAATGATGAGGGAAATTTGGACATAGAATTAATAGAAGCGAGTATGCCCGATGTCCTGAAAGCTCACGGAGGAGTGGAAACCCTTCACAAGTGCAAACACATTCACGAATCTGATTTCTGTGAAACCGCATATAAGTTCGTGCTTTGTCTCAAGAATGAAAACCCAGAACTCGCCGCCATGTTTGAATAAAGCCGTTTAGATTCGACTTGTGAGAGCCATCGGCAGTTCTTTAGTTTTAAACGAGACACCATTAATTTCTTTTTAATAAAAACTTCAGTTGTTATGATGTAATATCATGGATATTGAGTGCGTGGGTATATTTTTCGCAGCATTACTCCTCACAAAAAAGAAACGGAAACTCGATGGGGTATTCTTTTAAAAAATAAGTAATTTTAAAAGAATACACAAAAGTCTGCAAAGGTTTTATGTGAACCCACACAATTTATATGAAAAAATGGGGGTCAAATGGTATTAAGAGCAGCGCATTCGTAAATATTATTTATGTATCCCACAATTACAACATTAAAAAAATGCAATGAGTCTGTAGAGGGTAATTTCTAAACACTTGCGCTGGCGGTTACGACAATACAGTTTATAGTTTAACCAAATTTATCTGAGTTTTATTAAGTTTTTTCTATTAGTCTATTACAGGTCGTTACCCTATCCAGAATCCAAGGTTTTCAACTTAAAAATAGAAAAGTAATTTTTTTCTAATTCTGTGCAAAATGCGATAAATGATTACCCCTCCTAAGATTTAGTCCTATTTAAAATGGTTTCTTTAAGGATTTTGCAAAAGTTGTTATTGCCAACCATTATTTGTTAAAAGCTGTAAGAAATGCGGTTGGGAATATTAAGAAACAAAAGAAACATCTAAAAACAGTAAATTGCATAATTTCGCACATGTATGGGTTAAATACTTTGAGAGATGATAAACATGAATAGTACATGTTAAAATACATAATGCAAATAAATTGCCCACACTTCCTGGATTTTATTGTGCCAATTACGTAAACTTCTGCAGGATTGTTCATCAGTGACATGCAAACATTTTGCTTTTTACTTAAGAACATATTGCAAAAAAAGCGCGTTCCTGTAGTTCCGGAACTAATGCTAATGGTGTAAAGTGTTCGGATTTTGTCAACTTCAACTCTCATACAAACCCTAAAAAATAACAGTATATCAAATACAGATAAATTCTTTCCTATACAGAGATCTGAAAGTTCCTCAAATTGCGAAAATTTGGGTGTCGATAACGACTGCTTCGTGAAAATTCAGTTATATAATGTGTCACAAATTAATAATATATAAAAACTTTGTCACTATTAATTTCAAAAAATTAAATTATTAAGTATAAAAAAGCAACCGTGGAGGAGCTGAATTTTTTTATCAGTTCTTCAGTAAAAACCGCTTTTTAATAATTAATTAATGCAATTGCAGTGATTGTGGACATAACGTTCAAGGTAAATTGTTGTTGGGAAGGCATTCGAATGCCTTTTTCGGATGAAAAATTAGGACTTTTATGAATTACCGTTTCTTACTGGTATTCATTTTTATTTTGTTCCGACCTTCCTTCGATTCCCATTTTATGTCTGTAGCAGTGATGGCCAAACTACGGCCCGCGAAGGTGCTGCATGTGGCCCACTCTTTTATTCCTATACTCACATACGTATTTGGTGATTTTAGTCCATTTTAATTTTTAAATAAAGGGTTATTCTAATATTAGAATAACTTCAATTTGAAATTCTTTATTATTTTTCGGCAAAATTTTAAATTTACATTTACGCTTTCGAATCCATTCGGTCATATAAGTCAAAAGGACTGCTTGCATAAAAATGTAAAAAAGGTAAAGCCGGAAAAAAGATGTAAGGGCAATAGTCGTGAGAGAAGGAACGTAGGGAAAAGAAGAAAATCAGAAGATAGAGAAAAGGAGGAAATGAGGTAAAGGGAAAAAGGGAAAATGAGAAAATGAGAAGAAAGAGAAAAGGAGAAAAAGAGAAGAAGAGAAGATAGTAAAAACTAATATTAAAAATCCATATTTAATTTCTGCTTATGTTGTGGCCCGCGAAATTACACCAAACTCAACTTTGGCCCGCACATTATCAAAGGCTGGGCATCATTGGTCTATAGCAAAAAGGTATTTTTTATTTTGCTCATTAGTTTCTTTTATAAAATTCTTTTTGCGCTAACTTTTCCCCGAAATTAATGTCAACAAATTTTCAGACTTTTTTGGTTTCCAGCAGCGAAGTCTTATCAAACGATGTAAAGTAAATGCGAAGCAGATGATCGATAATGACTAAAACAAGTTTACAATTTATTAACATGTCTTAAGCGACTCTTTAAAAACAATAGTCCCTAAATTGTGTTGATAACTTTCTATTATTTCCACGTCTTTTCTGATACTAAAATAAACACGAGCCGTTAATTGATTCGAAACCGCTGTTTTCTACTTCTTTCTAGATCACCTTCACTCATTAAATGAAAATAGTGTCCTTGACTCACTCGAAACCGCCGCATTTTATTTTTTTGTTAACTACTTTCTTGTTACATCCTCGGGGAAACACCACTCGCATTCATGGAACCGTTGCAGCGCCTTTCTTTACCAATTTGTAATATTATAATTGCAGTGCTAACATTAAATGACAATTACAGGGCATGTCAGTTCTTAAAGTTTGACAATAACAATACATCAATAGAAATGAGGAAGAATGGGAAGAAGAATTTTGACAAAAAATTACGAATAATAAAGACAGAGGGACAAAAAGAAGCCATATTTATGAAATACTGTATATTTGCGCAATTTAAAAATTTACTCCGCTTTTTATTTTCCTCTCATATGCTTTCTGTGTAATTGCATCCTATGCAGATTAGTAATTATTAAGTCCTCGTGATTAAGTAATTTTGATAATTGTTTAGAAAACATTTACGTAAGATTTCAAAAAAAAAAAAATTAATAAACATTAGTCACCGTAGGAAAATATTTAAAGACGATAAAATTTTTGGAATCTTTAAAGAAAATTTTTCCGGAAGTTTCGTGATTTTGATTACGTTAAATTTTAAAAAGGTCATTACCTTAGTAAATTATTTGGCAAAAAAGGAAAATCGAGAAACCTCAAAGGCGTAAGAAATATTTCTGAATTTCTCCAACATTTCACGATCAACCATTCAAAGCATTCGTTTTGTATAATACAATCGAACTCCGGAAAAAGATAAACTTTGCTTCCACGTAACCGCTCTGAGTTCTGAATATCATACGAAATCAGCTGATTCACTTCTAACCAACTCGTATGTTCATATATATACATAAAAATTTTCAGAATTATGTATATTTAATAATCATCGACGTATGATCGAACTCGACAGTCTGGACACAATACAAAGAAAAAAAAATGGAAAAATTGGAAAGTATTAAAGGTTTAGTGCCATCTTTTTTTGGTTTTGTTGTCATAAGTTTAGCAGGTTGGAATCATAAAAAATTTTTTTTCTCAAAAGGTTACTTCGCTTTCACATTTTTTTGATGCACGTGTTGTGTTTTCCCTTTCCCGAGAGAGTTTAGGAAGGCTACGAATCATACATTTTCAGCATGAAGGGCTTTCACTCTGTCATTTCACTCTTCATATTACTTCTTAAGGGCTACACGAAAATAATCACGACAAATAAGAAGCGTAATGATCATTATCTCAATCAATAACATCTTCCCACTAATTTGTAAAGAAACGAAATTCGATTCAATGCCAAGATCGGTTTGACCTATCACAATGGCTGCGAACACTAAACCGTGCGTTTCCTTTCGAATTCCTTTTCGAAGATGTTAAGGGCAACACTCTCGTGGCTGAATCAAAGGAAAAAATTCATCAGTGTTCAATCAGTGCCTCTCCATTGCGTAAAATATACACGCATAAATCTGTGGATTCTGCAAATGGATCAAACTTTCACTGTTTTCTTTTCAATCAATTTATCTAAATTTTCCTCAGTATTTATGCAGACTTCATAGTCCTTTGTAATTACCCCTTTTACAATGCATTATAAATTAATTTGATTTGAAAACTGATATACTCTTCCAATGCCAGTGAACAAATTACGTTCATTCGGAATTATATAAAATCATCCAGAATAATATATAATCATATAATTAATGTCTAACTATGATAATATAGAGGCGTTCAGAAGTATTTTCCATTCTGAAACTGAGTTGTTCGGTACTTTATATCAATATCCCTAAACAGTAATTTAATTTTATTTTAATAAATTCCTTAAAATTAATTTATTTATTAAAGCCCTTAATAACCAAAATCTTATTAATTTATCCAAACTTTTCTTTAATATAAACAGTATAAAAAACAGTCTAAAATAAAATATATAAACAGTATAAAAACAATATAAAACAGTGTAAAACAGTAATAAAAAACCGTAATTTAATTTTATTTTAATAAATTCATTAAAATTAACTTCTTAATTAAGGCCCTTAATAAATCTTATTAATTTTATACCTTAATAATCTTTAATATAAAGGGTGAGTTGAGCAAGAACCGTAAAATGTATCAAGTTTTATTTAAAAAAAGACACTTTACATTTGATAATGCAACTGCGAGATTTTTCCCTGATAAATTTAAACGCAGTGAGTTCAGTGGTATTTCTTGGCTCTCTATTTGTCCTTCGTCGCAAAGTCAAGGGCTGTTACAGTAAAAGTGTCGAGAAAGAGTGAACGACAGTAATGCGAGTTAATAAATGAATTTGGCTTAATGAAAACTAAAATTCTTAATTAAAATCAGAGCGACTAATATTTTCTGTGGCGCCGACCGAAAGAAGTGAGAGGTAAAAGAGGGTAAATACTTTTAAAAAAGTTTTCTGGTGTTCTAATGCTGTCTCAACAGACCAAAGTTTTTTAATGAATTTAATGTTTCCAAAAGAAAAAAAAATTTAATTCTGCCGAGGATATTAAATTTAATAAATATGAATTATTTTACTTTACAACGAGAATGCAATTGAAAGTTTTTTTTTTTAATTAATAAAAATCGTAAGTGAAATCCATGATTGGGAAGATTTGAAAAAAAAAAACTTAGAATTAGAAATTTCAAATGAGCTAAGATTTAGATATTAGCAAGGATCTTTTCGACAAACAAAAAAAAACCCGGTCGAGTGAAAGAAATACTTATGGAAAAGAAGTCGGCCTAAGGGCCCACAATCTGCGAAGGATGACCGCTTCAAATCAAGGTCTAGTCATCTTCACTTTCTCTATGCAATCGAGCCTTCTTGCATCACACTCGAAACGCCGGCATTTTATTCCCAAAGAATGCTCTGCTTTAATTATTTGTCAATGCCTTTCGCAATTTGAGTTTCTCATGCGACCTCTGACCACTAAAATTCATGCTTTGCGCGTCCTTGATGTGTTTCTAATTGGTTCTGGACTTTACAACATGAAACAACGCTCCCCGCCTTAAAAAAAAACGAAGAAAAATGGCGAAATTAAATCTTGAGAATCAGATCCGAACAGGAAAATCCGCCTTCTTCGAATTGTATTCTGCTCTCAAGCTGAAATTTTCTACACCAAAGGGTATTTAATAATATTCTTCTGCTGCGACAACATTAGACGCCATCTTTGTTTCTGTTAAAATGCAAGGCTATCCGAAGCATTTTTGCGAACTGCAAACCGGGGAGGAATTCGCTACCGTGAAAGTCAATGGAAATTGCCGAGAGAATTTCAAAATGTACTTCAGAAGATTATGCATGATATCAAAATCAAACTTCAGGAGTTATCAGTTTCTCAGAACCAGGGGAGCCATACAAAAGGAAATCTTCAAGCAAAAAAACTCCAAATATTGGTACGTAGTACATCCATTTTCCTTGCTACGACTTTACTGGGAAATGTTCATGGCTGTCGTTTATTTAATTCAGTTATTTTCTCTTCCAATCAGCTGCACTTTTATGAATTCCTACATGGCAGCCTACTACATCTACGCAGGAAGGCCGCTCACATTGATTTACGCTACCACTTACATTGACTACTCATTAAGTGCGATCTTTGTAATTGACATGCTCGGATATTTTGTTACTGGTTATTATGACTTAGAGCGGAGGGAAACAATTATGACACCGCGGGAAATTTTCAGAAATTATTTTTTTTCCGGTTTCTTAATTGATTTTTCGTCTTCACTTCCATCAGACGCTTTGATAGTTTTCTTTAGCGGTATGTCCGCTTATGCCGCACTGAACCAAACCACATTTATTTGCCTGCAAATTTACACCGTTTACAGATTAATCAGACTCAGAAGATATTTCTCGTACATTTCCCAATACTCAAAACTGGATATTTTGTCCATTTTGTTATTTCGGATAATAATAACCATTTTCATATTCGTTTTGCTTCTTCATTGGATGGGAGCGCTGAGCGTAATTGTCCCTGAAATGATAAATGGGCAAGATCTGTACATGAGAGACTCAAATAAGTCATTGTCTTGGATGGATGCAACGAATTTTCTCCAAATGAGTTTCAGTCATCAGTATTCAATAACCCTTTTAAATGCACTGCAGAATAATTTAGGGGCGAACAAAGTCGCGGCTGGCCTTTTTTCTTGGGAAGATTATCTCATGGCAATTTTATCCAGTTTGATCGGAAGAATATATTTTATGATTTTCTTGATAATACTTCTGGAAGCAGTAACGGCTAGTTCTGCTCTCAAGGTGAAACTGAGGATAATCCTAGACGAGCTCAAAGTACATATGAAGCAAAAGGATCTGCCCGTTTCTTTAAAAAAACGCCTCAGTCGTTTTTATCTCTATAGATTTCAAGCCCATTACTTCAACAATAGAGCGATGCTGGCCCGACTTACAGAATCTCTCAGAAAGGAAATAAGCATGTACACTTGCCAGAGATTGTTGCATAATACAGAAGTCTTTCAATCGATCCCGAAAAAAGTCCTCACCAGATTCGTGCAGAGAATGAACAGGGAGATATACTTCCCCAAAGATGTGATCATTCAAGGGAACACATTCGGGGAATGTATGTATTTTATATGCTCCGGATCGGTCGCCGTAGAAACGCTTTCGGAAAAAGAAATATGCAGACTCGGAGACGGAGATTTTTTCGGAGAAATAGCGCTCATTATTTCTGATAGAAGGAGAATAGCCACGATTATAGCGCTCACTATAACCGAAGTCTACAGATTAGAGTATTCCGATTATAAGAATATTGTAGAACTATACCCGGATGTTTATAACCGGCTGGAAAAATTTGCTCTGGAAAGATACAGAACAACCGTTTTATTGGAAGATCGAAGCGATTCTCGTTACAGAAGTGAATTCAGGTAAAAAAAAAAACTTGAAAATGTGTAATTGATTCCGGATCACAACAGAAGGAAACCTTCAAAAAATATGCTCGGAAGAAAAATGCGGAAACTTCCGGTACCCGTGTATTTATACTTTCGCTTGCCGCCCTTTTTTAAGAAAAAAAGCAGCATTGAATTAATTTTGATTTGCAGTACCGACAACTTTCACAGTGTTAAGGTAAAAACAGATGATTGATTGATCTTCAAAAAAAAATAACCACAAATAAAATTTAAATGACTGAAAATTATTCATGAAAATGTTCTTTTTTTCATTTTAAGGCATTGGATTTATTTTTTATAATTACTTCCCAATGAATTTTGCCTTTTTAAGCAGGAATAGCTTTTTATTTTGTCATTTAATGAAGTGAAAAAAAAACTTGAATGTTTTTGTTTTAACTTAAACCAGTGATGGCCAACCTTTGATAATGTGCGGGTCAAAGTTGAGTTTGGTGTAATTTCGCGGGCCACAACGTACGCGAAAATTAGTTTTTACTCTCTTCTCATTTTCCCTTTTTTCTTTTTCTCATTTCCTCCTTTTTTCCTTTTCTTTTTCTTCTCATTTCCTTCTTTTCTCTACGTTCCTGCTCTCACGGCTATTGCCTTTGCCTCCTTTTCCGGCTTTACCCTTTTTACAACATTTTATGCAAGCAGTCCTTCTGACTTCTATGACAGAATCTAAAAAAGAAGGGAAACCCAAAGTGTTTAATGGAATGGATTCGAAAGCGTTCGCGTAAATTTAAAATTTAGCCGAAAGGTAATAAAGAATTTCAAATTGAAGTTATTCTAATATTAGAATAACCCTTTATTTAAAAATTAAAATGGAGTAAAATCACCAAATACGTATGTGAATATAGGAATAAAAGAGCGGGCCACATGCAACACCTTCACGGGCCGTAGGTTGGCCATCACTGACTTAGACGAAGAAGAAGGTAAAAATTTCATTGAAAAGTTTCATAGGCCGATTCCAAACTGGACAGATGCAAGTAAAAGAAAATAAAAACACTTTCTCCAGTTAAGAGGTCGAGCCCTGACTTCAACTCAGACTTCTCACCCTTTTGAACTATGACATTTCTTCAGTCGACTGCAATTTAATCCACTAAGCAGTAGTATCTAAAAGTAAACATTCAACTTTCTTCTGCGGTCGATATACAATATTATGGATCCTTTAATGAGTGCAATCGAAGACGATTTTAAATTTTATAGAAACCGTAGGACTTAATTATCGTTTCTAAAAGCTTTATACAGCGGTCCTTTTTGACTCGCAGTTGGAAAAACATCAACCAACTATTGACAGTTCGAAATACTTAAATAAAAAATTTCTATAACTCTTTGTAAACTTATCTGTCTCGAAAATTTCTTAAAGTTCATTTCGAAAGCTTTTACGAAATATTTTTAAGAGAATGGAGATATTCTGTATAAATTATACAATAATTTTAATTAATCAATTGCTTTTCAAAATATTGTTCTCTCACTTAAAAGTGGAATTATTTTTTTACATCGAAAAAGAATCGAAAATAATGAAGATTTCTTCAGATTAACCCTTTGAGTGCAACCGCCCCATAATCAGAGCTCTAAGCTTTTGCGGAAATTCATCTCAGATTCCTAAATTAAACTTAGGTAAGCAACAGAATTAAGCAAAACAAATGCGTAATTAACATAAATTTAAATGACGTGCCTCAAATCCAAAAAAAATTTCATCAAAAAAATTCACAACAATCATATTAATCATGTTATTCTTATAATAGTTACATTAGTTAGCAAGGAATTTCAGTATAAATATCATCCAAAGGATTATTGGCGCACACAACTATACCGGAAGAAATGCAATGTTGTGTTAAATATGTGGATCTGAAGAATTCGGGGAAATGAAAAGGGTAACCCCACACTTAGGAAGTGCTTATTATTAAATTAAACACTCTAAACCAGTTCTGAAATCATTATAATTTTCAGGTCATTGCATTGCTCGCTCGCAGTGATTTGCTATTAAGCAAACCATGGAGAGTTCAAAATTCCCGAAAACTTCTTTATGTAATTAATCATGAAAATTTCATAATGGAATCCTTAGGATCCTTTATTGAGGTTAAGGTGTGACTGAACCATAAAAACTCCCTGCCTTTAAACTATAATTGAATGATTGTAAATTAATTTTCCAGCACAGAAAAGACGCAAAAAAACTTTTAATTATCGATTAATTAAATCAACTAATTAGGAAAATTAAGGAAGTATTTCATAAATAATTAATAAAATATAATAATCGTTATTACTGATCTTTAAGCATATAACAAATTTATGTTTTAAATTATAAATTCATAATTTTTCTACAAATATATTTGACTTTTTACAATCTTTTATTTAAGAATAACATTCAAGGAAAGGTTTTATAAGTGATTCCAATAAAATTGAATAATTTTGAGTGGGAAACTTCGGGCTTTCGATAGACATAAACAAATTATACTGACAGGTCACTCAATAAGCATTTTGTTGTCATTACATTTAAATGGATTTCAGCAACAACCGGTTTCACAACCCTTGTGAAAATATCGCACAAAAGTCACTTTAAAAAATCATATTATACATACATGAATTGTCTGTATAAATTAATATGAATTTTCGTAACAAAAATTTCGGTATACCACTGAAAAGAAATTCCTTTCAATTCTACACAGCTGTAATGACAGTCTATAATATTTCAGAAACTTATTTATTATTCCCAGCAATACAACAATCTTTTAAATTTTTTATTTTCTCTAAACCAGTTTTCCTGACTTTTGAAAGTGGAATTTCTTTAATTTTCAAATACACAGCTAATAAAAAAAATTTATTATTTCAATTTCCGCTTCCCTTTGAAAAATTGAGCACTTATCGCCCCATAGTTATTGCTGTCGTAATAAAAATTACTTTTAAGGGAACTGCAATGACTAATAAATATTTCACAATCAAAAAAGGAAATTCTAATTTTATCAATATGTCTGAGACAAACAACATTAAATGACAACCTTATAAGCAATTCCCTTCTGTGAATGATTCGGTTGCATTACAGGCTCGTTTAAGGTTCTTCTAAAAAAACTTTTTAATAAAATTCTCCCTCGTGTTGAAATGGAATGTCGACAGAAAAGCTGGAAAATACGATTTTTCAGTTTAAAAATTTCCTTCCATTTGAGTAATAATCGCTATTATTAAGTTGATATAAATTTATATACAATTAATTAAATAAAGAAAAATTAAATTGAATTTATTTTCGAACTTTAAAGTTAAAATTCAAATAAATCGTAAAATTTAAGTTGTTAATTTATTATTTTTATTTCAGAGCTTTTAATTAATTTAAAAAAGACTTAATTTTGTTTTTATTTTGTCAATTAAAAGAGGAATAAGAATTTGAAATAAGATTTCAAATAAATTTTTCGTTTAAAATGAACCAAATAAAACCTGATAAAAGATATATTTATTTAAAAAAATAAAGCGATTATTACCGAAATTTAAAAAAAAAACCCTCGTTGTTTTTTTCACAATTTTTACCAATGAATTAATTAATAACTATTTTCTAACAAAAATATCAGACACCGAATTGGGGATCAATGCTCTATACATAAGCACAAAATTTCACATGTGACCACATATTGTTTATACAAAACATAATTTTCACTGGTAGTGGCACTCCTGTTAAACAGCCCAAAGCTGAAAGTGTAAGTTTTTTTTCTGAACTCTTGTAAATAGCTTAAAATACACTCAAATAAATATTATGTGACTTCGACAGCATCGAACACTAACAATGATTGGGAACAATTTAAATCTATTTTCCTTTTACTAATGCATTGATGTGATAGCAGACTAATGATTACTGTGATATCCAAATGACAACTGAGCAACGATTTTAACTCAAAAAGCCCAATTGTTCAATAATTTCATTTAAAAGCATTCACCTGCCTTATTTGTGTTTTTACATAAAATAACTAATACATTTTTGATTTTTAAAAAATAAATAAGAAAAAATAGAAGTGATGAAGAGGATAACATATTTGGGGATAAAACTAACTGAAAAACAGGTTTGGAACAGTCATTAGCAGGATTAATTGGGGAAGAACAGAGTGGGGTTTTCAAATGTACTTAATGGTTAATGTATAAGAGTAGAAATATCAATATAATTATTTAAATATAATACAAATGACTGATTTCACCCTGGTCATTATTTTTTGGAGAACTGTGTCCAATCACAGGTCAGGTGCTTTCAGAGTTAAAAGGTCTTTCATTCTTGCTTAAACTACAACAATCTGATAAATTTACAAATATCATAACTTTCCAGTCAAATTTAATTAAACAGTACTTTTGGCTTTTATATTGAAATAAACTAAAGAAATAATGAATTGCTTAAAAACACAGCAAAAAGTGCCCCCAATCAAATTGAATAGTAAGGATGCAATTGAATGGTTAGGATGCCTTATCATTTTCTCAGCAGTTATAGCATTAAAAAAATTGTCAGTGTTGTAATGATGATTCTCTGCGACTGAAAAATTCATTCTTTCGTTGCCATTTTGTGTCTACGAAATTTAAGAGAAATAAAAATAAAATCAACATTACCCTTTTTCCTATTAATCAATTAATGCCTTTAACTTCTGGTAAATTATTTATTACTGTTCAAACTAATATACTGTTATTTTAATCTAAATCTTCAGTTTCCATTTTAAGTGTTGATGTTGTAGAAGTGCTTGGAGTTCCTTCATCTGAGTCTGAATCATTAAAATCACTGAACAAGTTCCCAAATGATTGAAATAAATTACCTGAAAAATTAAATGGTATTTTACATTTACACATTTAAAGGACACTCCAAAATTCCACCCCCAATTAAGTGAACATACCTAATACACCTTGTTTCCTTGGCCTTGGTGGGGGTACACCAAAAAATATTTGTGCTATTTTATCTAAATACTCTGAATATGTTGGATCCCTTTTTATAATGGGCTGATACCTTTCACACAGCACTGTGAACACAGTCAACTTACCACTGGAAAAAAAAATAACTCTTACTTAAGATAAAGCTTCATTATGATTTCATCAAATAATAACACTGTTTCTCAAGTTCAGTTTGCAAAAATTAAAAATCACATTTGTAATAAGCTAAAATTAATTTATTTTCCAAAATTTTTAGGCAATTATGCTCTTTAAATACCCTATTATAAAGAACTTACCTTTCAACAGCTTTTAAAAGAAACCAAATAAAATTTAATAATGGTAAAAGGTATGGGGGACCTGTTTTAATATTAGGATGCAGACTTGTATAACTTTTAAAAGCAATTGCAGCAGTCTTCTTATTCTGCAAACACAAGTATTGAAGAACTGCTTGAGCTATGAACAGATCAACTTCACTTTGATAGCCCTTTAATACATGCAGTTCAACCAACATGGTGGCACATCCTGAAATAAGTATCACAGATGATTGTTGAACTGTTTACTAATCTCTCCAAAACTCAGATTTGAAAAATTTACCCACCTTGTCCATCAGTTGAATGCAAGTAATGATATCTAGCCAAAACATAATTTTTTTCTTTCCAAAAAATTTCAGCAATAAGTTGATGTAACTGTGGGTGACCACTTTTATAAGCATCTGATCCAGTGATTGACCAACGTAATGCATTAGTTAAAAATGTTTCACGTTCAGGTATATCTGAATTAATCATTTGAAATAAATTTGCTAAAGTTGTGAAATATGCTTCCCCAGGTTTAGTGGTTGATTTGACTAGTACTTCAACATAAAGAATAGCTAAATCTGCTCCACTGGACTGTTGATCATGTTTTAACAAAATAATAGCCCCATCACATAAAAGTTCAAGTAGAGCAGTATACTTTCCTTGACTAAGATATCTGCAAGTGAATTATCAAATACATATTAATTGATCATTATCAAATGAATAAATTTCCAACAAAAACTAAATAATTATCAATATTAAATTAATTGTTCATTCTAAATTTTTAAAAATAATTCATAAAAATAAAGTTTTATTCACTTACAACAATCTTCAACACTTCACTTATAATAATAATAAAAGAAATATAAATTGAATTAAATTTAAGTGAAAATGTAAAAACAAAATATATGTGTGTTTAAGAAAATATACGGTTGACACTTCTCTGTAATTCTGCTTTAAAATAAGATTATGAAAATTTTTGAAATGTAATGACATTAAAATTCATCAAATTTGTTTGCTGAAATAAAATTCTATTGTTTGGATGATTTCATGACAAAGTATCTTTTATTAAAACATTAACAAAACCCACAAGGCAACATAGCCTTGTTTAACTTTGAACTTCCCAAAATTTATAAGAAAAAAAATAACATTTAATGAATACCCATATAAAAAGTACGTACCGAAAATACAGAGTTCTGTACATTTGATGAGCTTCATAATAATTCCCGGAGCTAATGCAGGCTTCCAATTTAGAGCGAACACGTTCAACGCCATGCACACTTTTGGCAGCCATGTTTATTTGCTTAGTTAATGACCGCCTTCCTTGAAAACATAAGAACTAAAATCTCCAAAACAATTTTGTAGCATTGGTCGAAAAATTTTAATTTAAATTGGCAGAGAATTTGTTTCAAACACCATTACTAAGAATCTTAACTTTTGATATATTTTTAATTGAATGCTAAATTTTATTGAACTTTGATCTTTCATAATTATTTTTAACCCCTTCCAGAAAGAGTTATTGTTCTTCCCCGAGAATTTTTAAAAATTCTTACAATTTTTTAAAATTATTTATACACGTTCTATAAAACTAAAGGGCGGTGAATTAAACTTGAATAATAAAATATGTTCCCTCATTTACTTCCTTCTTCCTTAAATACTTGTTTAATTACAAAAATACGGGTTCCTCTTAGAAAAGATTCTCCCGAATTCGAAACGTCAGTTTCAAAAATCTATCTTTAATGCAATCAACTTTGAATTAAATTTGATCTATTTTATATTTTAAATTGTTGAATTTATTTATAAATTTCAGTACAAATAAATCGAGCAATTAAAAAGTTAAGTTTTCTTAAACTGAAATATAGGTAAAGTAAAATTACGCTCTCGTGAAACGCTTAGCAACCGTTACTATAGCATTAGCCGGGGTGAGTGCTCCAGATTTTTCAAAATGTCAAAGTTTAAGACTTAAAAGCGATGCTTAGCTTTAGATGTTGAATGTAAAACTTACATTTCGAAGAGTACTTTCAGTTGTAGCTATTCTGGGAATTATCTGTAAAGATAAATTTTCTCAGAAGATTCAAAACCAACGTTACTTACTATTAACACTTAACACTTTAATATCGAAACACAAATTTTAAA
Organism: Brueelia nebulosa; assembly: GCA_028293925.1. Lineage (NCBI taxonomy): Eukaryota > Metazoa > Arthropoda > Insecta > Psocodea > Philopteridae > Brueelia > Brueelia nebulosa. Next base: position 753,073 of record JAQIBA010000006.1, on the reverse strand, counting down.
GTAATTTTAAAGTTAATAATTTGTGAAAAAAATAAACGAGTAGGCTATAGTATTAATGGAAAAATGTGAAATGCCGGATGATAAACCTGAACAATTTGGTAAGAAAAAAACAGATAAAAAAAAATTAATTTAAAAATTATAATTTGCTACATACGGTTTCAATACTCTTTATTTTAAGTGCTTTTATGGAATTCTAAAAATTATTCATAATGTCAATTATAAATTAAAAAAATAATAAAAATAGTTTGCGGTTATCAATTATACACCATTATTAAGGCTGAGAAAGAAAATTACGAGGATTTAAAAAAAAATAATTAATAAAAATACCAGCAAAGAATACGTGAAAAGTAATAAAATGATATAATGAGTAGACCGTTAATATAAAATTATTGAAACTTCAAGAAAAATTATTAGATGTTTAACTGAGCTTTTTTCCATATCAGTACTCTTGCCATTTGTTTGCTGTTAGTAAACTTTCCAACTTCAGAATGAGGCTAATTTAATTCCGAATTTAATTAATTTAAATTATATTATGTCATAATTTAAACTTTATTTAATCGCTAAATATTAAGTAATTTTTACGATCAAAAGCCATAACTTTTTTTCTTTTCTGAAAGAATCGACTATTTGAAGCGATAATATTTTCACATTAGACTAATAAATTAATCCCAGGGAATAAGCAAGGCCAATTAATTAATGTTCGCAAAAGCGCGGTTTTATGTTTTTTTTATAACAGTGACATTTTTATAATCGTAGTCATTAACCTTGGTCAAATTCAGTATATAAACAAATAATTCCGAAAATTTATAAAATATATTTTTTATGTATAAATAATGATTTGGACTTAGAACGTTCTAACCCAAAATGTATCGATATATATTGCATTTATTTGCATTTACACTGCAATAATTTTTGACTTAGTCTTTTTTCTCAAATTCTTACTCTATTTTCCCCAATCAAAGAAGCAGGCGAAAGTCATAAGCATAATAAAGATATAAAGTATTTATAAATTGTTTTACTTTCAACTCTTCTACCTTGAACCAACGTTTCTGTGCTTCTCCCTGATTTGAGTTTCAATCCCAAGATGGCAGCCCTTGTCTAAAAATCGCCATTTTTGTTTGTTTGGTAGAAGCATGAAACATGAAAATTTTTATTTTACGACAATAAACATTTATTTTGATCGAGCAAGGTATGCAATTTTTTAAAGATATGTTTTAAATTAGGAGTTCCTTGTGCATATCAGTTATGCTTCTCAGGACTTGTGTATGTAAGATTACGTTTTGCTTGTCGAATCGATATGTTCACGTACAAAGAAGAATGGCCGAACTGAAAAGCATTTTCCATTTAATATTACCGGTACCTCAGACCTTCTCCAAAAACAGCATATAATAGTTTCTTTCATTAATATTTTAAAGGATGAATCAATCATTTTACGTAAAGTATTTGTAAAAATTGCACACGTTTTGGTAAAACTTTTTGGAAGTTCGTAACTACTAGAAAAAATTCTTCTCACTCTCCAGCGTTCCAGGACAGCTTTAAATGCTGCATTGTGCTGTTGTGCTTAAACTTCTTATCACTACAAGTGATAACAGTTTCCATTTAAAAAATTAAATTTTTATGACGTTTTGACAAAAGTTTCGAAATTATTATTAATGGTAATATTTTTCCCATTGCTGTTTTTGAATTGAAAAGGTTTGAATGGTAAACTTTGCAGCGAATTCTAACTCTGATTTGTATTAAAATAATCTTGTGAATATTTTTACTAAGACAGTAAGTCTTATTATTCAAATATTAATTTTTTAATTTTACTTTTCAGAAAGTGGAAAAGCAACTGCATCACCAGGTTCTTATTACTCCTTACTAAGTTCTGCAAGTGAAGAATACTTAGAGTTCACTGCATCAGCTTCCACAAATTTATTGAATCAGCATTGTGCAACAATCTCTCCATCTCCAGAGTATTCCACAAGTGACTTTGACAACTTTCCTCATCAGAGAACTCTGGCATCATCCAGTTTCATTTCTGATTATAACAATACCTCCGATTCTCACTCTTATTTTTCATCCACAAAGATTGATTCAAATAATTGTTCCTTTCAGTCTTCACATAATTTATCAGGTTATTTTACATCTCCCAATATCCCTTTCACATCAGTGTCATCTTCAAATAACTCTTCTTTTGCTAATTTAAATAATAGTGACACTAATGCTAACATCAGTAACCTTGAATTTACAGATACTTGTAAAAATTCATTTAAGGATCCAGAGGATTTTACTATAGAAGAAGATTCATTGAGCTTTCAATCTTTTGAGAGGCTTTCATCAACAATTTCTAAGTTAAATTTGTTTTCATCTGCCAAGCAGATTCATAATTCTTCAAACATTTCACTTTCTCCTAAATGTGCTCAAAATAAAAAAACAGTTGATTTATGCATAGAAAAAAAGTCAAAAAGAAATGTAGAAGAGAGTGCAAAAATTTTCAAAGCATTTAAGAATGACAGCTTGGAAGAATTGAATAAAAATGGAACAAAAATTAAAAATGTGCAAGATGCTAGTCAGGAGCTGGTAACAGATTGTCTACTCCATCTGTTGCATAAAACAAACCTCCAGGACAGTTCATCTTATGACTTGGATGACATTAGCCCAGTATTGGTTTCACTGGCAAATAAAATTAAGTCAGAAGAAGTATTAGGGTTAAAAAAAAATGATAGCAATGAAGATTTGAAACTAATGAATGAATTAATAACAAAAATAATTTTGGATAAAGAAGAGAAAAAATTTAAGACATTAGATGAGAAGAAGAAATTTTCAGGCAAGGAAACTTTTGATGATTTAAGCAATGAATTAAGTGAAAGGAAAATCAAAAGGGATGCAATGAGTCACTATCAGGAAGACAAAAACCACAAAAGAACTTCAAATTATGGAGATTACAATCAGTGGGAATATTTTGGACAGCAAGAGATTCAACCATCAAATAATCTCAGCAGAAGAGGACACTTTTCTTTTGGGAATGCATCTCAGCAGCACTCCGTTGGATGGAATCAAATGGGCATAGGCATACCTCGTCAAGCAAACCCTTACTACAGTAACCCCCACAGTCATGTGATGCCGGCGCATGCCCATTCTGATTACCGCTACAATCAGTGGAATAATCCTAACCACAAAAACATACCCAATGTTCAAAATGCTCATAGCCAAAATACTGTGTTGCCTCAGACGAAAGTGGACATGAAGCATCATGCCGAAATCTCGAGTTCGATACAAGATTTCGGCTTACCCATTGGTTCCACTTCGGACCTTTCCAAATTCCGAGCGGCCTCTCGGGACTTGATGCGACGGGCTCCTTCTGGTATTTCAGAAAAATCTCTGCGCACAACGGTTCGTCCGGATCATTTACTGTCCATGTCTCCGGGAATGAGAAATTCTAGCATACGAACACCCCATATATCAAGCCATCCTAAAACTATCATTAACAGTCCCTTATCCGATCTGCAAATTCTCGTGACGAATCAAGAAAGTGAAAATACCCAACAAAAAAGTGATAATTTTCAACAAGAATCGGTTGATTTATCAGCCCACTCGGATATTTCTAAACAAAAAGATAACCTGGGCGAAGACACTTCCAGTGTAAACAGTAAAGACGTGAAAGACTTTAGAACATCCGTGAGTGTGATTCAAATTCAGAATAAGCATGTTAAAAGTGATTTCGGTGAAGTTGATAAACCCGTCGAACTAACATCAAAAAATAGTGAAAAAAATAATGAGCCTGAAATTTCTCCCTCCCCTCGTGTAAATAATACGGACAAAAAGAAAGTCAGTAGTGAGCAAATTGTTGAAAGCATAAAAGAAAATATGCAAAATGAAGTGAAATTAAGTGTAGACCCAGTAAAAACTAGTGTTATAGTAGGAAAAGATGAGCCATCTTGTACTAATGTTAAAAATGAGGCAGACATTCCAAAGATTTTACAGACCAGTGAAGATAAAGAAAAAAAAGAAAACAATACTCTCGAAGAACACTCAAATGAGGCGGTGCACAAAGGGGATGAAAAGCATGTAGAACCGGATAAGCGTGAGGAATTAAACGAACCGTCATTGAAAGGGACCAAAGAAGATGTAGAAAGCACGAAGAGTGGCAAACGAAAAGCAGAAGATGAACATAATTCGTCCGAGAAAAAAAAGATTCTCATGGAAGTCGAATCCCAACCGCAAAAAATATCCGACAAAATCGAAGAAGATAACACCGATTTACCAACGGTTACATCCACTTCCACGGATGCGAAGCCAGCCCCGAATGAAATTCCCAAGAAAACTCCAAAGAAAAAAAAACCCTCTTGGAAATTGAAAATAGGTAGATCACCGTCCGGGCCTAGTTCGAGTTCGGAAAGAAGCCTTTCGTGTAAGAAATCGAAGAGTTCAGGAAGCAAAGAGGACAGCAGGAAAGAAAATGAAGAAGAGCTTATGTGATATTATGGACCGTCGAGGGCCTTTCTTGCATGTGTTGGGTTCCAGGGAGTCTCCGGCCTCTGTATCAGTGGTGAATTCCCCAAAGGGAGACGACGAGGATGAGAAAGATAAGAGCCTCGTCAAAAAACAGACTTTAAATGCCATTAGGACTAGACATCAAAACGAGTTGGATTATAGAGGCAAGTATTATATTGTCATCGATTTTTATGACAAGCTGGAATTGTACAATTTATAAATTATTTTCATAATATAAATTTCAGGAAGGTCTAGAAACGGATTATACAGCAGCACTCTTTCCGCTCGGTACGATGCCCACACCACAGATTACACGTGGATATGCGTGTTTTGCAAAAAAGGGCCTCATTACGCCGCCATGGGCGATTTGTTCGGGCCGTATATTATTTCAGAAGATGAAAATACTTCTGTGTGCGATTTCTCAGGAGATGAGAAAGATATCTCAGATGCTCAGAAACGAGGGGGGAGAAATAAAAAAAGTCTTCGATCAAATAATATGGTGGAACATTTTCAGAAAATGTCGAAAAAGGTATAGAGAGAATGACAAGACATTCGTGAATTAGGATTTCTGGGGTTAAAAACTTTTGTAATTTTTCACAGTTAAGGAGGACCCATTCCACCGAGTCTTGCCTAACTGGAATGACTGTGATTTCGGATCAAGTAGAGCAGTTGCGATACGAGGTTTGGGTGCATGAACAGTGTGCCATATGGTCACCAAATGTATTCCTCATTGGCTCCAGAATAATAGGAATGCAGGAAGCCATTTGGTGTAGCGTTAAAACGGTAGGATCAATCCCGCAGCAACGGATGTAATGTTAATAATAAAATCTACTGTTTGAAATTATACTCTTTTTTCATTACAGATATGTAGTAAATGTGGTATTAGCGGAGCCAACATTGGTTGTGTGTACAGGAACTGTCCAAATAGGTCTCATTATCATTGTGCAAAGGAATGTGGTTGGTCTTTGCAGCAGAATACTTTTATTTCTACTTGCCACATTCATAAACCGCGGTCTTGATTATATAAATGTAACAAACGTGCAAGAAAAAAACTGTCTACTTTTGATCTCTCAGTGACACCTCAATGAGAAGGGTGGCCTCTATGATTTTTTTTAAAAGGCTCAATTTTTGTATAAATTCAATAACTAATTTTTCAGTTTGTGCAAAAAAAAGGTCACTGGTAAAACTTAGCGCATGAACGTGTCTGTTTTAGTTGTCACAGTGGTAAGAAAATTTTTACTATTGTGGTCACTCCTGTGGCCAGCACTGAGGCTGCAGTGTGTGAGGGAGCATTTTATGTATGCCAATTTATTTTACCTAATAACTTTTCCATTGAAAATTCTTTATAGGTATATATAATGTTACAAAATTGTGTAGATTTTGTTCAAACAAAAAGAAAATTCATAACTGAAACTCAACATATGGAAACGCAATCTCTTTCTTTATAATTTTATCCGAAGTTCAAAATACACTGAACAGTTTTTATGTTCCAACTCATCAGAAAAGAAATTAACATTCAAAATTTGAGTTATTACTTTAATTCGGTGATTTCATATGTAATTTTTATGAACCGTTTTAGTTACATTTGGTTTTGCTTTACATAAATGTTTTAAGCAAATGACAGAAAAAAAAGAATTCCGAAAAACAATATAAAGGTTTGGTTTGACAAATTATATTTAAACTAATGGAGATACCATTGCATTATCGCTTTTAATTATTCATCAATTTGAAAAGAAACTATATTTTGTCAACGCAGGGATGCAGAGACCATTGTGGGCCGCCATTTTAGTGATGCTTTTTTTTTCACTGAACGATAATAATGAGATTACCGGTGGAATGTTGAAATTATAGCATATTTTTCATTCAGCAAATTTAAAACAATTGATTTTTTAATTTGATTTCACCTATTGATTTCCAAAAATAAAAAAAACATGCAATGAATTATTTTGAAATTTTTTACAATATTTTTTATATTCTTTGTTATGTATTTTAGGAACTAAAAATGTAATTTAGAAACTTTCTAAATTTTTTATTTTGCCGGAAAACAGACGTTAAAAAGGTACGCATCCCTGTGTTAAATGAACAGTTTAATTACCAATGTTTTTTTTGTAGTATTCGATTGAATTAATTAAATGAAATTTCAGTGCCTCCTACTCTTGATCTTTTACAATCAGAAAATTTATGTTTGCGTTTTTTAAAATTTAAACCAGGTTTTGTCTAAAATTAAAATACCCTTTTGCTCAGAAACTATTTTTTTGCACTTTGTCATTCAAGAGATGATTTTTATGCTCTGTGAGTGTCCTGTTTTGGTAGGTATACAAATGGGCGAAAACATAATTTCGGACAAAAAAGAATTACAAGAAAACTGTATATTTTTTATCATTTTTCGGTGCCAATTTTTACTAGAAAAAATCTTATCATTTTCGGTAACCCTTAATCAATGAGTGAATTACTTCATTGAACTTTGCAAAACAATTGCATTTTCGTGAAATTAATTTTTTAAGTTTATCATTTCCCAATTTTTACGGAGTGTATTTTAGTTATAATCAGTGAGAGAGTTTCCTCAAACATCCGTTAAGTGTTTTTTAAAAATTAGATTCGATTGTGTGCCTTAAATCATTTCGCATATAAACATTTCCGTCAGTGATTAAAGCTGCTTAAAAAAATGCATAAGAGTCAGTATTTCGAAAATGATAATTAAAATGTCATTGTCATATTACAGTATCAGTTTGGTTTAAGTTAATTAATTAAATATTGAGGAATGTGCAGTAGTATCAGTGATCCATCGTAATGCACTTTTATAAATTTGTTTTCGAGGTGAAGGATAGCGGCAGCCCATTAAAACAATTATGTTTAATGTGAAATCTCAAACCCTTAGGAAAGCAGAGCAAATGCTAAAAATGATCGATCATACGAGATTCAATAATGTTCTCTCAGATTGTTAGGGTTTGATTTTTTTTCCAACGATTTCAATTTCGAAAACATTTTTAATGAATTCGACAGAGGCAAAAATAAAAAAATGATTGATATTTTAATTTCTTGTAAATAATGTATGTATATTGTACTGTTTTTTTGCTACAAAAAATTTTTTACATGTTAAAAACTAAATGCTGGGATTTTAAAGTACTGAAATAAAACAGCAATATAAGGAGCATAATATGAAGTACATTTTTTAAATTTCTATAATAATTCAAAATATTTACAATATAAAATTGTAATTTAGTTCTCCAACGGCCACTACGAACGAAAATAGCAAAACTTTTTTTTATTTTATTTTATTTAAAATTAAATTTCTCCTTTCAGATTCGGTCTGCTTTCCTTTCCAATCTTCGTCAGTCACTGAAGGATTCTTATGTGTACCTTTTGGAAAAAAATTAAATGAGAAAAGGGAAAATTTTGAAACTCGTTGAAGAGTTGATTCACTTGTAATTCCGCATATGAAATATTACCTCTAAAGGTCATATTTATTGGGTTTATTCACCAAATTACTTACATTTACTGTTATCCAATTTCTGATATTATGTGATGCCGTTCTTTATCATAAAACCGTAATTATCTGACGTCTGAAGTTTTAACGATTTTAAGGGTCCTTAAGTTAAAATTTTCAGTTGTTTTAGGAGTTCACACTTTTCCAGAACTAAAGCATTTCGGCCACAGATATTTTCCAGAGTTTATTCCATTGGTAATCACTTATGCAAAAGAATTTACATAATTTATAATCAAAACCTTTGCTAAAGATACATAAGAATTGCAATACTTAATTACGTAATGTAAAATAATGTGTATTGAATACATACAACCCTAATTACGCTCGAAGGCATGGAAGGAAGCGGCTTAAAAAACAATGGTAAAAAATCTAAATTTTATATTAATAAGCACCAATCCATAATAAATTAAAACCACGCCAGTTCAAACTATTCCCAAAGGATGAAACTTCTGATCTTCACTTCTGCTGCTGTAAAATGGTAGAATTCCAGCATCAAAATTTAATTAATATTTTTTAATTTTATTACGAACTCTACTTTGAATTTACTTCTGAGAGTAGAAAAGATGTCACGAATATCCAAGTATACTACCATAGCAGATATTATTGAATAAAAAATTATTCCACCATGACTTCGCAACTGTTTAATATTCTAAACTGCGAGCAGGAGATGTCATTGATTGGGAATTTGGTGCAGCTCAGGAGACAAGAAGACTAATTAAATCAGGGTCTGAACCTCAAAGCTCTTAAATCGAACTGATAAAAGAGTTTGAGATGCGAAAACAGGAGCAACTTTCAAAAAAAGTTAAAATTAACCCTGCGGTATCCTCCAACAGATAATTCATAAGAATTCAACATAATTTTTGTTATGTGTTTTGATGCAAAACATACATTCGGATACAAAAGAGAAAAGACTGAAAAACCAAGAGTATTGATCTGTTAAAAAGCTAGGTGATAAGACAAAGAGCCGCGAGGGTAGTTAAAAACATCAGGGTTACCGAAAGGGGTGTTTTGCCTTTCTCGTAAACGAGGGTGGAATAGAGGAGGAGCTTACAAAACGAAGATATCTTCTACATCAGCTCATCTTCCCTTCGCACTGTAATTGTATCTTTCAATTCAACTCTTAATTCGCCGTCTTTTTCAAAAAAAAAACAGCACTTTTATGATTTTCCAACCGTCTTTTTGCTGATAATTTATTATCAAATCCCGCAGGTCATTTCATTTTACCTTTAACGCAGAATATAGCGGCACATAATTATCCTGAAGAATTATTTTTCCGATATGTTTCATTCTCTTCAGTTAATAATCATTTCCTTTTGTTTTCTTTATTTTCTCCAGCATTAAAAATAAAGTGTATTAACTGAAGTTTTAAGCGTAAGATTGTCGGAAGTGAGTTTCAGTCATAAAACAATCCGAAATCCATCCGTGAAAAGTAAAAGAAAAATGGCCGAAATTTCAAATGGTTGTTAGTTTGTAAACGTGAAAACGATTGTCTCCGGTCAAAGAACTTATTTTTTCGTCTTATGGTGGCAGTAACGAAAAAATAAATGAAAACTGCGAGAGCCACAATTAGGACTTTGTTGCACGCCATTCCCTCGAACAAGTTTAAAACTGTGGGGCACACATTTAAACTTGTTTGCTCTTAGTTCGAATACAGTCGTCGAGGAGGAGATTTGTTGTTGTTCTGAACTGGAAAAGGCACGAATATTCGGGATTATTTACGGTTAACTGGCCTGGTTTACGTCTAATAATTCTGTTTGTCCGCCTGTTGTTTCCTCGGAAATCACCCGTCAACTAATTAAATCCCGAACATTATTTATTTATTTAATAGTTTTGTGTTTTCATAATGAAAGTAAAATGAAAAATAAAGTTAAAATGCTAAGGTGATATGGATGGATATATTCCGTGGATACTTTGGGTTGTTTTTGGCATTGCTATCACCGAAACCAATGGAAAAAGTAAGTTTTTCAATATAATAAAAAATAAAAAAAATTCATGAGAAAATTCGATGCGTGGCTGTGAAATTGATTGTAGTTTGCATAACTGGAGATTGTATGTAGAAAACCAGAAGTTTGACTCACGGAAGACTCTAAAAAAACGGCAACTCGCTTCCGGGTTTTTAAATACTTGGATCAAATTATGGAATTTTTACTTTTAATTGCTACAAATGTGTCGCATTCATTTTTTAAAAATTTAACATTGGATTTTTATTATGAAAACAGTTAAATGATTATCCTGTCTTCCGAAAGGATGCAGAGTAAATATCATTGGAGCTAAAAACTCAACGGTTAATCTTTTGGTTGTTTTGATTATATTATAAAAATTCGCAATCTCATTCATCCAATTAATATTAATTAACTTCAATCACAGAAAATTGAAAACATCTGATTTTTAAAACATTTGTATCCACCATAGAATTTAGAGAAAAGAAAATTATCTCCTTTCGAAAAATTACATAAAAGACCTTTTAAGTTATAAATTGAGAAGGTTTTCATACAGCCAATTTTTCTAAGGGGGTCAAATTGCCACAATTAATTCTTTGGGGGTAATTTTTTAAATGAGAAACCCCCTGAAGAAACACACCGATGAAAGCGCTATTACACAGGCAAAAAGTCTCGCATCTGGAAAGCATATGAATGAATCTCCTTTCCAGGTGCGTGAAATTTAGGTGTTTTCTAAGAAAGGTTCTACCCACGGTTTCCGAAGGCACCCCAAGGGAGTATCCTCTTATTTGAGGCTCGCATGTTTCAGCCAGCGATAAATTTCATGCCTTCGCTCCTAAAATGGATTTTGTTGAATTTTAATTAGCCCAGTATTTTACGATAGAATTTAAATAGTGTCATAATATGCACCTGCTCGTGGACGTCCTTTTCACCCATTGTTTCCCTTTTATTAAGCGTAGAATTCGATATGTGAAAACGATTTTTTACGAATAAGTCAGCCTCTGTTCTCATTCAATAAAAGCTTTTAGTTGGGTATAGGCCTACAATTAAAACCACAAAACGAATTCCTATGGTTTTAAAAATTACATTAAAGTTTAATTTAAGAACCTGAATTGTTTTTTGTGATTAAATGTTTGTTATTTTAATTTACTTATTCTGCGTTGGTTCTCCATTTCTTATACTTGGTCATTTTATAATAGTATTTTAATACTAAATACATGTACATGAATCAGACTTACTTCAAGAACAGTATTTAAATGAAGAAATCAAGGCGTCTAACATGTCAGCATTATATTTATACATATGATTTTTTCATGTGGGTTTCGCTTTTATTTCTACATGTACAAAAGACTGTAGAAGACCTTGAAAGGCAAATTCTAATGGAAATAGTTGGACCTACGATTTGAAGCATCGCCAGAATTTCATTTACCGACTAAGAAGGTCTAATAAACGACTTTTTAACTTTTAACCCCATAAGCACATACTTGAGCTTATCCTTTATGAAAGGAGATTTTAATTAAGAAAGCTTTTGTCGCCGACACTAATTTTGCAAAACGTGGGTCTTTAATCCGTACATTGAAAACAAGTAAGTTTAAAAAATAAGTCTTTTATTCGAAATTTACATTATTTATATTTCAATTTCGGTGTCCGATTGATTTATGTATGAAGATTTTTTTTTATACCACCTGGGGTTTATGGTGGGTCTGGTGGTGATCACCAGGAGGCATGAGGACGGATAGTGACATTAACAATCCTCTGAACTCATTTGGGTCTGCTCTTAGATCTGATCAATATTCACATGTAATTATCCTTTTAATTTTGAGTCAATAAGTTAATTAAAAGAAAGTGAGTTAATTGGAAATCCAAACAACATATTCATTGTGACTAATCAAATGAGAAGATCGCACATTCGGCCAGAGAGAAATCCTTTAGACCTCATTTCAATAAAAATCCTGTAAAGACTTTATGAAATTATAATTTAATATGTATTTGTCATAGACACGCCTCTTAAGAGAATTAAATTATAACTTGACTGTGTTTTTAGTTCTTTATTGAGTCGTGATGTTATAAATTCAATTCAAGATTAAATAATTTGAGTCTTAAATAGCGATGGAGGGGATTTGCCAATGTGGCAGCGGAAATCTTCAGCCGATAGGAAAGGTAAGACGAGGAAGTGACCAAGGATGGATATGAAATGAAACCTAATTAACACACGACACATCAGCGGACGACGATTTGTAAATAATCAGAGAGAAACTTTTGTCTGCTTCAGTTTTGTTAGGAACTCTGGAAAAGACTTTCTCAGTTTCGGTTATCAAAAATTAAGTAATATTAAAATAAAACAAGCTATTTTCAGTATAGAAAACCAATAAATAAATATTTATAAATTACCACATTTAAACGTTTATCGGTTCAGGTTTTTAAATATAAGAATTTTTAACAAAGTCGTTAAATTCGGTTGATGTGTATTAAAAATGGCGGCTTCCTTTATGTTACTCAAGATTAAGTTTTTACTTTATTTTAATATGGTTATTTGACCAGAAAGTAAATGGAGAAATATTCATTTAAACAGAATTTTCGGTTGTAGATCAGTCAAAATAGAAATAATGGCAGACAAAATGGAATTCTCAGCCGAATTAATTCGTGCAGTGAAAACGTTTGCACTCAGCCGATGAAAATGATTTCATATTTAGGCAATCTTTTAATTTCCTCTCTGCCAGTTCTCGGTCCATGTGAGAAAGCACATTGAAATTTGCTTCTCTGGCTTTTAAAAGTTGTATCGTTGTTGATATTTAAGGGTCACGTAGTACTGAGTTGCCTTTTGCTATTATCCTCTCTTAGCAGCATTAATTTTTAATATGCGTCTGAGAAACATTCCGACCTTAGATAGTCTTAAACTTTTTTAGATAAGATGAATTTTAACATGTCAGAAAAAAAGAACTCGACCAGTTGTCTAAAACACTCCTACAATAAGAAAATACAGTAGCGCTCAAAAGTATTTTGACAATACAAAACATTTCGTTTTCCATTAAAGTTCTTACAAAGTAAAATTTCATTGATTTTAAAACGGTTGTCACATTTATAAATATTAATTAAATAACAGAAGTAGCAAAGCATTTATCTTTAAAATATAGAACTTTATAATGATTAAAAATAGAAAGATTAATAATAGAAGAGTATTTAAGAAAAAGCAGAAGACTAAGAAGAATGTTATTTTGTTATTTTAATGAGACAAATATATAATTAATAGTATTGATAACTAAATAATACTAAGAAACTATTAAATTTTGTATTGTCAAAATACTTTTGAGCGCTACTGTATATATTTTAGTGTACAATTTCCTGTTTCGGAGATTTGAAAGTCCCGCTCATGAACTAAAAACAATGATGGCCAATTTAGGTGACACATGGCGTTGTGAGATTTCTGCTAAACGTGAACTCTGTTTCACGAACAGGAAATTTAAAACGATTCATGCCTTCCATGATAAAGACATCATGCATTCCAAGATTATAATTGCAGGAAATACTAAACTTTCCTTCCCTTCCTGCAGCCACGTGTTTTACACAAAGGATACGACACATAATCTAAATCTTCGAACACAGCCACCAACCCTTTCATTGAACTGGTTAAAAAAAAATTCAATATCCGGTATCCTTTCCTGTCAGATAAAACACGATTTTTTATTCATAAGAAAATAAACCTTGCGTATTTCAAGTGGAATTGCAAGATAATTTCCCTTCACTAACCTCATCTTAATTTTCATTCATAAAAGCGAATTCCAAAATGAAAGCTTATGGATGAATGATATACAGTCCTATGTATTTTAAGATTTTACAAATGTTTTGATGAACATTCTGAAAGAAATTTATTCGCAAATGAATGTGACAGTAACAGACTCTGAAAATGTCATAACCGGTTCACTTACCTTTAAATTGCTTTCCACAAAACGGTTTGAGAAAGTTTGTTACAAACAACAGTTTTTTAGGATTTTATTGATGTTTATTGCTCATTTCAACTCATCATTACTTGTCAGCAAGTTTGCGTGCAGAAATGCTTCTTCAGATTTTATTGGGTGCCTTCTGAAAGTTTTCCCTGTGAATGCAAACACTCGATTCCAAATTCAGGACCGATAAGAAAGAAAACCTTATCTAATTCTCTTTATTCAATGCCCGATTTGCTGACACGAACGCATTTGAACTCCTTTGACGGAGTTATAAGTCAGGCAATGAAATGAGTGTTCAGGAAAGGTAACGCCAAAAATTAATGGCTTTTTTTCGTAGCAACTGCAGGTAAATCTATGTTCAGGAAGCGTGCAACATTCGAGAAATACTCACAACAAAAAAGACAACAACTGGAGTTGAAAATATAAAACCTTGAATCAATTGTTCGGTCAGGTTCTTCAGTGCAACTCAAAAAATCTCACATCGAGCAATCTGGGTTAGACAGTGACTTCAGTCTGTAATAGTTCGCCGCAAAGATCTGTTTCGTCTTTGTTAGTTTCACTGCCATATTTTCAAATTATATATCTGAAACCGAAAAAAGACTCAGTGCCTTTATTTGTAATTTATTTCACAATTCAAAATAATGAATAAGAGGCATAGCTCTTTTTAATTAACGATCGGCAGAAAGTGCTAATAATTATGCTGTCAGCAAAGCTTTTCTCTTTTCAATATTCCGCTAAAGTTTTGTTTTTATTTTAATTGAACTTCGGACTCAGTTTCAAAGAAAGTGCAACCTTTTTTATTTTATAAGAAAATCGATTTCCCGATTTGAATTTGAAAAGCAAAGCGCCTAAGTAAAGATCTTACTTAGTTTTGAGTATTTTTATGAACGAAAGTTTTTCAAATTCAATGAAAGTATTTATTCTTAACAAGGGTAAAAAATTTTTAGTCCACTTTTTTGGAATTTCGAGTGAGACATTTAAAAATTGCAATATCAAAGGTTGAAAACCGTTAAAAAAGATTTTTGCAAAAAAATTAAAACTGATGAGGACAAAATAAATGTTTTTCTTCTATCTCTGAATGTATTCGAGTTGCATAATTTATTTAGAATTTATCAAATAGACAATTTACTGGATGCAGCAATTGAGAAATTGTAACGAAAAAACGGTTTGGTTTCAAGGTTAAAAAACTATGATGGGGCTTAATTAAACAATTTTTTGATTGATTTAATTGTCATCTAAAGTCGTCTTCCGAGACAAGAGGACCGTTTTAGGCTTTTACCAAGTTTGCTAACATTAAAGTGAAAGTTACTGAAGTTATCTACATGCTTCATGCTGTGAACTGTGTTCCAGGCGAAACCTGAAGCTCTACGAATGTTAAGATACCTAAATCCTTTTAAAAAACTAAATTAAAACACCAAGTCCAGTACTTTGCTTTTTCCAAGTGCATTTTTAACCCTAAAATTTTCTGTTTTTTAGCAATTGCCCATCGATTCCTTATTCTAAATGAGTCAAAAAACTTTTAAAAAGCTTCGACTTCTACTCCGTACCTATTCATTCTTGTTAAATGAAAAAAATGACGTCACGAGAGAATGATAATTCCCTCACAAAAAAGACTCATTAATTTAAGGCACAGATGGTTTTACGTTACAAATTCAAAGGAAGGGCACGGAATGAAATTTCCTGGCACAGATGTGTTCATGTTGTTTGATTTCTGTATCAACCCAGATAAAGTGAAACCTTTTTTGAACTGCATAAATCCATTTTGTGTTTTTCAGATTGCTCAAAATCTTTGGAGTCTTGCTTGCGCTGTGACGAATCCGGCACGAAGTGCTTAAAGTGCAGACATTTCCTCGTTTTGGGCACCAGGAATTGCGTTAACAACTGCCCAATGGGGTACATGGGACAGTGGTCAACCTACGATGACTACATGGGACAAATCTGTGTGGAGACCTCATTTATGAGCAGTCTGGGATTCACTGGAGAAACTTCCGCCGTTTTAGTCGGATCTCTTACAGGTACCTTTTCAAAAAAAAAAAAAAAACAGGACTTATTAATAGACCTAACACTCTTTGCTGTGGTCGTCTGCTTTTTCCTTTTTTATATAAAGCGGATTTCGAGAAAGAGCTTAGTTATTAAAAAAATTACCTTACAGCTTCCAAAAAGAGTTAATTGCATACTAAGCAGTTTTCGCTCTCTTTTTGTGCTTTTAATTTTCATTCTGATATTTTACATTTTTTTGCCGAGTTTTTAAAATTTATTTTTTTAATTCCATATTTTTATAAACATTCTTATAGCCTTTAAACATTTCTGGCATTAACCTCGTTATAAATATCAGGGTCCTAACCGCCTAACTCATTTAAAAATTATCATTAATCAAGTAATCATTATATCAAATTGTCGAGTTATTATTAAAAAAAATTCGCAAACCTTTGATGTAAAATAAAAACATGAATTTTTAGTTAAATATTAAGAGTTTAATTTAATAAGTATTCATATTAATTTCAATGAAAAATTTTAAAATTTGCTTCAAATTTTTGTATTATTTTTTTAGGTTTAATATTATGTTTGGGAGCTTTACTTGGAGGCTGTGTTTATATTCGGAACCGGAGAATCAAGACTTTGACAACCCTGGATGAAAATTCCGACTCGACCATGATCATGACTCCTCTTCATCAGCAAGGTAATTTTAAATTAATTCCACTGCTTTTCATACGGGCTAACTTTATCTTGAAAAAGAACCGCCTTTATTACTGAACATCTTTAAAAACCCGAGGCCGAAACTGCTACACTTTTATGTCGGTTCATCATTAGCCAAGTTTTGCAACTCATGTCACAAATAAAAAGCTGCAAAAGCGGCTATTGCTCTATTTAGCTATAAAAAAATGGCCGGCAAGCAAATAGTTACAGCCTTTACACTTTTTTTTTCTGTTTCAGAAAGGAGTGAATTTCTTCGGGAGATAGCGTTGCTGAAACAGGAAGCACCGGTGTTCCTACAGATGTTGAACGAAACTAGACGACAAGTGTTGGAAATTACCAAATCAAAAGCCACCAGTAATAAACGCGAAGCTGCCATCTCTGCTTATCGACCCGTCCTCAGAGATCTTTATATTATTCTGGTTCTTCTTAATAAACCGGAAGAAAAGATTTCAGCCCCTCCGCAAGACTGGAGGAAATTACTGTCATGGGGGGAACGTGTCTTAAAACGTTACAAGCGTCAGCATAACATAAATAGCAATGGAGGAGAGTTCGCGAATTATTTGCAAACACCTGAACAGCAAAACCTCATAGGAAGTCGCGTTTCACTCTTCCAACCTTGCAGTACTCTAAGTACGGTCAGTACCAATACATTAACGTCTACAGTCAGCCGAAAGCTGAGAAATGCGTTAAATCATAAAACTGAAATCCCTGAAATCAGTAATTCAGAAGATTCATTATTAAATATTAATGGTAGCAATAAACAGCCTTTTAAGATTAGCAGAGTGGCCAGTCCAAAAGAAGAGATCAATTGTAGGACCTTAAGTAGGTTTTCATTTAGTGAGAATAGCTTTGACCATTGGGATGATAATCACACAATTTTGGCAGAATGGTCGGCAAGCCATGAGTTTTCTTTTGAGGATGATTTCATAAGATTAGGTTTTAGACCTCAAGATGAAATAACAACCGAACTGTGATGTTATAAACATAAACTCAGGTATATATAAATTACCAATTATTTTTCTATGAAAATTTCATGAAGTCAACTTCATATTACTGTTACGGCAATCATAATTACGCAGTGCTTCTCAACCTTTTAAAGCTAGCAACCTTTTAAATTATACTTTCATCCCTTTAGGTTCGCTGATGCGATTTCCCTTGTTGTTTGTTCCTCCCTTTTTCCTATATCCATATAATCGTAATTTATAGAATAGAGTAATAGTTATTTTTTTAATTTTAATTTATAGAATATAATAATTTTTAATTTGTACAATTCATTTCGTTTTGCTTCCTTTCACTAAGCTGATAATCCTTAAAAAAATTTATATTATCGCAATTTAAAAAAGTAAATCGCAAATTAAAAAATACTGAAATGTTCCTTATAAAAAAAACAACTTGTAAAAAATACCAAAGGCCAAAAATCAAAGGTTTTCATTTTTAATAAAAAAGTTGTTAAACCATAAAAATAATTTTTCATCATTTTTTATTTTTCATTTGCTTTCATAATGAAAAAAAAAATAAATAAAATTATGCAATGCATACAAAGTCGACTTAGACTTAGAAATATTAATACGAATCGTGAAAAAAGGATAATAACAATAATAGGACATATCTGAAGAAATTTGCCATAAAAAGGAGAGAATAATAATATGTTAGTCTGAATTATTAACAAATGATCGTAGGAGAATCTTTCAGTGAATAGGGGACTTACTTTTTAAAAATAAAAAAAGTGAAGAAAAAAAAACTGGAAGTTTCATTATTCATTTTAATTTATTTATGAAAATTATGTTGTAAAATTCGCAGATCAATGAAAGATTTTTTCCCAACGTCTAAGGTTCATATATAAAAAGAAATAAAGAAAGGGATTGTATTTATTTGTTATCATTTACATAGGATTCTGATACTACTTGACGCAGATGGGCGTGAACCCAAAAGGCCAAGGAAACAAAAAGCGGAATCTACCAATGAATGGCCGCCGAATATGAAGCATACTCTTTTATTACGAAAGAATTCTACAACGGTCGACAAATTTTTTTACGGATTCCCATGTAATTGGAATTTACTCTTTTAAAATGTAATCTGTAAATGCATTTTTAAGACTTACTTCATTTTTTATAATAAAATACTTCGATGAATTTATTAAAAAAATTTTTTCGAAACTGCCACAATGTAATGATACCAAAAAGGAATTTAATGTTTCCCGCGTTTCCTTTAAAAATACTTTCACCACAGGTCTCTCTTTTAGAAATGGCGGTGGATGCGAACAATGTTTTTCGAGTGGTCGTACCATATTGAAGTAATTATTTTTTTCACTGGCAATTTCTAAATTAAATGAATGAATTAAACCGTATTGATAGTCATAAAATATTATAAATACCTTTTGTATTACTTATTTAAAGGATTTTTCTTTTGAAATCTCTTTTTTTAAATAATATGCCAAGCAAAAAAAATATGATATCGTAAAAAATTTAGACGAAAAAATTAGTACTATAAGATAAATATAAAACCGATCAAGAGGAAACGGGGCGCCATTTTGAGCATTTTAGAGAAATGTTCGGTCTGTCGTGATGTTGTATTTCACTTATCATAAAATATTGATAAGTATCGTGAATACCTTTTATTTTATACTAAATGAATTTTTATAGCTTTTAGTATATGAAATGTTATCCATAATTGAGTTTGAATTAGGAAAAATTCTTAACAAATATATTGAATAAAAATTGCTTTGGCTTCAGTTTTTTTAGTGTTTACTAATGGCAACGATTTAGCATAACCTTTTGTAGAACTATTTTAACAATTCTCCAAGTTTGGTAGGTATATTTAAATCTAGTTTACACGAAATAAGTTTTTATGTGTTGGTTTTTATAATAATATCGGTTTTTATGAGAATGAAAGAATTTTTTGTGGAAAAAAGAAATGGCCTTGGGAGATGCGTCTTTTCTTAAAACTCTTTGTCAAAGTTTATGAGGTTTGTTATTCAGTAGTATTTTTCTTTATGTTTTATTCACATTATTACTTTCGTCCTTCTTATTTTAATTCTTCGAAACTTTAAAAAAATTTAATTTCTTCATAACATATTTTCCTTACTATTTCAGTTTCCCTGCTATTTTGAGTTGCATGTTTGATTTTGTAATTTAGTTATAGCTCTTGGAAAGCTCGTTTTTTAATCCTTAGAACACTAAAATTCAATCTTATAATTTTGGAAAAACCAATTGAGTTTTTTTAATTTCATTTCTCCTCCATTATGATAACCAATAACTAAACACCCGAAATTAATTTTAACCGTTGAATCTTATATGCTTGGGTGGATTTTTTGTTGTTTTTGTGCCTACTTCAATACTTGCACCTGCTAACACATTTGAAATTTTATTTACTTTTTACACAAAATGAAAGAATTATTTATAAGGAGGTATTATAGTGTAAAAACAGGCCATTTGGTTTGATTTTATATTTGAGTAGGCTTCTTTTCAGTAATTTTATAAAGCCAAAAATAAATTTTAAAATCATTATGTATTCAGTTTAGAATACATATTTTAATAGTTTTCTTACGATACCCAGAAGCTCATTTGGTGACAACGTTTATATAGAAACTCTAAAGGGATAAAAGCTTTGGACAGATACTCTGTTATATTAGTTCTTGCAAAATTAGACTGTGCAAAATAATAAAAGCTTAACTTACAATAAAATTTTATAATACGATATTAAAGTGTTCTTTTTTTGTGCAGAAAAAAATGTATATTTCAATCTGTATTTTGAAAGTAAAACATGATTTTTAAATAAAAAAGAAACGAAATAAAGTTAATTTAATTTATTTGATCTAAATAACAAATCAAGACCTTCTTGTTTCAAAGCATTAAACTTCACTAAATTTATCTTTATAATGAAAAATTTAACATGCATGCTTTAAAAATTGTCAGTCTCTTTCATGCATCACATAAATAATCATTAGGATTTTTCCTGCCATATTTCTCATTCATCTCATTTGCAATATGTCTAATCAGGAAAAACATACCAAAGACATAGACTATATATAAGCCAGATTCTCGTGTTCTTCTAATTGTGTTCCTTATGCCAGGATTAAGCATTCCAGCAAAAGGTCTTACTTCATATGGTGATATTGTATAATAAGTCACTCCATAGAGCCTTTGTAATTGTCCAAATACTTTTCCCATTTTTTAAAATGAATATTTAATGTTTTTTTAAAAATAAATTTAATTCTTTATGGATTTTTTTATTATATAAATTATAAATATTTAAACTTTAGAATGTTTGGAATATTGCACAGATAATCAAGAGAATTGCACAGTACTTTAATTTCAATTTTTTAGACCACTTCATACAGCCTTTAATTTTCAGTATTTTATTAAAGTTTTAAATTCAGATAACTTAATTCTGCCTAAGCTCAATTAAAATTTATGGACTTAATTATTTGGGGGCATTAAAAGCAAAGATTCATAAGTAGAAAATTTTTTTTTAAACCTGAACTTATCCTTTAGTTCTTATCTTAACATGAAACATGAGAAATATTTTATTTTTGCTAAGTCAGGTTTCATGAGTATTCTCTCCAATACTTAGTCAAGATAAGCCATTTTAAATAATGCATTTATAATGTAAAAATTCATTGAACTTTAGTACTCAGGGCCAGTTTTTCATGCTTATCCATATATTTGTCTTATTCAGTTAACTGGCTAGGTTACAATATTAAGCTTGGGGATTATTAGGAGTATACTCACAGTATACAAGTGAGTATACAAGTATACTCACAGATAAACCTGAAAAATATTTGTTTTCTGTAAAATTAACTCCTTTAATATTGAAATGAAAATTTTTTATTTTGTTTCAGTGAATATATGAATAAGAAAGGCAGTTGAAGTGGTTAATAAAAATGAGAAAAAAACAGATTCAAAGAACTGTAGAATGAACAGTGAGCAAGCTACGGCCATGTCAGTATCTGTCTCAAGTGCCTCTGCATGTTCAGGAACTGAGGTAATCCTTCTTCTGGCCCCTTTTAAATTGTTTACTTAACTATCCAATCTGTTACACTAACAAGAGCAATATCCAGATGAGAAAATCTGAATGAATCTAAAAAGCCCAAGTACAAGAAAATAAATCGGTCATGCCAAAATCCCATAGAGTTCATGCAGGTCAGTCATGCATATAAAGTTGTTATCCCTGTGAGTTAATAGACAAAAGATTTAATCTTTGTTCTGAATTCAGTCCCAATGTGCTCACTGCCAATCGGTTAAGCAATGTTTAAAGCATCAGAACTATGAAAATTAATTGCCTGCCAGACAAGCATTAAGAAAAATTGATTTATTTTAACAGGAAAATAATATAGTTTTACAAAGGCCGTCTGGATCTGCTGCTGCTGTGTCGGCTGCAGCTGCCGATCTTCGTGTTGGTCCTGTAACTTTATCTAATGTAGCAAAGTATTGGGTGTTGACAAACCTCTTTCCTGGTCCAATACCTCAAGCTGTGTATCTAAATCATCCTCCCGGGCGCGTGGGGGATATTAAACAAGAAATAGATCTTAGTCAGCAAGTAGTTCCAACAACCATGGAAGGCATGACATTGCTTCACCAATCTACTCATTCCCAGGCACAGGTGACGCTTAAATTTGTTTTTGTCACATCCCATTCCACATAATAAATTTTTTCAATATTCAATGACTTGTAATTTCATATATCAGATATTTCTTCTGTATGGATGACCAAAAAGCCTTTTAAATAGCCCACTCTTTTATAAGTTTACGAGCAGATTGCGGTAGTTTTTCATGAGAGAATTTGTTTACAGGTCCAGCAGCCTAGTCAGACTGAAAAAGAGAGTAAATTGGACAGAGGAACTTGTGTTACTGAAAGAGTCAGTGACAGTCAGGTATCTTCAATTTTAAATACAGCATGAAATCCTAAATTAGCTGTTCTTAGCATGTAATTTTTGTAAGATAATAAGGAAATTTTTGTTCCTTAAATTTTAAAGAGGAAACTGAACATAATTTATCTAAAAAAAAAAAAAAAAGTAAAAATTTGAGATCGTACAAAAATATTTTTTCTCAGGTTCATTGCCAGGTTCAATGTGATATTCCATCTGTTAGTGGTGTACAAATTCAGCCAGGTAGTCAACAAAATCAGCAAATGACTCAGTCTCAAGGACAAAGTCAGAATGTACAACAACAGATCATGCATCCGCAACAGCAATCACAACCTCAGCAACCACCACAGCCACCTCCACAGGCACCAGCCCAACAACAAACACAACAGCAACCAAATCAACACCAATCTCAGCCCACGACACAAGCCCAGCAATCTCAGCCGCAGCCTTCACAATCACAAGTGAGTTGTTTGTTCAGAAAGCCACCTTTTACACGTACGCAGATTTGGCTTTTACCAAGAATAATTTTAAATAGGTGACACCTCATCATCCAGTAGAGTCTAATACCAGCAGTAGTAATCATATGGAAGAAGGAATGAATTGTCCGGAAATAAAACTGGCAGGACAGATGGTAACTTCCCAAGAAATAAAGGATGAACACAAAGAAATAGCCTGCAATATAAAAGATAATCGGCTGATAATGGCTGGGTAAATTTTGTTATGTAATTAAACTTAACATATGTTTTTTTAAACAATATTAAATTATTAATTACTATTCTGTTTATTTAGTTTTCCAATGCAAGATGTGAAAGGACATATGATGGATATCAGAACAGCAGAGGGTGTAGTGAAAATAGCGGCTGATCAGGACGTTGCTAAGACATTACTTAATGCTGATATGGTTCAAAGCATGTACAAGGTTTGACATTTTTTACAATTAATTTTGATGTAATTTTTTATGTAACTAAACACTTTAAATAAATAAGTATGTATAAAAAATTTACAGGTAAATGTTGAAGATATTAATCAACTTCTTGCATATCATGAAGTTTTTGGCAAACTGTCGACCGACTCCCTAGTTCCTGTGCAACAAAATGGCAGCAAAGTTCAAGAAGGAGCTGGATCAGTTCCTACTGGTGGTCCCAGTAGCCCCTCTTCAGTCGGCCCTTATTCCTGCGATATTTGCTGCAAAATATTCCCATTTCGTTATCAGTTAATTGTGCACAGACGATATCACACCGAGAGAAAGCCATTTACTTGTCAGGTAATTGAATATTATTTAACACATATCAAAACTACTATTGAAATATATGTGGTTTGCAGTAGAACTGTATATCACCCGCCCGTCCTCCTTTTCTTAAAATCCCATGCATCTTGAACATCAGTCCAGCTTTTTTTATACTCAAAGCCATCCGGTTTAATTAGAACAAGTTTTTCAATATTTTGCTAAATTAGAGTGGATACATGGTGTTGGATTTCTCCTCTTTTGAGTCTCTCTAAATGTGATGTTTTTAAAAATAATTAATAGTCATAAATTAAATTATTTTTGTATTCTATTAATTGAAAACACTTATTCACTCTTCACATTAATGAATAAGTCTTTACAATCTTCGGTTGCGTATGCACGACTTTTCTTTAAGACAATTTTTTAACAATTATTTTACATTCATGGGAAATAAACATGGGATATGAGGTGACAATAAAAAGTTGAAGTAAATGTCAGTAGAGAAGAAATAACTAAAATTCTATTAAAAATATAAAATATTTACCAAGAAAAAATCTAATAATATGATCCACTGCTTACAATAGTTTTGCAAAAATAATGCGTAAAAAAAGTCAAATCATGCGAAAGACGAATTAATTTTTTAAGCAGTTCAAAAAATTTTCGTTATTTTATATTAATAAATCAGAAAATTTGGGGTTTTTAATACATAGTTTTGAGATTTCTTAAGTGTGAGCCCTAATAATAGGCAGATGTACACTCAAAATTGTAACAAAATCGCAAAAAGAACATAAAATTTTAGTAGTATTTAATAAATATATTGCTTATTTAAAAATACTTCTTCTTCAAGTATAATTGAAAATATATATCAATGCAATTTATCTGAGTATATGAACTCCGACTTAAATAAACTTGCTGAAATTTTCATGTAATTTGACTTAAATATGTATGAATGGAGGTTATATAGAAACTAATAAATAATGAAAAGGAGCATTATGTTTACCAGTTTAAAAGCAATTGTACAAGTTAGTGAATGCTTTTTCTTTATTTTAAAGCCGATGCAGTTGGTTGCACAAGTTGCAAAATTATTGCATGAAAAATTTTTTGATTCCGGAGAAATAAATGGTGTAGACATTTTAGTTATTTCTTCAAAGAAAATAAAGGAGGTTGGGTGGTTTCCCTGTACGGTTTCTAGTAATTTTAAACTGCACGGCTATAAGCTTGCGACGGTGTTCAAACGGGTTCTTTTTGAATTACGAAATTAAAGTCTAATGACACCCACCGTTAAACTTACGAAAATTTTGATTTTGCTGGTAGGTTTGTGGGAAGGCATTCACATGCTCTGCCGAACTAAGTCGACACGGCAAGTGCCATCTGGGAGGCAGCATGTTTACTTGTTCCGTTTGCTTCCATGTGTTTGCAAACGCTCCATCCCTTGAAAGACATATGAAGAGGCATGCTACCGATAAGCCTTATGTCTGTACGACTTGCGCGAAAAGTTTTGCAAGAAAAGAACACTTAGATAATCATATAAGATGTCATACAGGCGAGACACCTTATCGGTGAGTTTATTCAAAATGGTACCCAGAAGTGCGAACAGTTTTTCATGATTCGAAAACAGTGTTCTAGTTTCAGTCAAAACTTGTAAAAAAAAGTTAGTTTTAAGTAGCGGTTTAAATTTTAGGTGTCAGTACTGCAACAAAACCTTTACGCGTAAGGAGCATATGGTTAATCATGTTCGTAAACATACAGGGGAAACTCCCCATCGTTGTGATATATGTAAGAAGAGTTTCACTAGAAAGGAACATTTCATGAATCATGTAATGTGGCATACTGGCGAGACTCCTCATTCTTGCCATGTAAGTTCCGGGATTTTTTTTAAATTAAAAACTCTTCAGCAATTTTATATCTCTGAGTACCGTGCCCTTTGATATATTTTTTCTCGTTTCCATTTGTTTTAAGTTTGAAAAAGTGATATGCTTGCCTCCGTTGATGGCTTTGTTCCTCGTTATTACCTTATTATTCATTTTAAGTCTTACGAAATCATGCCTGCTCATTTAGAAACATTTCTCTTTTTAAGGTCTGTGGAAAAAAGTATACACGCAAAGAGCATTTAGCGAATCACATGCGGTCCCACACAAACGATACTCCTTTCCGTTGCGAGATATGTGGTAAAGCGTTCACAAGAAAAGAACATTTCACAAATCACATCATGTGGCACACCGGAGAAACGCCCCATCGCTGCGATTTTTGCTCCAAGACCTTTACGAGGAAAGAACACTTGCTAAATCATGTCCGTCAGCACACGGGGGAATCTCCTCACAGATGCGGGTAATTGTTGAACAAATTGTTTTATTTAAGAACTTGTAACTTTTATTTTACCGATATTACCATCCTTATTTCTGGAAAAGATCCAAAGATCCAATCTTATAAATCGGGATGGTTTAACATCCCTTAAATTTTCTTACTCTTTTACTTTCCCTGTTTCGCCCCTTTTTTATCCCTCTGATTTTATTCCCTAAATTTTTTTTAATTTAAAATTTGATTTATCATTCTATCTTTTATTCATATTTTATCTGATCCTTGTATTCGATGAATATTTTTCGTAGTATTTCATGTAAAATTCATGATTAAAAGCTACAAAGTGAGGTGTTAAAGTAAAATAATTAAGATTGAGGCTATTTTCCCCAAAATTTTAAGTTATATTTGTTAATTTTGTCCGGATTATCAAAATTGAAATTTATATTTTTTTTAAATATTTTCACTTTTTAATTAGTCGAAATTAACGGTATCATTTATCCTTTTGCGAGTTTAAATAAACGAATTTGAGTGAGTAAATGTTAATTACCTTTTCAGGTATTGCAGCAAGTCGTTCACGAGAAAGGAGCACCTCATCAATCACGTGAGACAACACACGGGTGAGACACCGTTCCGTTGTGAATTTTGTCCGAAAGCATTTACTAGGAAAGATCACTTAGTTAACCACGTTAGACAGCATACAGGTGATTTGAATGATAGTAATAAATTGCTGTAAAGGTAGGATTTAAATCCAGAGCCCTCAATTCGATAAGAATTAAAAGGCGCGGATTTTGACTCGAATATGGCCCCCATTCAGAGAATTCAGTTAGGGTTTTCCCGAATATTCCCGAAATATTTGAAGCTCTGGGTTTAACTAATTTTCTTATTTCGAATTGAAGTTTTTTGCATGTCATTGGTAATTTCAGTCGTCCAGTTGTCTGTCTGTTATTATTATTCAGGCCTTTTTTATTTTATTTAATTGATTTTTAAAAGTGGAAGGTAAGTGGTTGGGTGCCCATCTGCCCTTATTTTCTCTGCTGATAAACATTGCGGCAGTTCTTTTTTCTGGGGAGTATAAAAAATCAGAATTACGTTTTCCAAATAAAAGAGGGGAATTCTTAGAAATTTATTATTTAAAGTTTTATTCCGTCAAACGTGGTTAACAAGTATAGAAAATTAATTATAATGTACTAAAATAAGTCCTAAGTTAAGAACTCTCGGTTTTTATCTTATATTATTGGTAAAGTTAAGGTACGTATGATAAATATTTAATGGCAAAGTATTTTAAACCTTTTTGAAAAATGTAGTGACTTTTGGTTGTGCTTATGATGTGTTTGATTTTTACAAAGAAAAACTACTTAACTGAATTGAAGGATAAGGCAAATATTTCTGATGTGTTTTAAACGATAAACGGACGCTTTAAAAACAGTGCAATTCAGTTGCTACCCCTGAAAAATTTGAATTGGGCGAATCAGCGCAAAAGTGAGAACGTGACTTTGGAGTCCAAAAACAAAATGCTTCAACCATTGCAGTCCTTTTTTTTCACTACCAATTAATGTTAAATTCAACTTAATTATTTTTTACCGAGTTATACCGCAAAAGCAATGAGTTTAGAAATGATTATTTTACACTGGCACATTAGCCAGTGTCTGCATCAGAACAAAGTCAAAACTTTCAGACTTATTTCAAAGTGTTTTTTATTTATTTTTCTTAATTTCATAATTGACCCATTCACGGAGAAATTTTTCATGCCCGATGCCCCCGGTTCGTGATGAAATGTTATGATTTATTACCGAGGAAAGCATTCATTGGAGGCTAAGAAGTTTTTCGTAAAAATTAAACATTCTTGCATTGCGGTCCACATCTCGGATGTTCTCAAAACCATTTGTATGATCGTTTTGATGCGCATGCAAATTCTGGTGAGCGTACTTTCCTGGAACAATATTGACTTTTGTTGATGGGCTCCCTTTTTTTGAAATGCCCAGATGCGGCTGTACATTATCGAACCCAATAATTCGTTAGACTTTACCGTTTTTATTTGTGCACTGTGCCTTAATTCAAAATTTGACATTGTGTTTGCTAGGTTTTCAAGAGGACGGAAAAACAATTAGGTTACTTTTATTTTTTCACATTTAAAACATTTTTTTTTATTTTTAAGAATTCTAAATGATTTTAGGAGTCTAAAACAGTCGTGTTTTGTTTCTTATTTAGGGGAAACCCCACACAAATGTCAATATTGTTCAAAAGAGTTCGCCCGCAAAGACCACTTAACAAATCACGTGCGACAGCATACAGGCGAAACTCCGTATAGATGCACGTACTGTCCGAAGGCTTTTACGAGAAAAGACCATCTTAACGAGCATATTCGACAGCACACTGGTAAGTAACCTCGTAAATTCTGTACGGTTCCAAATTTGCTTCAAGTTCACTCTCAAGATCAATTCTGTATACTGAAAAGGTTAGATTTTCTTTGGGTTCGGCCAACTTTGGGACAATACTATCTCAACAGGTGGGAAGCGCTTTGGGAAAAGTAGAGTGCAAAAGTGGTAGGGAACTTAAGGAGGGAAAGTGTGGGAAATTGTCCAAACGGAAGTAAAACCTCAGATTCTATACTTTCCTCTCTACACCTGGGTCCTCACTGATAAGCTAGTTATTGCTAAAATTCTAAAGTTGATTCGCCTCATGCCCTTAAATTTATTTAATTTGCAGTTTACGATGACTGTTGGTATGTATTCAGGATCAATTGTTTATTACATTCACATATTATGTTCTTTGCTTTTACCCATTTTTTGGATTCAGAGCGCAGTATCCTCTTTTATTTTTTATATTTATTTTTAATTTGATGAAATTGGCCATGTACATGTTTTCGTGCTTTTATTACTTTTAGTAAAGTAATTCATGTTTTGAAGTTCTTAGCTTAAAAACAATAATTTTATTTACTGTTATCTGAATTCAATGTGGATTATAAACCCCTATCACTCCTCAGCATGCGGAACCCCAATGATTTTGCTACACAATTTATGTTCATTTCGATTTTCCTAAGCATACACAAACGAAAGACTTTTGTTTCTTATTTCAGGAGAAACTCCTTACAAGTGTCAATATTGCCCAAAAGAATTCTCACGGAAGGATCACCTTAACAATCACGTACGACAACACACAGGTGAGCATTTGAAAGGTTTACGCTTTTTAAGAAATGTAAGAGAAATTTTCAGAACTGAGATGAGCACATTTACGTTAAGATGGTATTTTTCATCCTTTTGGAAAGCGAGAAGTGAAATTCTAGAAAGCTTTAGGTGCACGACCCTTATTTTCCTTTAGGCAGCTTCGTCAAAATTTTACTATTTAAACGCAATCGCTTTCCAGGAGAAACTCCGTTCAAGTGCCAGTATTGTCCAAAAGAATTTTCACGAAAAGATCATTTGACAAATCATATTAGACAGCACACAGGTAAGGAATTTTTTGTTAGCTATTTATCATTTCAGGAAGAAAATGGTTTTAACATCGCTAAGTGTTAGCTGTTCACATTTGCGTTACGTTATTAATTATCATTAGATGTTACTTTTTATGATTTGTTATAAATATTAGTATTGTGTTTATATATTTATTATGAATGTTATTGTGCTTGTTTTGTGTTCACTTTGTTAGTGGGACAGCTTACAAGAGATTATTCAAAGAAATAAAAGAAAACTGCGTAATTAGTAAAGCTAAGTATTTCTTGTTTTCGATCTCAAAAATTTAAGAAGGAAATATTTATAAATAATTTTTTATTTGGTTTTCTCGGATTTATACGGATAATCAAACGATTGGACTATGAAATCATTTCACTTCTGACGTATTTGCTAAAATTTGTCACTATATTTTGTTATTCGAGTTTTCTTAAACATAGTAAATTTAATTTAGTGCAGAGATGTTCGTACTGTTAATTTATGAAAGACGAATTTTTCCTAATTTAAGATGTAAGTTTTAAGAAGGGAATAATATAGTTTTAAGGAGGTAAGTATACTATGTGTATTCTTTTTACCGAAATGGTGTATTTGAACTATTTATTTAAGACATCCCAATACTAATTTTAGTTTTGTTTATATTAACTTTAAATGGTTATTATGTTCATAAATGTCATTATGATTTTCTGCTAAGTTTATAAAATTAATTGAGTTTGGAATTAAAAACAGATCATATAATTCGATCGATAACGAAATGTGACAAGTCGAAAAATCGCCTGAAATTGTTGTTTTGTTTTTAGGCGAGACCCCCTTCAAATGCGATTACTGTCCGAAATGTTTTTCAAGGAAAGACCACCTGACGAACCATACACGGCAGCACACCGGGGAAACTCCTTTTAAATGCCAATATTGTCCGAAATCTTTTTCAAGAAAAGATCATTTGAACGATCATACTCGCCAACATACAGGTCTGTATTATTCCCTTCTGTGTCGTTTCCCCGGTGGCCGCAGTTGGTTTTTCTAATTTTATCTTTCCTAACAACTAGTAAATAATGGACGGTGTTGGAACCACTTAATACTTTTGCGGATGACGGCCCTTTGAATTATTAAAATTAAGTTTTTCCCCCTTTTAAAATGCCATAGTTTATATAACGTTGCCAAAGCTTTCTCAATTTTTGAACGGAAACATTCAGGAAATAACGATTAAATTTTAATGTGATTTCATTTCTTTTTGTAGTTTCTTATTATGACTTACTAAGATTGCATTAAAGTTTAACGATGATAGATTCCCCTAGAATCAAAAAGATGTATAGTATGAGTATATTTTTTTGATTTTAGGGGAGACACCCTTCAAATGCGTTTACTGCTGCAAAGAGTTCAGCAGGAAGGATCATTTGACGAACCATACTCGGCAACATACTGGCGAGCTGCCTTTCAAATGTGACTTTTGCCCCAAAGCGTTCAGTAGAAAAGACCACTTAACTGAGCATACTCGTCATCACACCGGTACGTCAGTAATTTAGTGGAAAGCCTTTGAAGGGGATTTACGGCTTGTTTCAATTCATTCGAGTTGTATAGATCTTTATTTGATTTGAGAAGATTACTTGGGCCCTTTTAGCCATAAGGATCTCAGAGATTAACACTTATATTTCTCTGACGGTGAACCGTATCGTCGACGTGTGATTTAACAGTTTGAAAACATCTTTCGCCGCAGGTGAATCGCCTCACAAATGCCAATATTGCACCAAATCATTTACTCGCAAGGAACATTTAACCAATCACGTACGGCAACACACCGGCGAGTCACCTCACCGCTGTCATTTTTGCGCCAAAACTTTCACAAGAAAGGAACATTTAAATAATCATGTGCGCATACACACTGGTGATTCACCTCATCGTTGCGAATTTTGCCAGAAGAGTTTTACAAGAAAGGAGCATCTCACTAACCATTTAAGGCAACATTCAGGGGAAACTCCACATTGCTGTAATGTTTGTAGCAAACCCTTTACAAGAAAGGTGAATATTATACCTTGTGTATATAAAACGTGCCGAGATTTAAGTGGGGTTGTCGTTGGATACTCTTGATTAAGGAGTTTATTAAGTTGTTATTGAATTTTTCAGGAGCATTTAATAAATCACATGCGGTGTCACACCGGAGAGCGTCCATTTGTTTGCAGTGAATGTGGGAAGAGTTTCCCATTGAAGGGGAATCTATTGTTTCACCAGAGATCTCACAACAAAGGAGCTGCGGCCGATAGACCTTTCAGGTGTGACTTGTGCCCAAAGGATTTTACATGCAAAGGTGAGCCGTAAAATTCTCTTGGATGAGAGAAACGAGGAGACGTCCGCTTCTCATTAAAAAAAAATTTATTATTGAATGATTTGTTAGGACATTTAGTCTCGCATCGGAGAGCACATACCGGTGAGCGTCCACATTCTTGTCCCGATTGCGGTAAGACATTCGTGGAAAAGGGAAATCTTTTACGACATGTGAGAAAACATCAGGAGTCAGTGATTGGACATGTGCAGGGTAGCGGTGGCGGAGGAAGCGGAGTAATGGCTCCTCCTTCAGCGCCCCCTCCCCTACCCGTCTTGTCCAATATAACAACTTATACGGCCCAATTGCTCCACCCTACCGTTGTTGTACCGACTCCTAACCCCGCCCTCACTTCTTATTGAACCAAAGACTTGTAACAGAATGTACATTTCCACAAAATAACGTGATATTTAGTTTTTCGCGCATTGAGTTTTTCCTAAGATTTAAAATAAGTATTAGCAGGTGAGAAATGTGTTGTTTTGTTCCGAATCGGAAACCGATTCTCGTCCTCAAATTGCTGCAGTGACGCTCATTTATTATTCAGAAGCAGAAATCTCAAATGTTTGGTTTCTCTTTTGAAGGTTGTTATCATTTGATTGACCCCAATGAAATCCCGAGCCATTTTGTTTCGTCCATTCACTTGCAGTCTTTCACATGGCCAATTCGTTGTTTTATTCCCGGTTTTCTCTTCCCGGAATTATTTGGGTTTGCCAGTTGTCGTGCTCTCGTAAATCTCCACTTTGAAGATGCACTCTCAATTTTGTCAATGAGGTTTAAACTGGAAAGTAAAAATGTTGCTTTCATAATGAAATGTCGGTTGAGAATTTCGCCTCCACGGATTTCCCTTTAATTTTATTTTATTGTTTTTATTTTGTTATCACTCACTCAGTTTTAATTTTGTTTATTTGAGTTTTTCTTTTATGGTTTTTTTACTCTTGCAGATCATGGCGAGACCGAAATGTATTCGTGAGAAAATTGGTGGCTTCCTACGGTATAATCGAAACACTTTGATTTTTAAAATCATTTAATTTTATCATTTTGATTTTAACTTATGAGTTGACTTTTTTCACGAGTTTTTACCATTTTGTGTAACTTCAAAATGAATCTTTTAGTAATTCAGTATAATGAAGAAGAGAAAAAAAAAGAATTTATTTAATTATTTTTAATTAATTTTTAATTAATTTGTAGAATCTGAATTGGATATTTTTAATTATATAATAGGAAAGTGAAAAAAAAATATGAATTCTTACAAATTTAATGAATAGATTTTTTAATGTTTTTAATGATTTACTTCTTTAGCTGCACATTGCTGTTTTTAAAGAATAATTAAAATAACGAGAAAACATTGAACAGTACAGCACATTTAAGCAATTGAATGATTGGGACCATGTGTGTATAATATTTATTGGTAATGGATGTTTATATATTATTGGTTTGTACATAAATTATGATAAGATGATTTGTTCAAGATGAACTGCTCCGCACGATTGTAATTATACACCGCATTCGGTAATCGGTGAGACGGAATTTAATTATTATCCAATGCTCTTTCATTGGTAGAACATATTTCTGGCATTAATCTCTCAGTCATTTTACAAAAAGCAAATTTACTCGTTGCTTATCAATTGACTTTTGTAGTTTTCTCTCCAAAATAATGCAGAGTTCGTCGATAACGTTGAAAATTGATGAAGTGGTAAAATTTGAAAGGCCATTTATTAGTGCAAAACCTTATGGAAAAATCATTTCAATTTCGTTGTGAAAACATTCATCTTGAACATTTATTTAATTTTAAAAGTAAAATTTAAGATTTTGTAGGTTTTAGCAATGTATTATTAACAATATTCTACGAGAATTCTCTTGTAAGCGTAATGTGCCATCCTCAGTTTGAATATTGATGAAGTTTGTACTTAAAATGTGAAAGGAATGTGAAAATTCAGCAAATTTACATTCGAAAAAACAGCATGGTCTGCAATTTTTCATCTTTTAAAAAGTTTTTAGCTTTTTATGAATTCATTACTTTTAAGTGTTGAGAGTTTCCGCGTTTCCCCTTTTTATCCGTATTATTTTATCAAGTGAAAATGACAGTGAAACTGTTGGTTATTTGTATTTAAGAGTGCTTTCCTTTGATGTATCTTCTGCTTAGGAAAGCGATCCGATGCGAAAAAGCATAATTTCCTCAATTTCGTTTCCGCATTTAATCATAAGTTAATTTCTCGCCTGCGCGAATTGTATAATCAATGCGACGAAGAGTTATTTTTTTACATTTATATAACATTTTAAAGTCGTAATCTTTGTTAATAACAAAGCGAATCGTTATAAAAACTTGATCAGTTTTTGAAAAAGTAATATTCAGATGCTGAAATCGGCACCTTCGAAAGGAATTATTGTTTGATAATTCACTGCTGAATTTTCATTTTTGACTTTTATTTAAAAATTTGAAAGGAATTTTACTTTTTTAATGAAATCGTTTATTTTATTTTATTATTATTTTTTTTAATAATAAAATATACTGATTGGAAGAAAAATATAATTTAACTTCATCAGCACTTTGAAATAATAATAACGGTTTTAATGAAATTTTGCAAATAACGAGACATCTAATAAGTGCAATTAAATAATGTCAGCCTTCAAAGACACGGAATCGGAGCCTTTTAAGGAATCGCTGTGGGGCCCTCACGTCTGCACCTGTCGAGGAAACTATGCGAATGCCTTCTCTTTTTGGTTCTCGGTGGAATCTGATTATATTTTAAAACACTTCGATTCAATTTTTTTCAAAGTCTTATCCCAACGAAGTCTCGTCATTAAAGATGAAATACAATTTAGTCTCTTTTTGGTTTTTAATTTTGTACGGGCTAAGGTGCACTCGATGTACTGATTCGTGAGCTGCCATTACAGATGAACGTGCAGAAAAATATTTGGCAGTTTGAAAAGACCTAAAGAAAGACAAATTACATTCTAATTTAGACATAAATTGATGAACCTTTTGTGTAAAAAGGTTTGAATCGGACGAACACCTAATTAATGATAATTTCCTTGGAGGAATCCCTCAATACTTTTCATCCCATCCCATCTCGTAATTGTAACAGTTAGTTGCATTCGAAATGAAGTATTGGGATGTGATTTATAAGAATTAACCGGAAATACGGGAAATGAGGGGAAAGGAAGTAAAAGGGAACACAAAAGCTAAATCACTTGGAAAGTGGTTTGAGACAAATTGAGACAATTCAGCTATGAAAAACTAATTTCTCTAAAAATAGAATCATCTGCGTATCCTTATGATTGGGAACTTTTGCGCGGTTAAAGTTAATCAGAGTGCAAAGCACTTTTTTGAGCGCAGAATTAAAAAATTCTGAGCTAAGTTAGCAGTTACTTAAGCAAAAATGAGATGCTGATCGCGGACGTAAAAGAGACTAAAATCAATCCGATCTAGTTGTAATACTTGATCGACTAACTGGAACAAGAAGAAAATGAAGATAATATTGTTAATAGAAATTAAATGTGTACATAAATAATTACTATTTATTTTTATGAGCGATTTAGTTTTTTTTTTTTTAATTTGAATATGTATTTTGGTAGCCTTATTAATTAAGACGAATATGTGATCATGAATATTGAGCGGCTCAAAGAAACATTAGGACATTCTAAATATAAGTTTATGTTGATGAAGCAGTAGGAAAGAGCGAACATTGTTCTCATGAATAACTTTTTGTGTTTAGTACTTTAGATTTTCTAATGAAAATAAAAGTCCGCGTTTTTTTACGCTGCTCAGTATATTGATGTGTATTTTTTTTCTAATAAAAAAGCTTCTCATATATGTTAAATATATAGTCAATGAAATTAGATAATTATTACATGGGTATGTCGAAACAATAAATTATTGAACGGCTGCCTTACATATATTTATTTTTTTTTAACTATATCACAACCCGATTTCGCCCTCTGAAACACTATTAACAGATTTAATTATGGTGAGTTCAAATTCTAAGAAATTTTCATCGAAATTGGTCTAAAAATATACTTTTTTCATAATATGACAGAGGACGAAAGAATATTTATCCGGTTTTTGATACCTTTGTTGTGTTCACATGACTTCCAACCGCAGCTGAAATTGTCTTTTTTCCACAGATTGAACCCTGAAGCAGATTTAGTCAGTTTGTATGCTATAAACTAGGAAAACATGTCAGAATTCGGAAGAATCATTTTATATTTAACAGTTGACAGTTAAATTAACAAATCCATAACAGTCGTCAACGTTTAGGTCATCTGAGCAGTAAACTACGCTTAACTTTGTTATTTCGCTATCAGTTCAGCTGCTCAAAAGACCTCAATTTAAACTAAAAAAAAAACTAATAATATTCTACTTTAATTAAGTTTTGTTAATTCGATCCAGCGAATAATCAATTAAGTGTTTTTGAGATGCAATGACAAAACTAAGCAAAATTTTCTAAGCGCACTAAAGTTAATTATTCTCATTTGAAACTAGCATGAGATGGTGTTTTGAGAAGCGTCATACAACAGTACGTGTGAGATACAGAGCCAGTGAAGGATAGCATTCGCTATTTTTTCGTTTCCAATGCATCATTGGAACATAATTTCCGATTTCTTGTGAACTCAATTAGAATAATCAAAAAACCAGAGACAATGATCCAAGCCCCTGCAACGTAGAATGAAAGAGCCCAATCTCCTGTTAGGTCAAACATCAATCCTAAAATTGAAAGTGTGTTAAAATTTTACTGGAAAATTGAATACAAAGCGGCCTTAGAAAGAGTTGAATAAAACATGCAATCACCTGATAGGGGCGGACCGACGAGATTTCCAATTCCCTGGCACAGCAATGTAAGGCCATATGCCGTTGTGAAATTCTCCAACGGTATCAACTGTATCAATATCGAAGGCGTAAAGGAATAATTACTGGCGAAAAATAAACCGAAGAGAGCACAGACAAAAGCCAAAAAATTGTAGTCATAAGTAAGCAAAGGCATCAAAATGCAAGAGAGCCCGCAGCAAACGAGACAGCCAGCGTAAGTCTTCGTAACGCTCATCCAGGGTTGATCTCCTGCCCATCCTAAACCGATCTGAAGAAAACCGGATTAAAGTCCTTTCAATTTCTTTCAAATAATAACATTATTTTAGGCCATCTCATGTCTCCACATACCATTCCCAGACAATTGGTGACTCCGATAATGCTAAGTAAAAAGCTGCCTTCGACTTCACTGTAACCGTAACGGGTCAAATGCTCAGCTAAGTAAAAATAAGGCACAATGAACCACGTGAAAAGGAGAATCGTTGCCAATGACATCAGAAGGAAATGAAGTTCTAAGAACATTGAAAAATCAAACATCGCCTTAAACAGTTTCAATGCATCCGCATACCATTTCTGCAAAATTTCAATAAAGTATTTGAAATTAATGAGGATTTACATCTGAGCATCTCCAGTTTTAACCCTTTGCGGTCGTATAAAATTTGGGTATGGGTATCTATTGGGCGGAATTAATTTCCGTGGAAAGAGCAGGGATACATATACATAATATTCAATAATATTCAGTAATATTTAGTCATATTTTAACAAGAGAGAATCTCTAATTACTCCTAAATACAATTTATAAAATATTCTTTGGAATTCTACAATGTACACAACTTTTTTCTAGATTAAATTTTGTTATCTCCAATTGTATTAGTTGATGAAAAGGTTTAATAGAAATTGAGGAAAAGTTTAAACTGATATAGGAATGCATACAGTATAAGATTCGTATATATTCGTATAGTTCCTTGCTGTGGTGGCCGAGAGTAGACATACGACCGCAAAGGGTTAATATTGGAGAATTTTAAAAATGAGCGATAATTCCCAAAATGCAGACCTCTTCGATTTCTTTGGCGATGGTTATAGTGGAGTTCCTTAGAATATTCGGACAAGATGATGCCCTCAGTCGGTACCTGGGGATGTTCATCATCGCTCCTCGGTACATGACGGACCTCCTGAAAGTAAAATTATTTAATCAATTAAGCGTTCAGTTCTGACGACACCAACGACAACGGCTCATAAACGCGAACCTGTGCAGTCTTATCCCCCGGAGGTAATAATGTTGGCCAGCATCTCTGCAAATGACCGGTCTCCTTTTAAACGAGGCTTTATTGTCCTGAATTGTATTCCAGTTTTGGGTGATGTCCTGACCCGAAAGCATTTTGTTCGCTGTTCAGAAGATAATAAAAACAGCGTATAAATACAGATCATATATTTAATTCGACAGAAATTGGCACTGTTCATTCCCTTACGAAGAGACGTATGAGTATACTTTTATTGAGGAAATAATGAAAGCTATTTTGTATAAAATATACAGTGAATAAACTATAAAACATTGAAAAGTTTAACATATAATTTATTTTTGAAGGTTGAAATCCTCACCGAATTCTTCAGAAGGTAAATCTGAGATTTTTCCATAAGTCAACGGCTCCTCTTCTGAAAGTTTCAATTTCATAGACATTGTGATGGGAACAGATTTGCATTCCGCTGAAAGCTGATCAAGTTTTTCCTCGGTTGATACGCTTCTGCAGTGCAATAAAAATGGATAATTTTCCAAAATGACATTGAAAACTGTTTTATTATTACTCAGTTGTTCTAAAACTTCCAAAGGAACCTGAGAAAAATTAAGTTTACTTTTTATCTCCGTAAGATGAAATCGGGCATTTCATATCGAAATGTGCATTCAACAAAAACATTCCAAAATCAGAGCAATATTTTACTTACTCATACAATTCCTAAACTCAAAGCATAAAGTTAAATTATACTGTGCATCACTGCTCGTATTTTTTTATTACTACGTCCAGTAAAAAAATAAAAAAAATCTTTTCTACAGTGAGAATTAATTTTAATAAGAAGCAAATAATAAAAATCAAAGATAATCTATTTTTATAAAATAAAATTACCTTTTCGTTTTGCCTCATAAATGTCGGTAAGTAGATGAGCGATCTCGCAATAGGCATTCCCTTCTCTTCAGCAGTCGACTGTTCAGTAGTGGCTATCAAGGTCGTCAGTATATACTCCGGGGATTGCCCCTTTTTCAGCAATTTTTCTATATTCTCTTTATAGGGAAACCTATCGACGCAGCTGACGCTCTCATTGAGAGATCCGTTTTTAGAAAACTTCAAATTGCTCTGTTTCATCTGCTCTAATGTCCACCATTCTGGCTGTCTCATTAAAGCACCGCAAACGCATAAATTGAAGAAAATCCCGGCCAATATGAGCACAGTGCCTCTCCATCCGAACTCTTCGATCAGAAACTGAGTAAGCGGTGCGAATATGAAGGTGCCCACTCCTGTGCCGCAGGATCCCAGACCGATGGCCAAAGTTCGATATTTGTCGAACCAGTAAGCAATCGAAACAACAGCGGTAACATAACACAGCCCCAAACCGGTTCCGGCGATAAATCCGAAAAAGACTAACTCAAACTCGACGGAATCCCCGAAAGAGGCAACGACAAAACCCACCCCCGATATGAGCCCCCCCAATATGGTCATCTTTCTGCAGCCATACCTGTCCACCAGAGCAGACATCATTGGGCCCGAGAGCAGAGGCACTGACATGAACAAACTCCCGATCCAGGAAGTTTTCGACTTGCTTTCGAGGAAATGGTTTAAGAATTCGATGTAGAGCAAACCGAATGAAAAGGAAACTCCATCGGCGATCATGCTGATGACGAAGGAGGAAAAAACCACCACCCAACCCCATCCCCCGTCTGGAATTCTCGGTTTCCTTTTCACCCCTTCGGAGCTCCCGCTGGACAAAGTACTTTTGAAACTGATTGCTTCTTGTCCTTTTTTATGGGGATCGACAACCGCGCCATTGAAATTCACGTTGCAGTCTCCAGAGTGATTGAAAGAAGGGCTGGAAGAGTTCAAATTCACCCCTGGAGAAATAGAATTTATTTCATCGTTCACCGCAAAAGCCTCAGTCTTTGTCTGGGAATACGGCACTTTTTTATAACACTCATTCAAATTCGGCTCCATAAAATTTATTTTTTACAAATAAATTATAATACTGATGAAAACCAACAGTAATTCACATTACTTTGATAAATGCACAATAGAACTGATATCAACTGTATATTCATAGCTTAGGACGATTTTTTAGACTGTTTTGTTGTTTAAAAAGAAAATGGCATCCATTTTTTCTTTAAATGCATCTCCAAATTTCCTCATCAAATACCTCCAAATTTTCTCAATGAGATCTTCTTCAAAAAAATATTTCCCTGCAAAATGGCTCTTTTTTATTTGAGATTATCAGAGTTTGCACATTAAAATACAAACTTAAATTAGTCACTTCATGTTTAAGCACGTGAATAATAAGTTGTCATGTGAAACCTCAGCCGGTTTAAATGAAAAAAGTATTTCTATAATATATAGAGACAGTCGGTAACGCCGGTGCCAAAAAATATTTTTAAGTAAAAAAAATTTCTCTATCTTATTTTAAATCTAACTGAATTTTAATAATTCAGAATCACGTAATCTACAAAGTAAACAATCTTTTGCGTAATGAGTGAGAGGGCGCGGCGTGTTTGGCTCGCCTGATATTCCGCTGCGATTCCGTTAAGTTTGTTCTGCTTCGCCTCAACGAAAAAACCCCAACTCTCGCATCCGAATTAAATTTTCTTCTCTCAGATTTTGGGATTGAGCCTTTCAACCTGAAAGATGATTCAATAAATTATTTACCGATTTATTAAGAAGTTTGAAAAGGAATGCAAGAAATATCTAACGCACACTCAAATATGTCTTAGACATTGAAAAAGAAAAAAAAATGAAGTTATGGAATATATGAATTTTTAAACGATTGGACAGCCAATTAATTCGGCATTGGGACAATGCCAATTTTACTAATTTATAATAAATTTTGTTTTGAAGTATATACCACTTAATGCGATTAAAATAAAGTTCGTAACTGTTCTTCTAAAATCGATTTCTCCATTTCCGCCATTTTTACACGAATAAAATGGAGTGGTTAACGACAGACGTTAGAATTTGATTCGTTGTTGGTTACGTCAACTCCAGAGCGAATTAAAATTTTCTTAAATGCAGGCATTTATAAAAAAATATAAATTTTCCTCTACTATTATTTATTTTTTTCGTTCCCTTTCAAATTAAAATTCAGAAATGAGCATAACGAAAATTTTGAAGAGGTAAAATATAAAAAAAACATCCTTTAAAACCTCAAAAAAATGGTAAAACAAGAATTCACTACTTTCTTTGACTTTAAAATTTTTATAAAAACCTTCTACATCTAATTAAATAATTAATAATAAAATTTAAACCACAGAACACATATTTCTATAAAATTTCAGATGGAATTTAAGAAGAAATAAAAAAGGCAATGAACGCTCATTTTTTTGTGAAAACCAACCTTAATCAATATACATGATGATGCATACCTTGTACTGATGAAAAAGGATTAAAAAATAATTTACAACTGATAAGGATATGAAATCATCAAACAGAGTGAGTGCACTGTCACAGATTTATTTGATAAAATTAGTGTTAAATAAAAAAAATTGTAAAAATGCACAGTAAAAAAATCTAATATATACAGTACTAATAAAAATACATACTTTTATTTGAATACTTATTTATTTTGATTATTTATTATAAGGCTACTGCTTTATTTGTTATCTGGCTTATTTTTTAATTAAAACATTTTATTAATGAATCCATCATCAAATCTTTTCATCAGACTTAAGAGCTGATAAGCTGATAAAGTCACACATCTGTCACTTTATTTTTGGATTCTTTTCTCTGCAGCCTTATTTTCTATTAATAAATATCAAGAAAAGATCATTTAAACTGTAGTTATAAGATGTAGTTAGTGCTGTGAGGGGTTAATTGTTTAATTTAAAAAGTTAAATAAAATTAAAAATGCAGCTCTCACTACAAAGTAATCAGAAAACATGTTTTAATGATAAATTATAAATAATAAGCCATGAAATATTCTCATAATAAGGTCAGATTACATATATCTTTCATTGAAGTGATATTTTATTTTCCCTTAGGTCACATTATGTAATCTTACTGAACAGCACTGTAATATTAAACTTGATAGGTAATAAAAAAATAAGGACTGATGATGGTGCAATCATATTGCAAAAGCAGTGAGTTATGTTATTAATATTTATTAAAATATACAATTGTATACTATCTTAATACTCAATTGTACATTTATCAGAATCATACAAAATAGATGCAGCCTTAATGGAAATTTGAAAAATAAAAAATCTAGCGCTAAAAAATTATTTATTTAATTACATAATTAAACAAAAAAAGCTTTTAATAAAAAGTATGTAAATGACAAGAATACATTTTTATAAAAAATCTTATTTCATTTTACCTTGAACTTGAGAATCGTCTTTTAACTAGTTTTTTCTGAAATTACATAGTCGTTATAATAAAAGGTGTCACTTTTAAATTTAGTTATTAATTCAAAATATTACAAAAAAATTCAAACCGATAACAAAGATTAATTTACCTACTGCAAATTTGCATGACCTCCAATTTAAAGGTTAAATGAAAGAAGAAATTGAATGTATGCCACTTATTATTTTGCATTCAGCTTACTGCAGAAGCATTTTATGTTTCATTTAAATTAAGATTATTAAAATTAATCATCTAATTATACATTGCTCTGAAGTTGTCAAATACCGGTACGTAAAAAAATAACCGAACAGTGCAAATAAATCCGTTGGAATTACTTCACCTTTTGGATGGATGTCAACAAAGCAGACGATGTCAAGAGTCAAAAAAGATTCTTTAAAATTTTTTTATTATTATTACAAAGCCATCAACGCGGAATTTCATTAAAATTTATATGTTTTACAGGCACTTTGTTAACTTATCCCTCCGCTAATATTAATTGAAGAAATTCTAATGAACACCACCACTTAAGTCTGTATTTGACTGACTGAATCAACCACCAATTGTAAGAAACTCGTGTGGATTGAGGAGCCATTGCTTTTTCGGGCGCCAATACATAATCTACATTAAATACGATTTCGAAAACTTTTAGGCGGAAGACACTGGGCTTTTTTAATCCCTTTAATTGACATTGATGAGGTACTTCCCAGTAGCCAAAAATCCTCATTTTCATCAATAAACTGGTTCTTCTCGAAACAATATTTATTTCCTTGATTTTAATAATTTCAAATAAAATCTCGTGATTGAAATTTTTTATTTCTTGTCTTTTCTCCTAAATAATTAATACCCCTACAAGTACATTAATTTCCAATTAGAATTTTATAAATTTTTCAGGTTCTTAAAAACTCATTTTTCTTCGTATCTCCTCAGGAAAATTTCTTTTAATTTAAAGAGCGAAGAAATAAAGTATTCGTAAATAAAAAACGCACATTTATTATTTAACTTTCTATTTATAAAATTTGTATAGAAATTAAAAAAAAAATAATTTTTTTTTTGAAAATTTAATGAGCTAAAAAATCTTTAATAAATTTTTATTTTGCTATTTCTTTGACATAAGTTGAAAGAAATAAGGTGGAAAGTTTGAAAAATTCAAATTTTCCACCTTCCATTAAACTTAAGAGGAAATATTAGGCAACTTTTTTGTTGTTGGATATTTTGCGTGAGATTTCTCAAAGTTGACGTTGTTTTCATCGTCGGAAAAGTTTCTAGAATCCACGTCAAGATCCAAACTAGACGATGAAAGGGTTGTATTATGAGAAGAGTGGCTGGCCAGGGGAGTGTCGCTGTCGTCCGAAACGAAAGAATAATGTCCAAGGTTGGTCGATACACCCGAGGCCACGGCCAAGTCCCAAATGTGCTGAGCGAATGTGGAGGTGGTAACTGCATGATGTGGAGAGAGCAAGGCATCTGCCATAACTCCCAGTCGAACGTAGTCACCGAATATCATTAAAGTGAAGGACATACCTGAACATTTCACAGTACCTCCGCTCAAAAATACATCATCAACCAAAATTCAAACTTTTCCAAGATTATTAAAATTCTGCATTTAACGAATAAAATTAATATAAAAAAACTCACAAACATTAGCTTGAGGAGGTCTCCAATACATTAAATCCTCCACT
The DNA here is from genome assembly GCA_028293925.1 of Brueelia nebulosa. Classification (NCBI taxonomy): domain Eukaryota; kingdom Metazoa; phylum Arthropoda; class Insecta; order Psocodea; family Philopteridae; genus Brueelia; species Brueelia nebulosa. The sequence goes on along the minus strand of JAQIBA010000006.1, from coordinate 709,307 downwards.
TCCTGTCCCCAAAGATAATGCTTTTTAACTTCACCAACTTTATCGGGCGCTACTTCTGTTACAGTAACCGGAAATCTTCTTGAAAGCACATTCAAAACCAACCTCAAAATGGGGGAAGGCAAAACCTGGAAGTGGAATTATCATTTAGTTCACCTAATACATCTAAATAGAGGGCCATCAAAACGAATACGAACTTGAGTGAGAATTCCATATTGCAACTGACTTAAAGAAGCAAGATATAGGGCAGGTTGTCGCAGTCTCGCCCTGAGAACAATTTGTTGAACGGCTCTTAATTCACTCACAGGATCATGTTCCATTCCAAACGGATTTCTAATCGGTAACGGCAGGCATAAGATTCCACTTCCGCAAGCAGAGGTGATTCTTCTGCGCCGACTTTGTATTAATTGCTCCTAAAAAGTTTAAGCAGTTCAACGGAAGGAAAATAACGCAATGGTATTCAACCCCCGATTAATCTATTTTTAATAAAAAGACTCTAACCTGTGGGAAATATCTAGCTGTAGTTAGCACACTGTCAGGAACGTCCAGACTATATTGATATAAAAGGTCTCGCAGAGAGGCCGACGTAGCGGAAATTAAAATTTCACTCAAAGATGCGCCAGTCACATCTTGAATTTCCTGAATTTTTTCCAAAGGAACTGCATCCGACCAAGATATTACCTGTTTAAAGAAACTGCATATAAGTACTTTATTTACATTGACGTTCAAATAAGGTACTCGAAATAGCCTTCAATCTCCGGTCAGAGGTTTATTGAGAAAATTATTTTTACAAAAAACTTATAAGGATTCATAACGATTTCTCACCTTGCGACCGCACAACGAAACAAACTGCAACTGATGTCTAGAATATTTGTCTGCTGTGAGTAATTCTTCCAGAATAATTCTCGGACCGTTATAAATTATTTTCCAATAATACAGACCTTCTTTCAATGAATCTTTTAAAACCAGCCAAATTGCCAGAAAGGTTTTAATATAAGAAGCATCTAAGTACTTCTCATCATGAATCATGCATAAAGATCTGAACTCACAAGCCAAGAATAAGGGTAATTTTATTAGGAAAAAAATGGTAATATTAAAGGAAATTTTAACTAAATTTATCAAAAGAGCCAAAGGATTGAGAGTGTTCCAAATGCTCCAAAATATTAATGATAAGTTTATTCCTCTTTGTCTGAATTCCTTTGCTATCATAATTTTGCTCCAGGATGACAGACTGATTGCCTGTTTTAGTATTGAAATCACTATGATTATAAAAGCAGCAACAACCATTTTTAAATCTGGAAGGAAAAAAATTACAATTAAAATTCTAATAAGCATTTTCAGTTTTGAATGCATTAATATTCAAACCTACTTGGACTTTTTAAAACAACTGGGTTTTCAGAAGGATCAAAAGAAGACAAAAATTCATTCCAATTATTACTAAAAGTTTCATAGATTTGGTCAAATAATAGGGGCAAAGCTTTTGGTGTTTTATACAACTCCTGAAATGGATGAGATTTTTTTGTGTTCCTATTAAAAATATACTTATTATCTTCAGCTTTATCTGCAGAAATTTCCTGTAATTCAATCACATATTTTTTAATGAATTTAATTAAAATACCCACAATCTTTGTATGGCTTTCACAATACATTTTTTAATGTCTTTTCATATCTATGTCCTCTTTCAGTAGGCAACCACTAAATGTATTCACATACTGAAATTTGAATTCTGAACAATGAATATTATAAATAATTAAAACATACACTTTTGGTTTTGCTTAGGAGCAGCAAATCTCCAAGATCTAAACCTTCCTGAGAGAATAACATATGATGAAATCTAATCAGCAAATAATATTTTTCAACATTCAAATGCTGAAATACAACAATCTGCCATGGTGGTAAATCAGGAATTAAATACTTTGACACAGTTTCACTCACATACTCCTGAAAAAAAAATAATTACATTCATTACAAATAATAAGTATGATTAAAAAAAAATTAAAAGCAAAGTTTCACATTTATTTGAATGAAACAATGAAAGATTTTATTTATTTTATATCCATTACTCCATAAGTACCTGAATATTTAATTCAGAAACTGGTCTGCCTCTATAATGTGAATTGGCAAAAATTAAATGATTGTCAATATTAAAAGGCACTAATTTTTGCCATGCATACCATCCCCATCTTGTGGTTAAGGTCATCCTCAAGTGCCTATAAGTATATCTACCATCACTTTGTCTTTTTTCCAAAATATCTTCCAATAATCTGCAAGAGAAAATGAATGGAGTCAATGCAATTGCAACAAAGAGTTAAGAATCTGACCTCACTCATATATGCACTGAAGTTACCCCTAAACAAAAGCATGCATAGACAGAGAAAAAGACAATATTTTGCTCAAAGCTCTTTTTAATGGTACAATTTAATTAAAGAATAATCTCATGAAGGGACAAATCTATATTTAGTTGTTAACCTTCTTTTTATCATACATGGATCACAATTTCCTTTTACTGTGACTAGAAGTGTAATAATACCCATATTTCTGTGTGTATCAATAACAGATCGAAGCGTCGTGTGTCGAACAAATTCTAAATCAGGAAATCGTTTCTCCAAGAAATTCACCCAAGTATCTCTTACAAAACTTATCACTGAAAAGAAATGACTTATTCAAATGATTTTATAAACAGAATTAGTTGGTCATAATTAATTGATTCAAAACTCACCTAAGTATGAAATACCAAAGAGCACTACAGAAAGACATGACAAAATAAAGATAATGAAAGTATAAAAAGAATTTAACAAATCGACTGCCTGCAATGTGTAGTCATTCCTTTTTTTGGATATCATTTCGAGTCCTGTATAAAAATTAACGAACTCGAAGGATTTTCCGGTTACTTCTTGCGAAAAAAATATAGAAATGGAAATCTGTAAAAATTACTAGTAGTTTCATTTAGAACTTTTATCATCTTTTTGGTAAAGTAGGAAAAAAATGCTCCACTTTATTAGCATTTATCTTGAATTCAGTCATGATTTGTTACAGATATGGACTTGTTTATGTCTCACAAAAGCAGACATTAACGCCAACTGAAGAAATCTAAATGAAATTTCAGAGAGATCAGTTTTAAAATAAAATTACGTAATTTAATGTTAGCAAAGCCGACATAATTTCGAAAGTAACATCAGTATAACAAAAGTTAGCCCTCAGAATTTTAGAGTATTCTTTTAAAGACCTTTATATTTTACTTAACATTCCAATGGCATTTATATTTTTTTTTATATGGCATTTTAAGAAAATTATTTTTTTTAAAAACAGTAAAACTGTACTTATTGCCTTGCAGTTATATTCATTCTCTCTCTTATATTCATAAAATGAAAGTTCTACTTAGTCACTCTCTAAAACTTTGTAACTTATTTTTAATTTTTTTTGAAATTCTAATATCTGCAATTACTAAAAAAATAATAGTGTTTTATTGTAATTGAATATGTGAGTATCTGAAATGTCATTATTTGAGCAGTAATTTGAAAGTCTTAAATATGTTTTTTTATAATAAATTAGCGAAAAACTTTGTTAGAGAACTCACTTTGAAGCAAAACGAAATCCATTAATGGTTTTCATTTCATAAATTTATAAATTCGCATATAATTATAGAATTTCACTGAATAATAATGCGAATAAGAGAGACAAAATTTCCTGAATATTTTTTCAAAGTAATTTTCAGCAAATGAAATTCTTAAAAATCAACCTACCTTTATTGAGAAATTATTTGTCTCTCATTTAGCAGCTATTCAAATATGAAAAACAATAAATCATCGGTCGATGGACAATTCAACCTTTGAAACTTTCTTATCTGGCGGTTTCTTCAGATTAAAATTAAATTTAATGGTCGTTAAGAGGAAATATAAGGAAATATTTAAGCAAATAATTCTGTGTTAAGAGCAACCGCCACAGTACCGGAAGAGAATTTTTTTGTTGTTTTTCGATGGGGAGTCAAACCTTAAAATTTTTTACTCATTGGCCGTATTTTTAAGAAAGGCAGTCGAGTTATAAGGCCTAAAAATAAACAAAAAGAAATCTTGAATGAGAAATTTTGTTTGTTTTGAAATGTTTTGAATTGAAAAATGAGTAAATTTAATTTTGATTCTGAGTTTTTTAGAAGAGTAATATCACAAAGCGAAAAGACATTTAAAGTCTCTTCATTGTCTCATCTATTAAAAGAAGCAGTGGAAGTGTTTTATGATGAATACGATTATTATCCAGAAATTGCGGCTTACGCTCCCGGCACTTTTACAATTATGGGAGATCATTTGGAATACGTGAAAGGTAATCTTGTCCAAGCAGTAAGTATGGCCTTTCTTTCATTCGAAACCTGAAAATGTATTCAAAACTCATGAAATCTTTATTTCTAGGCATTACCCCTTGGAACGGTGGTAGTCGGAAAACCCCTTTGCTCTGTTAAGTGCAAACTTATCACCACCTCGAGAAATGTAAAAGGATTGAGAAAATCCATTTTTTCAATATTTCACTACAAAAAAAACTTAACGGTGTTTCCAGAATGGGTGAATTATATAAAAGGTAAGAGTGATATGTTTGTAAGCACTTTAAACGAAACGTTCTTTACAGTCATGTTTTTTAGGCGTAATTAACAGTTTTCCAACCGAAGACATTCAAGGTTTTGATGCTGTAATTCATTCAAGTGTACCTTTCTGGCAAGGATATGGAAGTAGTGCTTCTTTGCAAGTTGGATTTTACACTTTTCTGGAGGCAGCTGTGGGTTTGAAATCTTGTGAGAAGTAAATACAATTACAAACATAGCGTCGCCATATTGTAATAAGTGAGAAAATCATTTATTGCATTAAGAGAATAATGCGAATAATTTCAGTAAAGAGGAAAAGGGTAATTTATGTGAACTAGCAGAAATTCGGTCACAGCCCAGCAATGAGAAATTAGGGAAATGCAGCAATTTCACCTCATCCGTTGCAATGGCGAACGCCGGTGTGAAAGTAAACTGTCGGTAAGAAAAGCCAAAAGCACAGATTTTTAAAGCTTATTTGATTCTAAAACATAATTTCTTATTCTGCGTTCGTATTTGGTTTCAGCACAAAACAAGTTTCGTTATTCGAAATGAGGGATATAAATATCTTATTTTTATTAATTTACCCGAAATTCGAAATTGAGAAGAATGATAGGGATTATATTTTCCCGAGAGACTTGGAATTAAAATTAGCGGCGAAATTGCTGGGACTGAAAGAAATAATAGATGCACAGGAGTACCATTTGGATGGTATATTATTTATACTATTTATACTATTAAAACTAATCTCGAGAACTCTATGGTCCCGATAAATGCATAAAACCCGACGTAATCAGATTTTTTTATTTCTATTTGTACACAAAACTATCCTTAGGGACTTGTTCCTTACAAAGATTAATAATAGATGAAAAAAATTCTGGCTTTTTAAGTTTAAAATTATTATAAATAGATTTCTTTTTATAGTTCTGGGAAAAATGGAAGACCCTACAAAAGATACCGTAAGGGAAATATTGAGAGAGTTTTGCACAGATGAAGAGTACCTTGAAAAATTTATTGAAGAGTTATTTTCCTTTCAAAAACCTGAATCAGTCCCCGAAGTAAACAGTTTCTTAGGTGAAGAGCAGTATCTGGACATAGGCGAATCGATTCCTGAAATAGAACTTCCGGAAAATGTCTCGGGTCTTCCACAAGACCAGCAGGAGGAAGAAGTAGCTAAATAAATTCATAAAATTCTGCCCGTAATAATTTATACTCATAAATTTATTAATTAATATTTTTATAGAAGCCAAAAACACCATGTTTGGGTCTTAAATTGGATGCAAAATGGGCACCGAAAACTCCACCGCCTGCAGTAAGTTGTAAGTGATTTCACTTGGGCATTTTATTTCGGGGCTAATTCGACGTTAGTCTTTAGAGTTACCAGAGTTAATTGAGTTACTTCTAGATACCCAATTACGAATTGCTGAGCTATGTAAGGAAGGAAACGTCGTATCCCCACTTAATTTACCCCAAGCTATTTGTGATGAAATAAACTGCCTTGGTGGACTGGACAATCTGAGCGCCGCCTCTGATTTGACACTTTGTGGAAGGCTTCTTCGAAGGGTCAGGCATGTCATCACCGAAAATTTGAGGAGTTTGTCTTTGCCTGACCTCACCACCCAAGTCGACTATGAAGAATTTGGAACAAAACTTATTCAGAGTCACTTATCTTTAAAGTAAGTTGACCAGAGGATATTCGATCTTGTCCTGAGTCAAATCAACCGAATTACTCAAAATGAGGGACACAATCTGAAATTGGATAGGTCAGACCACTTTCAGGTTATTTTCCTATCTGCATTTAATTGTCTTAAAGGCTTGACTTCGAGGTATCCTGTCCAACGCTTGACGATTTGGTCCAACTTGCCATCGACTTCGACAGGGTTTATGGAGCAAAAATGACAAGCGGAGGAGGAACGCTCAATCTTGTAATTAAAATTTTGTTAATTGGATAATATTTGTATAAATGATTTAGAAAGTATTCATTGTAAAAATTTTCAGTTGCATAGAAGTGTGGTAGAAGAATTTATTGAACAAGTGATCGAAAAATTCGGAAACAGATTTAATTTTTATTTAGTATTTCCCAGCTCGGGCGCTAAGATTATAAACCTGGGGATTAAAAACAACCCGAGGAGCACTTTATCTGATGTTTTCTTGAATCAAGAAGAGCTCATGAGAAGAGCCATTGAGAATTTTCGGGCTACATACAAATACAAACCCACACACGGGGCTTATTCCCCAACCACTATTAGTTTGCTTGGCGAACACGCGGATTACAATCATGGCATCTGTCTTTCAGTGGTAAGTTTTCAATTCTTTAATTCTACAGTTCTCTGTTTTTTTTAGAAGGCAAAGGTTGTATAGCTTTATTTTAAAATTTATTTTGATTATTTTCTTTCCAGGCTTTGAATTTAATGATGGTTACAGTAGGAGCAATTAATGGAACTTCGAAAATAAGAATTGCAACCACAGCAGACGTTGGAGATGAAAGTCAGAAAACGGTTTTCTCTCTTTTAGAGATCGAAAGCGAAGTTAAAGAAAGTAAAGTTAAATGGGCGAATGTTTTACGTGGCGTACTTTTTTATTTTAAAGGTAATTTTAATTCTCAAAAGTTTCTTAAAATAGAAAAAAATAAAAATAATTTTTAAGGCTGAAAATTAAATGAGTCAAATTTAAATTTTAGATTTTTTGAAAGGATTCGACTGCTTAATTGATAGCAACCTGCCTTTTTGCTTTGGTATTGTCAGCAAGCATGCTTTGGTAATGGGATTTTACACATTTATTGAAGAGCTCACAGGTCATCGCTGCAACAGTGCGGCACAGAAAGCACACGACTGTATGACGACTTTGCAGGAGTTCAGTAATTCCGTTACTGGTGTGGGGGACAGTACTGTCGCGATCAGAGCGAAAAATGATTTTGCTGTACTTTTTGACTGCCGGTAGGAAAGATTTTTAAATCAGTTTAATCATTTCGTCGTAATATTTAGAATTTTTAGTTACAAAATGATATTTGTCTTCAGGTCAGTTGCGACAACTCTAATCCCTTTCCAAAATCCAAGTATTACTCTTCTATTAACTTTTATGGAAGTGGAGAAGAAGTCAAATCAAGCTAAACTGTTCAGAAGAATGGAAGAATGCTATGAGGTGGCCAAAGCTCTCGGAGGAAAAACATTGAGGTGTTTAACTTTAAAAGACATTAATGGTAATACGAAACTTAATTTATCAGGCTAATGTTAAGTTGCTGTACCGACGACAGACTAACAACTGTTTTTTCAGCTTTAAAAGATACAAATAAAAAAATTCGTGAAAAAAGCATTCTCAGAGCTGAGTATGTTATAACGGAAAACGAAAGAGTATTAAAGGGAGTTGAAGCTTTAAAAAACAGTGATTATCAAGCACTCGGTGAACTGATGGTAAAGAGTCATAATTCCTTGAGGTTGGTGTAACATTCAGTTTGTTTTAGGTTTTTCTATAAATTTTAAAACATTCCCGGGATTTTCACCTCCGATTCTCAGAAGGCATCCGTTTGCTTCTATTACAGTCCCACTTTCCCTTTAAATTTAAGAAACTTATACTGTAACTTAATTTACTTTTCGTTTACAGAGATAATTATGAAATGGTTGAGCCTAAAATGGATCGAATGGTTGCGAGCGCAATGGAAGTCGATGGAGTTTTGGGCTCGAAAGTGTCTCTTTTTGGAAACAGAACATGCATTCTTTCGTTAGTGAGTAATAAGTAATTTATTACACGAATATGACTGACAATTAAGACAAAAATTAAATCCCATATACCGTGTTATATTATGGGAAATTTCTTTTATTTTATTTGAATTAAAGGAAATAATTAATCTGTTCCCTCTTGCGAATACTTATGAAATAAAAAAAATTCTTAAACTAAAGAAACTATCAAAAATATAATAAAATAATTCAAATTTCAGGTGAAACGTTGGGCCGTCGATGATCTGATTGAATATTTACAGAACAGTGTATCTTTCAAGCTCATTTTCTACTTAGTAAATTCTCATAAAGGATGCAATGTGCTTAATGTAAAAGAATGTGTGGATAAATTACCTTCCCCTCAATTCGCTTTCGAAGATATATTTCCTTTTTAATTTTTTAAACATTTTTTAGAGAACTTGTTTAAAATTTGTGCAGTGCTTTACATTCAATGCTTTATTGTATATCATATTATTATAAATATTATACAGAATTCCATGCTCTCGATGCGTCGTTTATAATTAAAACCACAAGAAAATTAAATTTTTTATAACCGAAATAGCACTGAAAAGACTGTTTATGAATTCGTAGCTTTTTCGACAATATTTTAACGTGGAAAAATCATTCAATTAATTTTATCTATTTTTTTTTGCAAAGAAAGTTGGTGAAAATTCTATCACCAAACGTAACGAATTATTTCTCAAATGTTTGGCACCCGCAACTGACAAGTTTTGGTTTTAAAAGTTCCTTTTATTTATATTTCCTCTTGTTGCTGATCCCCATCAGTATTTGTTTAAATCAGTTGGTCGTTATAGAGATATTGATTGTAAACAATACGTGAAAAAAGGAATGGGTTTTCCACGTTAACATATTTTTATGTATTAAACCATCTTTTTTTTAAGTACAAAATGTCTTTTCCTAATTTGATACCCAGGGTATTATACGGGCAGAGGCTTGACGTTAGAAAGAATGCCCATTATATCACTGATTCAGATATAGTGTACGCGAGTGGAGCTGTTGTTGTGTTTCAAAACATATTAACTAATGCTCAGAAGTATTTAATATTGCCGGAAAAAACATCATGTATGGAACTCCTTCTGGTTTCTCCTTTACGGTAAATACAGTGATAATAACTTCGTACCTCTAAATACATATATTTTATTTTTTAACTGTAAAATATATAGTGTTTCGGTGTAATGATCCATGCCAAATTCTTTGAAGCAAAACTGTTATTCTGCTGCATTACTTCAAAGGAAAATGAATAATTTCTTTCAATGTAAATATTCAAAATTCCTTCTTTTCCAATTTTTAAGGAACCTCGTGGCAGTTTTGGTTAAAGGAGAAGAAAAGTCCGAAATTCACATATACGATTTAAAAACTTACAAGAAAATGCGGACCTTAATGCTGCCACCTGAAAGTACCACAAAAAAGATTGTTTCTATGGATTTTTCTTACGATGAAAAATTCATTATGGTAATCACAGGCGATCCCGACTGGATGATGTTAGTCTATAATTGGGAAAGAGGAAAGATAGAAACTTCTACGAAAGCTAATTTACTCACTAATCCTTTGGCACCGGTTTCAGAGGTAGGAAATTACATCTTTTTCATATTTTGGATCAATATTTGAGAGTTATGCTTGGATACACTAAAGCGTTCACCTTGTATTTATTAGGTGGTTTGCTCTCCAGTGGACTCTTCTATTGTTGTAATTTACGGACCGGGACTTTTCCGCCTGATGAACATGCAGGAAACAGTATGGCGTCAATATGGTTTTCAAAAGTCAGAAAATTTTGACATAAGCAGTTGCTGTTTCCTGACGGGAGACCGCGTGCTGTGTGGAACCAGAGATGGCCTTTTACTCCTAATTGATTTGGGAGAACTCAAATTCATTTTTGAAGCAGAAGTTGTAAATTATATCAATGCGAGACCCGACAAAGAGGAGTAAGAATCGCTCTCTTTGTTTTACACTTTAAAAAAATAAAGAATGGTAATTGTTCACTGTTGGGGTGCCCTTGTCGAGCTGTCAAATTGTTAATTATAATTTTTTAATGAAATTTTGTTTCACCAGGGAATTTCTAGGCGTCGTTCTTTCTTCCACGGTCTTAGACCGAGCTAAGGCTTTTGAAGACGAAAACATTAAGGACACCAAAACAGTGAGAGCTTTGACGACATTGAGCAATGGGTTCGCTTTTTCCTGCGGTTCTGCGGTTCACTTTTTCGAAAAGATTTCCCTTCACAAATACAGAAAGAGAAATATTTATGAAATTACTGATAAGGACTTTCGAGAGAATCAAACGATGAGCATCGCAACAGTCACACATTTGGCTGTGAACAGAACAGAAACTAAAATGATGGCGACGACTCGCAGAAGTCAGTTGTATGAGGTTAAACTTTGGGGACCGGAAATGGACATAGTAAGTCTTTTAATTGACCGGACTTTTAAATTTTGTTTATAAAATCCTTTTACGAAACAATTTCAAACTGATATAAATAATTCAAATAAATCAATTAAAGTGTAATTTCTTTTAGGCGGGAAAAGTGCCTTTCAAGCATCTCTGGTTTGCCCTTCACACTGGAAAAATTCAGGATTTAGCTCTATGCTACTGGAAACCCATTTTCATGACTTGTGGAGCCATAGACAGAACAGTTCGTGTCTGGAATTACATTACAAATACCCTGGAGATGGTGAAGCAATACCAGGAGGACATCCACAGTGTGTCCTTACATCCAACAGGTATGTTTTTCTTAAAAAATACTAACATGTAGCTTCTATAATTTTTAAAATTTAACTATTTTGCGTCTGTATTTTATTATAAATTATTTTCTCTTTCAGGACTTTACGCCGCCATTGGCTTTTCGGACAAATTGAGATTTACAGTTGTAATGATCGATGATTTGCAAGTTTCCCGAGAATTCCCCATTCGAGAGTGTCCAAAATCTGCATTTAACATTTCCGGAAATTTATTAGCGGCCGTTAATCGGAACGTAATACAAATCTATAATATAATAACATTCCAAAACATTGCTGTTTTAAAAGGACACAATGGAACTGTAAGCGAAATTAATGAGATTATTTGAAAAGGCCTTTTGGTTTAAGAACATAATTAAGAGTTGCTTCCTCAGATCAAGAGCCTGCAGTGGACACAAGATGACAAAAAACTCATATCCTGCGGCACTGATGGCGCAATTTACGAATGGGACATGAATACTTTCAAAAGAGTCGGGGAAATCGTCCACAAAGGAGTCACTTATTGGGAATGTGCCGTTCTCGCAAATGGAAAAAATATTTTTGCTGTTGGCACCGATAACTACCTTAAAGAAATCCGTTCTTCTAATGTGAGTGAAAGCTCATTTTGTTTCACTTAGCCGAAATTGTTTTTTGTCCGATGTCTGAATACCCTTTAGTACTCTGCGAAAGAACTCGGATTTACATCAATAAATTTACAATGAATTTTCAGATATTAAGATCGATCAATCTCCATGTGAAAAACATTAATCACGTGACCATTTCCCGATCTGATTTGATGATGTTTGTTTCCTCCGCCCAAGGCTCAATACTCGCGATTAAAATGCCCATCGAGGAACCCCCAGAGTTTCAGACCATTACATACCACAGCAGCCGCATCGAGCAGGTGAGTGTGCCATGTCGGTGTTGATATTCTCAAAGAAATTCAACCGAGTGGTGAATTTCAGATGAAACTGACATTGGACGACAGGAATCTCATCACCTGCTCCGATATAGGAACGGTATGCGTGTGGAATTTGGAAAACATCGAGGGGAAAACGATAGTCATGGATAAAGATTTCAAATACTTCGAAGAGATATTAATAAGCAAAAACGATTTAGAGGAGAAATTGGCGAGCATCAAAGACCTCATGCAGAGGACTTACGAGTTAGAAATGGAACACGCGTATCAGATGCGACACATCGACACGATTTACAAGGAGAAAATACAAAATATCCACGACACATACGAGCAAGCCCTGGAAGAGCTCAAGGGAACGCAAAAAATCATAGAAACCAATCACAACACCGAACTAAACAACATAAGCACAGATTTGAACATAATGAAGGAAAGACACGAGGCGAAAATGCTCGATATGGAGGCAAAATACAATGCAGAACTCATAGTCGAGTACAATAAAGTGATGCAGTTGGAGAAGATGAAAATTTCAGTGACGGAGGATTTCGAGAAAAGATTGGCCGATCTTCAGGCGACAAAAGAGCAAACAATAGAGGAGCTCACGATGATGAATGAATCGAAGCTCTATAATTTAAACAAAATGGTGGAAGAGGTAAGACATAAGGTTTTCTCAAGAGCATAAAAACATAACCAACGAATCCAATCATTCGATGCGCATTTTCCAGGCCTACGAAGAAATAAACAAAGAGGTAGCAGAACATGAGGAACTCACCCGTCAAATTGAGGACGATAACGACAGGGAAATCGAAAGTTTAAAAACGGAATACGAGAAAAGGTTAAAAGACGCCCGAGAGACAAACATGCGATTGAAGGGAGAATCCGGTGTTCTCAAGAAGAAAATCGTCTCCTCCGAAAAAGAAACCGAATTGATTCAGATGGAGATAATCAGCGCCACTTCCGATTTGAAGAAATTCAAACAAAACGTTCAGGCTCTGGAACAAGAAATCTTGGACTTAAAAAAGGAAATCGGCGAAAGAGATTTAATGATTCAGGATAAAGAAAAAAAAATATACGATTTAAAAAGAAAATGTCAGGAGTACGAAAGATACAAATTCGTTCTAAATTATCGAATAAAAGAACTGAAAAATCAAATAGAGCCCAGAGACACGGAAATAAAAAACCAGAAGGAAAAAATAGTCACGGTAAGCTTTGTAAACGTCAAAAATCATCCGAAACTAAACAATTTTTCTAATCTTTCTGAGGTTTTTATCCAGATGGAAGTCGAACTTTACGAGCTGCAGAAAATAAATCTGAACCTGGACAGTGACCTGGGGTTGATGAGGGAGAAATTAAACAATGTTTACAAGCTCCTCCACGTATACAGAAGTAAATGCAATGTGACTATGAGCATTATTAAGAGAGTTAAAACAGACATATTTGTGGCTTCCGGAAATATACAGGATGTAAAGAAGCTTAAAGATGGTGTCAGGGTAAGTTTAGCAACTTTTGTTCCTAAAAACTTAAGGGTGTGTTTATTAATGCGATACAATAGCAAACAAGTCATTGTGGTTTTTTCGGGGGATTTCAGAAACTGTATTTTAAGTACATAACAGACAAAGAGTTCGCAAAAGCCCGCAAAGGCGATGAAGAATGCATTGCCGAACTGCGAAGGCAAAAATCACACCTGGAAGGCATTGTGCGCTCTTTAGAAAAAGAAATTGAGTTGTCTAAACAGGTTCAATACGGTGAAGGAATTCTCTACATGGAGGTAAACAATTTAAGATTTTCCAAAAATTTCACATAATTTCGTTAATAAAAAACTGTACAATTTCAGATAAACTGGGCTCTCATGGATGAGATTAACAAAATAAGAAAAAGATTTAAGGCGGCTCAAAGCAAAATCCAAGATTTGGAGACGTTAATCTGCATCAAAATGGCCAAAGTCTACTCTCCCAGACAAGCGCACAGACTCATTCAAAATGCTCTTAAGAGTAAAGAAGAAGTGAAAGAAGAATGTTCAATTCAAGTGGATGAAGCCACGCGCAAAGCAGCCCTAATGAGAGAGGAACTCGAATTCTTATGCGAGAAAATAAAGGAGTTGGAGAATGTACTGAACAACACGGAAAATGCGCAGACGAAGAAAAAAGCGAGAGAAACTCTCAAATTCGACATTCCTTCAATAATATAGGCTGTGCCATTATGTCTCTTCATCAATTTTATTACTTATGGTTACGCCAAATGAAATATATTAGAACAAGGTAACACACATCAGTTTTTTCTAATAAATCATTTATTGTAAAAAAATATAAAATATCATTTTTCGTTTTAAATACTAAAATCGTAAAAAAGTATGGTATTAAGTACGATTTCATTTAATAATAATATATTTTACACTTAATATGTGTTTCCTTTCCCAAATAGCTTTGTTAGTTAGGTTTAAATTAACCTGAATAAAAACCTAACACCTCTTTGAATACTGATAAACTGATTTTAACTAAAAATTTCAATATGAAACTCTATTGGTGTTGAGTAATATTTAAGAAAAATTGTCATGACAACGATAAATGGCTATCAAATAAGCAATGATTTAATTATATAATTAATTTTTTGGCCACTTATTGATTAAACCTTTGGTTAACCACCTATTTTTTTCAAACATAATCTAATAAGAGTACAGTTTAGCGAAAAAGGAATTATAAATTGACAAAAAATAAAAATTCAATGTCATATTAATCCAAAATCATTAGAGAAATCACAAAATTTCTTTTAATTTAAAAAAAAATAAAAAATTTAATTTTACTTATGAGTACTTTAATTTCCTGAGTACTTTAATATTATCTAAGCACTCTGCACTATTTCAACTTTGCTTAAATTTATTCACATGTAAATCTTGGCTAAACACAGCTTACACAGAGTAATATTTTTTCGCCTTTTACGTTTACAATAATATCATTAACAGAAAATGTTAATATCAATTCAATTTCTAAATAAAAAAATATATGTTATGAAGTTTTTGTCACTATAAAATACTGTCTGCTTTTTCAGTAAATATGGTACTTAATTTTTTCATAAATACGATTCAATCAAAATATTTTCACTAGATAAGTAGCAAGGCACATAAATCAAGGAAATTACCAAAACTGCTTTACAGAGACAAAAATAAAGTCAGTACTATGTTTGTTTGTGATGAAATGAAAGTATTTTAAAAATTCCCACACTTATATTGCAGAAATAAAACCTGAGAAAAGAATTTTATCAACTTTTTAGTTTTTAAAAAAAATTCATTCTCATTATTGTTATTTTTTAAGCTGTTCATTATTCAATTATGATTGTGAGTGTTAAAATACAAAATGTCAATCTTTAAAACACATCACATTATAAAGACTTTAAGTGAGCAAACATAATGTCAAGATAACTTAATGAGAAATATTTAAGGAATTAAACTAAAATATCTATTTTAATAAATTTAAACTAAATAATATTCTTCAGTACTTTTCACTGAGAACCATTTTAATATGAAATGGTAAATTTTAATAATCTTCAATCAATCAATATTTAATTCCTTATAATTTAGTATTGTCATGATTACTTTTCTGCATGGAACAGCAGAAGACAAATATAATGTCTATTAACTGTACAAATGATAAAACTTCAAATGCAAGCGGCTAACCAGTTTTCACAACTTCCTACAGCAAAACATATACAGAAATAACCTATAAAATGGCAATTTTATAACTGAAAGTTTTGCATACTTGATGGGTAACCTGTTCTGTAGGCTGATGACTTTGTTCTCCCTGTCCGATTAGAAAATTCAGAGTAACGATCCAGATCTCCAGGTTGAGGCATCATTAACACAGGATGAATATTTAGAGATTTTCTTGATCCTGCTAGAGATTGAGAATCACACATATATGGTCCATTCATTTCTTCTGAAAAAGGGGAAATACTTATTAAAAAACAAAATAAATAAATAATAACAGATTTAATTTTGTACAGCCCCACTAAAAATTAATTAACAGTTTGTTAATGGTTATGCTTTGATCTGTATACCTTTATACATCTGTCCAGCCTGCAAATGGCCCTGTTCAGGTTGCAATTTCACATGTTTGCTGGCTAAAATAAATGCTAAAGTGGCCAAAATAAGTGCATCAAAGCATCCAATGCCTGCAAGCAAATAAGACCAGCGAACACCACATTCTCCTAATTCATAGCTGCTGGCATTGGGTCCACAAATTTGCCTAATTTCAGGAGAGTCCCATCCTGCTGGATATGTGAGGACACCCAAAATCAGGAACAAAGCTGAAAAAAAATTTATCTTAATTATTCCCATCACAAGAAATTTTCAATATTTTTAAAAATATTAATTTTTTAACTTTTTCTGTGAAAGACAAATTCATTTTATGGAATGCTAAGTGCCATTTTCCACACCTAATACAAATAATAACTGTATTTTTTTACTGAGTTTAGCCACATAAATGAAAAATACTTTTATTCAGGTCATTTCCTAAAATCATGGGTATTGGTTTGTAGGAAAAAATTACAATTCAAACACTAAATGTGAAAGTATTCAATAACCAAATGTAGACCCATTAAAAATGTTAAACTGAGAAGTAAAACAGGAAGTTTATACAAAGGGCATTCCATTTACCTGACATAAGCTGCATCCAACCACAAATGTAAAATACTTTTGTTGATGCAAAAAAGAAAAATAAAATCATGGCGCATAATGTAAGTAATGCAATTATTACTGAAATTCCGACCAAAATAGTGGCAGCTTTAAAGGCGGTGGTGACTATTGAGCCTAGGTCGTTTAGTTGACCTACACATTCCTCCATTCCAATTCCGCTTAATTCGCTATTTCCTCTAAAAAAGCATCTTGTCCACAGGCCGAAACGACCGGGATTTTCAGATGCAGACGTATCTCCAATCCATTCAGGTGTCACGAACGACACAATTACAATAATAGCGTAACAAATTGTGAATATTCCCCATAAGACACCCACTGCTTTGGAATTTCTCACATAATTAGTAACATAAACCTGGGATGACTCTACATACTCTATTTTAGAACCCATTTCAACGGTTAATTTTACACTAAAAACCTTTAAAACATCACTGTTATGCTGCCGGAAGCATTTTAATTTTACGGACTCTAATAACTATAACTTCTTCTGTAAACCTTATTGACTTTAATGTTAGAGAAATGACCTCTTTTTCCCTTTCCACTGTAATCAGCTGTGAACCAGGTAGTACCTAGTACCAACCCTACTTTTTCATTTTAAAATGAAATTTTTTTGTGAACATTTTTTGGAGTTTTCCAAAAGATTCATACTTTTAAGTAATTGATGGGATTTTAGAAATAATTTTGAAATAAATTTTTTGTGAAAACTTTTTAAAAAAGCTCGGTAAATGCGCTAAAGGATTCGGTAATGCCAACCTTATCTTTGCAAGTGCTGAAATTTAAAGCTTTGAATCAAAACTAATATTTGAATAGTAAAAACGTTTTATGTTTTCCTGAAAACTCGGATTTTAGTGGTTTGTCCAAACCAAACTTACTTGCAAATTTAGAAATATTTTGGAAAGAAAATATTTCTTGCAGAAATCATCAATTCTACTGAAGTGATGCATTCTCCGGGTAATAGTTAAAAATTAAACGAAGTTATTTTATATAAAGAAATCTAAAAAGTACATTTTACGAGTAGAAATCATTAAGGCAAAGAACTGTGTTCGACTTATCTCAGTGATAAAGCCGGTCCATGGCGGTTGACTTTTCGAACGCACATTTTCGTTTTTAACATTACAACATGGCATTAGTAAAGTGGTTTTTTTATTCAACGTCAGATTTAATATTATTTTATTTTACATTTACTGTATTTTCTTCGTGTATAATATACTCTAATTCTGCATCAGAAATAAAAAGACCTCGTGGGGTCTCAATTTCTAGTAAGTAACTCTGACAAGTCATAAAAAGTCAGTTCTTCCTTAAAACTTTGAATTTAGTTTGTCATTAACTTCAAAAAATTTTTTAGAGGCATCACTGTACATTCCCGATAAAGATTTCGCTTGTTTCGATGGAAGCTACGTTATTCCATTTTTGCAAGTGAATGATGATTACTGTGACTGCCCTGATGGAAGTGATGAACCGGGCACTTCCGCATGTCCGAATAGTTTTTTTCACTGCACTAATGCCGGTTTCAAGCCTTTAAATATTCCATCGTCGCAGGTTAACGATGGTGTGTGCGGTAAGTGATTTTTTATTTTAAAAACAAGTAAATGTAATTCATTATTTGGCCGTACTTTCTTTAGTTTTGTGGCTTTTTAGGTCCTTTGAAATTCTTGTTTTTCACGTTTCTTTTAGTGTAACGTTGACGTTTAAAAAACTGTTTTGAGTTTTTAAGCTCTGTATTGACCACCAAAGAGGAATCATATTTTTCTCTTTAGTAAACATGCAAATCATAATCATTTTGAATGTCCAGACTTGTTCTAGTTTGCCTACAGTGAGAGCAATGAAATGAGTATAATAAGTACAACTCAGATTTATTCCTGTTTATTAACTTTATGTAAAAAACACAGAGCTGAGGTTAAACAAAGCCCCTTTGTTAATATTTTATAATTTTGAGGCAATTATTGAACAAAAAATTGAGTATCTCAGTTATAATCTTATTTCAAAATTTTCTATTCAGATTGCTGTGATGGTGCAGATGAGTATTTGGGTAAAGTAAGTTGTGCAAATAACTGTTATGAGTTGGGCAAAGCTGAAAGAATGGAGGCTCAAAAACAAGCAGAAATCACAAAAATGGGCTACCAGACCAAACTACAGTTAATGATTAAGGGAAAGCAATTGAAGCAAGAAAAAAAAGAAAAGCTGAAACAACTGGAGATAGATAAGCAGGTTTGTTTCTTTTAAATTATTAATTTTCTTAACACAAAATGATATGTTAAATTGTTTTTTTTTTTTACTTGGAAGGAAGCAGAAAATATCAAAATGGAAAAAGAAAAATTCAAAATGGAGGTGGAAGAATTAGAAAAATTAGCTTTAGAGGAATATAATAAGGCAAAAGAAGCTGAAGAACAAAGACTGAAGGAAGAAGCTAAAGAAGCAGCTGAAAAAGAAGCTTTTGACCTATTTAATCTATTAGACTCTAATGAGGATAAGAAGTAAGTTTAGGAAAAGTGAAACATTTTTTACTTGAATATGAATTAAGATTGAATGGTTTTTGGTAAGTACAATAAGAGAACAGTAAAGAGCATTTTAATTTCACTTTCAGAATTCAGATCTCAGAGCTGCAGGTTCGACAGACTTTTGATCAGAACAGGGATGGAATTATCTCTGAGGAAGAGGCTAAATTTTTCTTAGATAATAATGAGGAACTTGATTGGGAAAATTTTCTTTTAATAGGTTAATATAGATTTTGATATAATTATACATTATTTATCATGTGCAGTAGGGGTAAAAATAATCTGTGGCAAGATGGCTTTAGTTTGTTTTATGTATTAAAAATGTATACTTTTAGGTTGGCCTAAAATGAAACCATTTTTCATGATGGAGAAAGGTCTTTTTAGACCCCCAGAAAGAAACTTATCAAAGACTGAGGATGAGGTCATTTCAGAACCTGGAGATGGAATTGGTACTGTTGAAGATGTGACTGATGAATATCAGAAGGAAAGGCAGAAAGCAGAGGCAAGTGAACAAATAAAACTTTAAGCTTTTTAGCAGTTGGTCTTTTGAATGGCTTTTTACTTTTAGGAAGAAGTGGAAGCTCTTGAACAGGAAGAAGCTGAAGAGGAGGAAGAGGAAGAAGAGGAGGAGGAAAATGCTGGACAAACCAGTACTGATGCAGAACACAAAACTGAAGATTCTCAGATACAATATGATGAAGAGACACAAAAGTTAGTGAATGGTATGCCTGTTTTTTTTTTTAAATTTTCCTTCTTAGCATAGTTAGGAAAAAGTAATTCATTTCCTATTTCAAAATTTTATTGTCAAAGGAGTAAAAAATTCATTCGTTGAATATCAATAGACCAAAAAAACGTATACTTCCCATTAAAATGTCAAATTGCAGTTTTTGAATTTAATATTTGAAATGGTCAAAATAAAATCTTTTTAACCCATTGAGTGTCAGACAAATTTAGAGCGTTAGGGCAACCTTTGGGTGCCGAGGGATTATTTTGAAGAATACATAAAATTGTATAAAAAATACAATTATATTAAGTTACTCATACAATATTGTAATGGCAGTTACTGAAATTTTTATTTAAAAACACTATGAGCTGGCGTCTCTGTATAAAATTACTGTATAAAATTCCACTACGAGATATCTCGTTGCTGGCACTCAATGGATTAAAAATGTGCGTTTTTTTCAACAAAAAATGTTATTTATTTTTTTATGAAGCCGCCAATGATGCTCGATACGAGTTTGAGGAAGCAGACAGACATGTCAGAGACATTCAGAGACAGATTTCTCAGTATCAGGAATACTTAGAAAAAGATTTCGGTCCCGACGAAGAATTCGCTCCTTTGGAAGGACAGTGCTTCGAATACTCCGACAGAGAGTATGTGTATAAGTTATGCCCCTTTGATCAGGTAAGAATTATCGCATTCATTCCCCACTCAGTTGACTGTATTAACGGGGAAAAAACAATTTCAGGCGGTCCAACAACCGCGGTCCGGAGAGTCGGAAGTGCG
This sequence comes from Brueelia nebulosa, assembly GCA_028293925.1. Lineage (NCBI taxonomy): Eukaryota > Metazoa > Arthropoda > Insecta > Psocodea > Philopteridae > Brueelia > Brueelia nebulosa. The sequence continues at coordinate 688,698 of JAQIBA010000006.1, read as the reverse complement.
ATTGGGACAGTGGAGCAAATGGATAGGACCTGAAGATAATAAATACGAAGCCATGTTGTATGATAAAGGACAGTCCTGCTGGAACGGACCCCAGCGATCCACCGTTGTAAGTAACATAATTTCCTTCGTTTCCATTGAGGAAAAAATATAATTTTCAAATTGAAATATTATTGTTTCAGGTAAAACTAAAATGCGGTGTCGAACACGTAATAACTTCAGTCACAGAGCCAAATAAATGTGAATATCATTTCGAGTTCAGCACTCCGTCTGCATGCAGAGTGGTGGAGATGCACGAAGAAAGTATTCACGACGAACTATAGTGAACAGTTAAATTAGATTATTGAAATTTCACTCGCTCCGAAAACATTTATCAGTAAATATATTTCGATGAATCCAACAATAAAAAATAGCAGACAATATGTGGCAAAGTACAATGAAGTGCGGTTTTTGTACAAAAAGAAATTAATTGTATAAATATTACTTAACAGAAGTTAGCATTTTTTATATGAGCAATAGCACTAAGAAAGAATTGAGGTTTTCTATTCTAATTCCTTGTAATAGTAAATTCTAAATTATTTCATCACAGGGGAAAACAATACAAAATAACTTTGCATTTAATGTTTGATTCTCTTCTAAAATTTTTACACAATTTAAAAACATTTACTTTAAAAAAAAGTTTGGAAAGAAACATTTTAATGACTGTTTTGAGTAAACTCAATTCTGATTTATCCAAAAGATGATTTAAAGCATCTCTGTCCTTACTTTCTATATCACAATTCATTTTACTAAAGAAAACATCTGTCCTCTGTCCCCATTATAAATTTGTTACTATGGCAAATAAATGATGTGAGACATAAAAAAAAGCTTTTCTTCAATGTTTGTTGCCATATTCAACAGATTTAACACTCAACCAATCAGTGAGTTTTTGGTACACTGTTTTCTCCTTCACCAACGCCTGAGCAGCCTCTTGAAATTTCTCCTCGTTTCTTCGAATGTACATGAGGGCGTCCTGCTGAAGCAGTGCTAATTTTTCCGGCTGGTTTTCATCCATTGAAAGCATTTCCGTAACGAATGGATTAAAACGAAAATACACAGAAGGTGGCAACAAATCATTCAGAATCATGTGCACAGCTGAAATGAAATTGAATTTCACGAATCATATTTGTACAGTATTATAAACATAAAAGTATAACAAACAGGAGATTAAATTTAAGGAAAACCTGTAATTGTACAAAAGAACTTATTAAAATTACCTTCAGTATCAGTGGCACTAACTATAATATTATAAAATTTTTCTTTCCAAGATGTCTGCTTCAAAACTGGTTTTTCAGAGTTTATACCGGCAAAATGTCCGGGGTCAACACGACCTGTTCCACAAGAGACAACACACTGAATGATGTTGTTTGGCCAGAGGTGTTTTGCTTCATGCACAGCCACAGCAGTTGGATTGTTCACCAAAATTCCTCCATCCTGAAATACAACTCAACATGAAAGCTCAGTTTTTTTAACGTTCATCACTTTCCCAATATTCTTTCATTTTATTTCTGTACTTTTTTTTAAAATAAGTTGAACAGGAAGGTGAATAAGGACAGTTTTCCCCATAAATTAAACTTTAAAAGAACCGAAAGGCTGTACCTGATGCAAATATTCCCCTAAACGAAATTCCTCAAAATACGTTGGAGCAGCAGCCGAAGCTCTGGCAGATTCCCACAATTCATGTCTGTAACTGCCCAAATATTTGGATTTGACTCTGTGTGGCAGTCCGTAATTTCTAAATACGAATGGTATCACTTGGTCTTTTTTGGTAACTGTCGATATCACACCAATCTAAAACAGTTGTAAAAAAATGCTTAATGTGCGGTGACTATTTTGTTGAAGTGAAATTTCCACACATTTTGATTACTGAATAATTTAAAATGGGTTTTCAGAGTTGAAAATTTTTCTAACGGAAAAAGGAATTCATTTTACCGCAGTTTTTTTTAAAACAACTGTCAATTTTCCGTTAAAAGCGGTTAACTGAAAATTGAATCGTTATTTTAAAATTTATCAATAAAAGTCTCAAGAGGTATAGATTTATTTTATTAAATTAATTGGCTTTTAAGAGAAAAATTCTATGGAGTAGACATTAAAATTTTTAAAAATTTGTTGAGTTGCTTAAATTTTGATTTTTGATGCATTATGACTTTCTCATCCATCTTATAACAATGATAATAATAAATTACTATTAACCCATTGGGCTTGCAATTAAATATAAATTTAATTAGTTTGTAAAGTAAAAAAGGGTTAAATACAAACCTTTGGGTAAGGCAGCTGCCTTGATGTCTTTATCAAAGTGGTTGTGCCCACATGCTCTTTAAGCAGTTCTTCCCATAAGGCTGTGTCATAGTAGCCATGATTCCAGATTAGACTTCTTGCTCCAAAAAGAACATTTTGGTTGAAAATTTTGTTGCTCAACTCTTTATAAAGATCTGAAATTTCTTTTATTGATTTTCCACTTGCCCCTATTGTGCATGCAATTATTGATCCAGTGCTCACTCCACAGATGTAATCAAACAATTCATTTATTTTTTTCCCGGTTAATTCTTCTAATTTAATTAACATCTCCATTACCAGAAGTCCCCTGACACCCCCACCATCAATTGATAATATTCTAATCCCTTGATTGGGCAGAGGATCAAAATAGCCCATCATGGCCAACACTTCCCTCAAAGCTGCACCAATTTCTGAGTTGTGATTCCTTGATCTGAATCTGAGAAGTTTTGAAATGGCCCCATTTTTGATAGCTGCCCCTATCCCTTCAGGGTATTGCAGGAAATGCTCTATTAAATCTTCCAATCTTTTTATTTTACAATGTTCTGACTCAGCAGTCACTACTGAATTTAAAATATAATTTGTCCTGGCAATTATACTTAAATCTGAAACTGAACTTTTTTTTCTTTTCCAACTATGTTTTTCTTCAGGTACGATTGCATTTTTCTGACTTAATTTCGTTCTTAAATCACTGATAACCTGAGGAACTTCCAAAATACTCTCTGATAATGTTTTACTTCCCTCTTTAATGTCTGATGCATGAGCAGAAGATTTCAAACTTAATCTCTTTCTTCTCTCTTTAAAGTTGACCGCAGCAACCGCTGGAAATCTTTTCAACGCATTGGCCCATTCTCTATTCATGCTCAGCATTTCAGCAGTTTTTATGGAAACTGACTTAGCCAACTGATCTCTGATGTGATTTATCATTTTCCCATTGATAAGTGATTGCAGCAGAGCCACAGGGGATTTTAGAATGAGTTTCCAGATGAAATTCCCTGCAAGTAAAATTCAAATTTTACAATTTGCTAAATTAATGGGAATATTAATTCAAGCAAGACAAAAAGGTCAAAAAGCTTTCTATTTTGCTTTGCCTAAAATTTCAGACAATAATAGGTTTTATAAATAATTCCAGTTTGATTACAAAAGTAAAAATTATCATTACTCCATGAAAAAATGAAAATTAAACAATGGAGGAAGAAATGACAGCCTTAATTTTTTGTTCCCTCTGTATGAGGAAGAGTATAACAATTAATAAATTTTATTAATTATATATTTGGAGTATTCAATAGATTGGTGACAAATTACTGTCAAATTTCTGAATTATAAAAAATGCTATCAGATCTATTTTTTTAAAAGAGCTAAGGATCACCTTTTAAGATTTTAATTCTTTTAATACACACTTTCCTGCTTAAGAAAATTAATAAATTTAAGCAAAAAAGAAATTTATAATAAAGGCAAATAAAGGATTGTTCAAATTACAGGAAAATTTTGACAGCAGAAATAACTGATTAACAAAGACAATGAATTACTTGTCAAATTAATTCCGCAATATTAAGTTTCTAAAATATGCAGTAATTTCTATTTATTTTAATAATATATGTTCGATATTTAATGATCTGAATATAATCTCGATTTAATAAAATATAAACTGAAGTTATTTCACAATTAATATCGACCAATATTACCTTTTCTTTATGGTTGAAGGCTGCATTACGCAGTTAAAATCAACAAAATAATCCGAATTTTTGTTAGTTTTAAATAAACTACGACTCGATGTCATGATGCTAATTGTTTTTATTTTTTTACCTTTTTTCTACATTTCAGAACAATTCCAACAATCATAATCAAATTTAAAAATGGTAATTCAAAAAAATAATCAATAAAAATACAAACATGAAGCAGACGGATGTTTGAGGTTTTGCAAAAATGTCAGTTAATTTCAAAAAGTCGATTTGAAAAACATAACCGAAGACATCATTTTCGCTTTTTTTTCTATTTCAAACTGCATTTAATAATTGCGGGAACGCCATCAAAGTTTCACGGAAACATTCAGAGATAAAACACTTCAAAGTATGGCTGCTACTAAGGTTATTCACCTTCGAATGGAACGAATAAATTTTATGATTCTTTATAAAACAAATTCGCACCCTTCAGTTGTTTTCTGTTTTTTTTTTATTGCTTTCAAAGTAATTTTTATAAGCTTTTAAATATTTAACAGCAATGCGTAATAATGATTTAAAAAACTAAGCTACAGTTATGTGTGTACTCTTTAAAATTTATCATAAATATAAAAGTATAAAAATAACTTCCTTGTTTTTATAAATTTTATTACTCCATTTTTAACATAATGTTGGAGTTCGACCGTTGAACTGATAATTCTGCAGTTTTCTTTGCTTTTTCTTATTGATTTACTTAATCCTTTAAAACTTTAATTATATTAATTTTTGTTATCAATATGATGTTTTCTTTACAAACGTTGATTATAATATCTCAGGCGGAGGTTTTGGCTAAATTAGGGTGTAAATACTGAATAATAAAATTTAGATTTGAGTTTATTTCAATATGGAATGAGAATACAAACCATAGGTGTAAAAATCTTAATATTGAAGGAATGTCAAGGTGAATTATAGGTGACTTTAAATCAATAAAAAATATTTTTGAGTTTAAACTTAAACTGAATTTTAATGAGTATTTATAAAATTTTTAATTAACATGATAGTTGACATTAGGAATCTGTTGATATAATTTTGATTTCTTTGAAATTGATTTAAATAAATAAATCTCATATTTTTATTAAATAGTAAAATATCTCTTTATTTGAATAATTTGGACTGCAAAGCCTAAACGATTTCCCATTAAATATTTTTTTTTCCTAAATTAAAATGAGCAGTTAATATGAAAAATATTTCGATAACTCAGGCGGCGAACGTAAGTTAAAAAAATAACTTACTGTGTTGAGCGAAGCCTAAGTATGATCGACTATGAGAGAAATAAAAAAAATAAAAAAAGAGCTCGGAAACGCGCAAAATATCATGTTGGCTCCTTAGCACAATTTACTAAACGAGTTTTGCGAACTTCCCAATCGGCCTCTTTGTTTACTTCTGCGAGTTGTGACGTAGAACATCACCTCATCTGATGTCAGACGACGCAATTAAATGTTTTTTTTTTTCGAAGTGAAAAAAAGGCGGAAATTTTATTTTTAACCTTCTTGAAAGGATTCTAAACCTAGAAATACTTTTTGAAAGGTTTCTTTGCATTGAATAAAGTCTTTTTCAATTCAAACTGGAAAAAAACAAAACGAATTAAATTAAATTGGCTGCTATTTTCCTTAAAGAGAATTTAGGGGTTATGACTTTAGGATATTTCATTTCCCTCAATGAAAAACACTATTTTTCCTCAAATTCGGAAAATTTTCTTTCTATAACCTCCCCGAAAACATTTGTGACCGAATTTTATCATTTTTGACAATCTCTCAAACTGCATATTTTAATTTTTTTTCCGTTTAAACTTAAAACTGCCTTCGCGTCTTCAAATAAAAATTTTTTCTTACCAAACTGTTGCAGCAGAAAATAATATGAAATTCAATTAAAAAAAATATTCCTTCTCACTAAACTTCCTTATGAGTCACAGCCTATTATTGCACCTCTGTATGCCAAATTTTTTTTGAGTTGAGGCTGGGAAAATTTTTTTGAAAGCAGATGGGATATTTGAACAGTCATTTGTTTGATATTCTTTGAGTAAAATAAAAATACTTTCAACATTAAATAATTTTTATCTGCATTAACTCATAAATTCTATTTGTTTATATATTATAATACCGTATTTAAAAGAATTTCCACTTTTTTTTTGTGGGGTGGAAACAATTTAATGCTTTTGTCAATAAAAAAAACTGAAAGTATTGGAGCTCAAAGAAAGGAATGGATAGAAAAAAAAAGAAAAAAGTTAAGAACTTGCCTGTTTCTTCAGCAGTATTATGTCTATTGATCAGATGCTCAGCAACAAAACTTAAACATTCAACTCATACAACTGAAGTAATTCAGAAATTTCTTCAGCTGAATAAACTTTCTCCAATTGACCAATACATTTTTTGATACCTAAAATTACCAAAAAGTTTTCAAACAAACTGCCATTGAAAGAAAGTTAAACAAGTGTACTTACATGTCCTCTCAGCCTGTGACATGAATAAAATCAAAGACCTAAACCTTTTCACTTTGGAAAGTCCAAGAAGGAAATCATATATGAATTCAGCCTCTTTATCTACACTATCAGTTGCTAAGAAGGTAACTAATTCACTAAAAAAACTGCTTTCCAATGAATTCTCAAATATGTGCTCTAAATCTTTTCCAGGTATTTTCTAAAATAAGAAATTCACAGTGTAATTATGGTAATCACATAAATCAATTATACAGCAATGTCTTCTCTAATTAATCATCTTATCTTAACCTTTAGATATAAATAACATTCTTTTGGATTTTTCTTAATGAGTTTCCAGGAATTCTGGAGCTGAATTGCAGTTTTTGGGACTTCTAATGACAAGATTCTGCTCTGAAATTCATCTTCACTTTTGGGTTTATTTAAAGCATTTTGTTCCTCTGTTCTGTCATAAGGGATTGTGAGTGTAGTTTTTGCATCTCCTGAAGAACCAATGACCTCATCCTTCACAGTCACATCAATTCTTCTCAAAGGTTTCTGTAAGACAGAATTATATTAAAATTTATTCAAGAGAAAACACAATTTTATAAAGATAGGTCTCTTACCTTTGATCTCTTATGAGGTGGTAACTGAATAGGATGGACAATTTTGCATCCTTCTGGGAGAGATTTAAATACTTCAGGCATAGACTGGACTGTACCTATCTTAATTCCATCTCCCTTTTCAAGAGATTGGCATTTATTTTCATTACTTAAATTTTTGTCATTATTTAAATTCCCTGTTGAGTTTATTTTACTTTTTACAACTGACTTACACTCAGGTTTGCTTGCTTCTTTAGGAGATAATTTTTGACTTTCTGAAGAATTAATATTTTCAAGAGTTTTCTTCTTTGTTTTATTAGGTACTGCTGTATTTTTAGGTTTAGTTTCTTCACTTTTAAAAATATTCTTATACTCAAAAGTTGATTTTTTATTCGAATCAGTGATTCCTTGTTCTTTTTTTATCATTTCATCAATTCTATCAATTTCTGCTTTGGCCAAAGTATTTTTTGGTTCAATTCCTAAAATAACTTGGTAATCTGACTTTGCCTCTGACAGCTGTCTCAGTGCCAGCCTTGCAAGAGCTCTCCTTTGATATGCTTTTACATAGTTTTTGTCTAATTGAATGGCAGTTGTGGCATCTGTTTCTGCAGACTTAAAACTGAAGAAAATAAATTTTCAAAATTTCATTTAAATAAAGGATAAATACAATCTTAAAAGCACAGCAACATATTAAAGACTTACTTTTTTAGTTTTAAAAAGCAAAGAGACCTATTTGCATAATAAATAGCATTTCCGGAATGAAGATTTATTGCATTTGTATAACATTTTATGGCATCTTCCCATTGCCCTTTCTTTACAAATTGATTACCCTAAAATATGTATTGAAAACTTTGTTGTAAATTGTTTTTTAAACCATAAAAATTATAAGCATATTTTTAAAAAAGTCTTGTAAGTTTATGAACGTGAAAATACTTGCCATTTCTTTTTCATAAAATGCTTCATCAATTAAAGAGAGGTTTTTATTTTCATTGATTAAATCATCTTTGGCTTCATCTTCATGGTCTCCACTGGTTTCTTGGTAAACTTCCTCTTGATCTTCTCCTGTACCGCTGTCTTCATCTACTTCAGCACAAGCTTTTTCGACGTCAAATTTATCCCAAGCCGAATAATCGTAGGCTGAAATTTTTTTAGGTTTGTTGGAATGATTCTTCTCACTGTCTGATTTATTTCTTTTTATTTTGTTTCTGGGTGGGGGAATAGGCTGTAACACATGTACAACATTGTTGCTCTTGCTACTTAAACAGAAGTACAACACAAAATATAAAAACTAGTTGTTACATTAATGATTTTTAAATATAAATAATACTCACGTTTTTTTGCGGCTTTTCATTGCTTAAAGCAATTTCTTTTTTTTTCATTTCTTCCTCCCAATTATTCATGTCCAACATGTATTTCTGAAGTTCTTCAGCATTATTTTTAACATCCATTTGAATTTTCAAAGAAGTATCCATGGTTTTTTTTTTTTGAATTACAATGAACGAACTTCGTAAGGCACTTACTTTTCAAAATAAATAAGCAATGCCAACTTAAAAGAAGCAAAATGTCATAGACGATAAACAAGTGGAGGTAAATTTTAAATTTTCGCGCCTTCTAACGACTTCCCGCCAAATTTTTATAAATTTAAATTCATTTTTTGTTTAAATCGTTAAAATTTAAAACAATAAATATTTATATCTTCATAATAAATTTTTATTTATCTTTAAATTCTAAAAGAAAATTAAAGACTTCATATCTAATATCTTTTTATTTAAATTTTCCGATGTCATTTTCCAACCAATAATACAACTATTGATGAAATTATAGAATTTATTCACATTTGAAATGCGTTTGAGAACTTATGAACGTATTGGTCACCATTTAAATTTGAAGAAAAATTTTTTTTTCTGGGAAACGTCGAGTTTTTAACAATTTATGAAATGCTTTAGAAAATTAATAAAATTAAACATAAAATATATTTTAATTTTTTTTTAGAAAGACTGGTGCAATTACATTATGAATTCACAACTTTGAGTTCCACATAGACTGAACATGAGTGTTTGGGCTTTCCAAATCTTTTAGGCTTCGAACGTCGTTTGTTCTAATGTATTCCAAAACCTGGTCTTTAAATACTGAACTCGGAATAATAAAATTAATATGCGGATATAAAACTCCTGAACCTATTGTATTGCTGACTATGATTCCTACAGAATAAAAAAAGATTCTCATTTAACCACTATAAAAACAGATTTAAATAAACCTTATAAAGAACTCCAGAAACCTAGTAATTTTCCATCCCTAAATAAAGGACCTCCACTAAATCCTGACTGTATACAACAAGTAGTTTGAATCATGTATGGATTGACCCGTGAGATACATCCTGTTACAATACTCGGTCGAATATGTATATCGTCTTGTTCGGAGAAAAAAGGAAACCCGGCTGCCATAACTGTTTCTCCTAAAAGAAAATTCCCGCACTTAACACTTTTTATAACCCGGAATTTATATTATGCTTTTGAGAATTAGTTTAAAGCATTCCTTTATCTGCAGTTATAAAGTTATTACGGTAAAATTGAACGCAAGCAGAAAATTACATACCAAGTTTTGCAGGTTTTTCTGCGAATTTGACTTCCTTCAAACGACCGCATGAGATCCTAATTTTTATGACTGCTAAGTCATAGGCGAAGTCATTCCGTGACCGGAAAACCACGTCAGCGAGCCATTGCTGTTTCATTTGGAAAACAGATATAACTTCATCCTTTAAAAGAGAATATAGAATCATTTAAGGGCATTATTTCGACAAGAGAAGATATCTTTTTTAGGTTTTTATCGCTTGATTATGAATAATAGTATGAAAATCACATTAATTTTATGACTGACACGGTAAGGACATTAGTGTAAGAGTTTTCCAATTAGCTATTAGCCCAAACCTTCTGCTTTTAATGTCGATTTTGCCCCCAAAAATTAATCCTTTTTGAAATATATTTAAAAATATTATCTTGGCTATCACAGCAGTGACGAAACTATTTAAGGTTTAATCCACAGAGTTTTCTCTTTGATCAAACTAGTTTCTTACATTTTTAACCACGTGGGAACAAGTAAGAACAATTCCAGAAACGCCCTGCAAAACTACACCTGAACCCCACGAATCTTTGCTTCGAATTAAAACCACATTTTCGTCTACAAACTTGAACAGCGATGAATCTGCAATTAAAAAAAAAAAAAAAAATAAGAATTCTCAAGATTAATTTCGTTCAATAACCTCTGAATCTAATCAGGTTGCCGGTTGGGTTGGGCAAATGTTCTTTCGACCGCGTAATATTGTAATTCATACCAGCACCTATTCAATTAGGAGACATTGATTTATTCCAAATAAATTAATTAATTATCATAATTAAAATATGTTTGTCTGACTCAACAACCTGTTCAAATTCTAAGGGCACCATTTCCCTCAATGTAAAGGATAATTTCCTATTATGAAAAATTATTTGTTGAAATAATATAGCGGATTTAGGCATTTAATTTTAGTGATAATGTTCGAAAATTTGACATACCTGAGCTTAAATCATCCGATGTGATTCTTATAGTGGGAGTTATGGAAATTTTTAAGTGCAGCAGCTTTTTTACAACTGGTAGGAGACTGATTCCCACGGTAAAACCTACCCTTTCACCCCTCCACCATGTCAGTGGACATGTAACTATGCCTATTAATCTACCTCTCTCCCTTATTTTTCTAGAAAAATAACCCATCATGTATCATAAATCTAAACAATAGGGAAAACCTTTAAAAATTTTTACCTCGATCCTTTTGCCATAAATATCGGTCCACCTTCGCAACCTGAAACGGTTCTGGCGTCGGACAGAATAATGCATTTTTCGCAGCCCACAGCATTGCTGATGACTCCTCGGCTGAGAGAATTAATAAAATGTTTATTTCCGAATGGTGTGGATAAAACTTCCACTTCTTGGCCTCGGTTTCCATTTTCCAAATTTGATAACAAAATAATTAGTGCACGCGTAACGTCATTCGATGTTGCTTTGTGGCTTTGCTTCGAGTCTTCTCCTCTTTTATTGCATTTAAGAAGGATAAACACAGACATCAATTCTTTTGACGGATCAACGTCATTCATCGACTTATTTTCAAAGTCTCCCACTGTCCACTCGGAAAATAATTTCCTTGTGGATTGACAGACAAGAGGACATTTCCAAACTCCCACCGCCTTTCCTTCACAAGAGTACAACCCCGTAGAACCATCCTGGTTTTCATTGTCGCTCCGAGATTCGATATGCACACGAAAATGTACATTTTCAATATAAGAATTAAATTGAATTTCTGAAGAACAGGAATTTAAAAACTGGGAAATCCATTTTTCCTGTTGCTGAAGTTGGAGAAACGCAGTTCCAGTTAAGAGAACCATATTTGTGTTAAATAATACACCAGAGGTTTCATAAATATTCTGGTCATCCAACGTGAATGAGACTAAAACCGCACTAAAATTCATTGTTGAAATCTGCAGGAAAGGATTAAGAAGTTATTTATTTATTGAATAATAGGATTTAAAAATTATAAATTCGTGAGAAGTCAATATTGAGATAAATCGGGGGTTGAAAAAGGATCGAATAGTGGGGATGATTACAGTTATATTACACAGCGGATCTCACTTGTTTGGCAAAGAAACAGAGGGAAATTTAGAACAGAGAATTAGAGGGAAGTTTCCAAGTTATTGGAAAGCAAATATATAATCTAATTTTGTCGCCGTTCGGTTTAGTAAACTGCGCAGCACTGAGTAAGGGAAAAAGGGAACAACTATTCAATGCTGAGCCGGAGGCATTTTACGGCGACGACCAGTCTGCCATAATCATAACGCAATCAATATAGTTTTGCATTTACTTAATTACTATTATTTACTCTCAGGTAACCCATTCGCCATGCGATCAGAGAATTGACTCTTGACTGTGAGATCCGGTAGGCCCCGAAGCCCTTTCCTCAGTTCTTATTTTTCCAAGCCCGAAAGTATAAATTTCCCACTCTTTGGTTTTTTTTCTTTCACTCAACTTTGCAATTCCTCATACTGAAAAGCTCCTAAGAGACCAAATAACCGAAAGGAAAACATCGTAAAGTTGTTGAAAATATTTCTGGACAAATCAAAGATGGGATTTCCGAATCGGTTGTTCAGCTGCTAAAGTTCAACAGTTCTCAGGCATTTATTACAGAAATTTCCTCCTTCGGGATGCAATTAATCTGTAGTTCTAAATAAAAAAAGGGATAATATGACAATCGAAAAAATGTTAATTGCATCCGAAGAAAAGAAAGAAGAGCACGAATTTGACACCAAATCGGTGTCCCGAAGTCCGAAACAGTCGGAATCGCAATACAATATGGGCATTTATCGATATTTTGCAGTAAATTTCGCCATTTTCCGGTTTATTTGGACTGAAATTTTACAAAACATGAGAGTGAACCTGTAAATCATACGAAAAAATCAATGGCGTTCTATTTAAATTAAACAATTCAAGTTTTTTTCTGACATACAACGAAAAAGGTGACCAACTTCGTTAATTCTAAAACCGTAATAAATTATTATTTAAACTCATTTCATTAACATTATATTCGGGGATTCGGTGGCAAATCTCAAATTTTTATGATAAAAGCGACTTGCAGATGTCAAGAGTCATCAAGGGGTTGGAAAAATATATAATTTCTACACTAATAAATTAAAAAAAGAATTTATAACTCACCAACCAAGGCAATGTTGCGAATCAAACCTGCCTAATAACCTTGAAGTCACAACACCTGCAATAATAAATAAAAAAAATACTTTTCATTTTTTTTTTATGAAATCTATTATTAAGAAAATTGACCTTTGCCAAAGTGAGTCATACCTGTCAAGAGAGATTTTTTATCTCCTTTAGAAATCCTAAGATGGGAGGAGTTGATCCCAATGTAAACCGTAACTTCACAACTTTTCGTTCTTTCTTGCGTGCAACTTAAATTACAAACTAAAATTATGTTTGGTAAATTATATTTTTTCTCTGTGTTACGAAGAAAAGGTTATTTAAAAAGCTACAAACCACCCGGGACTTGTTTTAGGCAAAGGGCAATTTTTAGTAATGAAAGCAATTATGTTCTTGTCAAAATTTATCAGATTTATTGCAACCTTCAATGGTCAAAACTTTGCAAATGTAACAACGCAGAGATTATTTCCGCTAATGTTTTGCAATTAAATTTAAAAATTTTTTTTACATATGACTCTTGGCGTTTGAATGTAATTATTTTAGTTATTTCGAAACGGCGTGCTTTTCTTTCTGAGGGCAGTAATCCATTTTGAATATCCCAAAAGTTCTCAAATGTGTTCTGTACTTATTTAACAAAATAATCACGGCCATTAATAATTCTTTTGACATCATTTAAATGTATCAAATGAAATATAAAATTAATTTTATTGGATAAATTAATTATTAAAAAGCACCAAAATTTGAGAAAGTGGCCCAGTTTTTATATTCAGTCACAGAATTTCCCAAATTTTTATCAAAAATTAAGAAATTAAAAAATAAAAAACGGTGTTCGTAAGGAAGAAAAGCAAATTATGGAAAATGATGTTGTGGTTCCCTAATCTGTCTTTAAGGAACTTTTGGACAGTTTTTTATCTTCTTCATGCTTTTTCTCAAACAAAATTTGAATGAAAGAAATGCTTCATGTTTGAGTTTTGCCATTCTAGGATTGTCCTTCAATGAAATTAACCCTTAAAAAAATATGAAAAACAGAGCAGACATTTTTTAATTTTCCCCCCAAACTAAACATTTCCCACCAAAATTGTCAAGCGAAGAATTTACTTCTTGCAAAGATTCAGACACCTTAGGAACCTTCTGGAAGACGTCCCCTTCAAAAAGAAACTCTCTCCCGTTACTTTCAATGAAAACATGGTGCTTTAAGGAAAATGAAACCAAAAAGGGGACACCTGTATCCTGGTTAGCCAAAAAACCATTGAATCGAGTAAGAATATGAGGTCCTTCGTAAAAACTATTGACAGGCAAGGGCACGCACCTTTTCATTGAAAACATGCCTAAGGTCAAATAATGCTTTAAACGCCCCCATTTTGCTATTTTTATGCAACCCGTCCTAATTCACTCGATCTATTTCTTTCTATTCCTTTAATTTATCATCCTAATTTACTTTTAATTACTGAAGAGGAGGACAGTATTTGCCTTTGGGTGCTCTGTCATTTACCTGATTTGCCATTTGGTTGTAACTCGCCAGAAAATGTTTCGGCAAATGATTTTTGTATTGTCTTTCGTCTCGCCGAAGGGATGTTGAGCCCCTAACGACAATGGCTGTCATCATTAGAAATATTATTTTGCTTAGACCAACAATAATTTTTAATTGTACATCTCCAGAGTTTTCTCACCCGGCGAGATTTACAGAAAAAGGGTTGAGCACGGACATATTTTTAGGGTTATATTGCACCTCAGAAGAGTACCAGAAGAGAACTTGTTAACCTACTTTTGCATTCAACTTTTATGTAATTCATATTACATGATGTCTTTTCATTATTCTTGTGACAAAAAAAAACATTTATTGACTGACAGTGAGTAAATTAAGGTTTTAAAAGTCGCACACATGCGAAAGCAATTGCTACTCAGCATCTTGGAAGATTTGTAGTTCAATAAGCTTTGAAATCATCCAAGCTCAATAATAATCGATTTTTTCGTCGCCATATTGGCTTTCTAATTAGATTCGTGACTTTAATTATCAGTCATTTAAATAAATTTGATAAAATATGTATTTTTATAAGAAGATACTTTGGTTTTTCTTTTTATAAATTATAATATCTTTGAGGAAGACTTTTTCGTATATATAATGAAACAGACTAAAACAATCCTTTGAGTATATTTTCACTTTTGTCTTGAGAACCGTTAATTTTACAGCATTCGGAGCTTCATTTGATAAACCTAAATTCGGAGATCATAAAAATCTTCACTTTGTGCTGCTTTTGTCAGTCTATGGAATTTATTATTTCCTTTTGTCAGTTTTTATGGAATAATTTTGACTACCTTATGATTTCCTTTTGAATGACAAACATTACAGACCATCGTCCTTCTATGACGTCACTGCCACATGATGATACCCCGCTGTTTGGAAAATTAGTCTCGTATTCATCTTTTTATCATTATGTGCAAGCATTATGAGGAAAATTGTGGCTTCTTTTTCATTATTGCGTATGATTCTTTTCTTCTAAACGATGGTTCTTGGTAAACAAAAACATGTGCAGTCCGCAACTTAAATAAAATTTGTTTTGTCGCTCTTCCCGAGTTTCCGCTGAATGCTTCTCTTGGTTTTTGGAAATATAAACAATAGAGTTGAACGGCACATCTGAGATGTTTTTAGTCATTTCAAAATACTGGGGCCACTGTTTCTTTCGTGACCAAAATTGCCGTTTTCTAAATAAAGTACTTAACACATATGAATTAATCTACATTGTCGATTTTCATATTATGTGATTAATGACAGTTCGACATTTAATAAATTTGAAAAGCAAGGATTCTAAAATCATTCCTTGACTTTGTTGTCTAAAGTCATTGCTTTTAAAATGTCTAACTTTAGATTTTAAAGAAATATAAATTACTATTAAAGATACCGAAGAGAATACAATGGGTTAAACAAAAGGTTGGTCAGTTACATTTTCAAAAATTATATTATGTATTGGCTTTGATACTCATTAAAATTCTTATTAAAAATTTTCAAAATGTTATAAAATATACTTTATATTATTGTATTTTTCATAATTTATTTCAAATATTTACGCCTATAGCGAGATAGAACTGAGAATACTTTTCCTTTTGCTTTCATATTTAAAATAAATGGCTCATAAATGACCGTTAGCGTATTCGTTTGTCAAATCGGATATTGAAAAGTTGTATTGGCTAAAAATATAATTTATTTTAATATGACTGGACAAAATTATTGTTGATTATAATAGTCGTCGCACATAAAAAATCACCCAACCCTAAGTCACGTTCTTGGAAAAGTAAATCAAAGAAAGTGTGAAAAAGGAAGTTAGTTTGAGAGCCTAAAGACGGGGAGAAAAGTTGTTTAGGGATGAAAGTTTTCACAATGAACGTAGGAGGCGGGGGTAGCCAAGAAATGGACGGCGACTGCCTTAATCAAGTGGATGAAGACATTCATTGCAACGACGTCAACAGGCGAAGCCACAGTAATATTTCATAGGTTTGGCAATAATAATTAGAAACGGAAGACAAAACCCACAAATCAGAGTAAGTTTTTTTAAATTCTTTTTTGCATGTGTTGCTTATTCGGAGCTTTGACAACTTCATTAATCCACCAAAATATAATTTTTAAGGTGAATTTGACAGTTTAAAATTTTTTTTAATAACTTTCAAATTTAAAGCTCAATGAAATGGGTCAAAAGACACGTTAAGGTATTATATTCTATAATAAAGAATGGAACACTGCACAAGCAAAATGGTTAAAATAAATCGTAGATGAAAAGTATTTGCAAGAATATTATAATATGACGATAGGAATTAGAGAAACACAATCATTTGCTTAGAAAAGTTCATCTGGAACTATTTAACCACTGATTAGTAATGTTTAAAGCAAAGATGCTGCAAACATATACATCATTTCTCATTTTCTTCCAATTTAAAACTATTTTAACAATACCTGAGCGGTTTTGGTTTCCATCTTTTCACATATTAAAGAATATGACATAAAAATTTATATTTTTCGCCTTTCGGCATTAAAATAACAAAAATATCAAAAATATAATTTCAAAAATTAACCTAATTTAGTGCCCTTTTTTCTTCTTTTCTTCTTCTTCCTCCTCTTTTCTACTTTCTTTCATCTTCCCGGGAGTTAAAGTTATATACAGTTCACATTAAATAAATTTTACATCACATTTTCATTCCCTTTTACACTTTCCTAATTTTCCCTCACATCTGTATTTTGCTTTCCTTTTTAACTCTTTCTCTTTCCCTCTTAACTGAAGATACAGAGATCTATGAGATCCATATTAAAGAACATGTTTTCATTAATAATTTATTACCCATCAGAAGAATGACTTAGTAAGTTATTAATTAATTTTTTTTTAAATGGCAAAGATCTCTGTGAGTTTTTTACAACTTCAAGAAAAATATTTTTTTCGAGTTTTTTTTAAGAAAATTAATGTCAAGTGTTCAACAAGCCGAAGGGTGGTTCCCAATTATCTACGAAAATGTTTGTTATCTCAAACTTGAGATATGAAATCTCCTAATAAATAATTAAAGAATGAACAGATTCTTTTCGCATGTAAATTTGAAATTAATTTTTTATCACAAAACAAAGCTTTTTTAAACGATGCTATTAATAACTGCCATGGGTATTCTTAATTTAGAAAATGGTATATTACTTTTCGTTCTTTAAATAGATTTTATATCTTAAGTTTAATTTTTTTCTAATTATGTCTTCCTAATGCGTCCAGCCCAGGGGCTTATTGTTCAATAACACAAGGATTCCACATTGAATTTTTAGATTTTATTGTTTCATTCTTTAAGGGAAAGAGACAAAAAGGAAATGACAATGTGCCCACCCACGTGCTTTGACTTTTCTACACCTTTTCCGTTTCATACAGTTTACCATTAATTTCCTGTTTCATAGGCGATACATAAGGAGTGGAAATTCCCTTTTTCTTTTCATGTGTCATTTATTGATGGTTTCAAGCCTATTTAAAAATTCAGTGTCATCCTGGCAAAGTGCTGTCACTTGCCAAATTAGGCATTTTCTTAGCTAAGTTTGAATAAACACTTTCGGCTGGTCAAGGGAAATGGCTTTATGTGACACCGCTATCTGATTTTAAAGGCGTCCTAAACCTAAACTGCTCTGTAGAGATTTTTAAAAAGTTAAATACCTATTAAATCGATTGAAGTATCTTAAGAAAATTTGCGTTTCCGGTTTTCTTGCTTAAATGACGGCCTAACAGCAAAGCATGAAATTTTTTAGAAGACAAATGCGGTGCAACTCAAGTTCAGTTTTGGCCTTTTGTTTTTATTAAACTCTGAATTTCAATGGCTCTCAGGATCAGAATAGTTTATAATTATTCCAAATCTTGCTCGACCGGTGTCGATCTGTTGGAAAATGTGGAATCCCAATCGAAGAATTCAAGCAAATTGGAACCCAACATTCTAAGGAGAGTGAAAGTCTTTAGCTTACTTTGGTTAACTCTAAATTTATTAATTTGCGTGAAAGTTTTTTTAATCTAAAGGAAAAAAGCTATAAAATTATAGAAAATATAAAGGACCACCTGCGAACCTTTAAAATTATAAATAAATAATTTATTGACTTGGTCAATTCCCACTTTGTGGTTTGAATCGCTGAGGCCAAAAGCACTTCACTCAGACTTAAAAGTAGTTGAAGTAGTGCGTAATCTTCTATTCAAAACAAATTCAATACTGCTTTCTTTTAGGATTTAAATGAAATTTAGATGACGACTAATATTGTAAGGTTTCAGTTGAAAACATTTATTGACATCTTTAATGATGAATGCTTTTCTTATCATTTATTCATTACAATGGGCTTTGGGGAAAACTCTAATGGAGTTTTGGATAAAGCTTTTAATATTGCAATCCTGCAAAAATAAAAACTACACTCCAAAGTGACTGAAAGAAATGCGATTATGAGTCATCTCGACTGAAAACTCGTCATAGGACGCGTTTAGAATTTTGAAACCCAATTTTGTTAAACTGAATGCATTAAAGTAAGAACAATAAAGAACCGACCGGGTGCAGAAGAAATGAACGGAATTTTCATGACCTAAACTACCTTAAATAACCTCGGGGTCATTTTCCGCTTTCTTCCAAATGATTGCGCCTTATCAATGATATTTAAAAACACTGCGCGCATACATTTTTCCGATGCGAATAAAAAAAGCATAAATTTCAAATTTAGAATAACACTTCCTTAAAATTTACATAAAATCGCAAATCATGATCACGGACATTTATCTGCAAAATGTTTCTTTCTCGAAAAGAGTTTCCGGTTAATGTTATGCACCTAATTCGCTTTCACATTTCAACCTTTGCGCAAATTTCTTTAATATCACTTTTCGAAATGATTAGGGAGTACTGAGATTAGAAGGGTTAAGAATGCTTAGACGATAAATTCTCTGAATTCCTGGAGTAGAATTATAAAATAAAACAAGCTGATGCATTACATTTGTATGTATTCATTCATCATGCTAAATTTTAATTAACCCCGAATCTGAAAGGATTCTGAAAGACATTCATTCATCGAAGATTGAAAACTCGCTTTCAATCCTTTACAAATTTAATTGCGAACACCATCGGGAAAAGACTTTTGAATCAAATTTAAATTTCGGTACCATTTATTGTTCATCGGGGAGCACTCGAATATATTTTTCTTAGTCTTTTCGTTCAATGAAAGTCACCCTCTCGGAAAAATGTGATTCGATACGAGCAGTGTAAGCACTGAAAAATTATGCCTCGACGTGAATTGTTTCGAAATTTGGCAGAAGTCTTTTACAACAGGAAAAGAAAACCTTAACCAATGCGGTTTACGATATTTGCGAACATTCCAATTAAAAAGAGGAAATAAATCTTATTAAAAAATAATAAATAAATTGAAGAAATATTTGAAATGAAAGTCGTCCTACTGATCATATTTCTTAATAAGGTAAAATAAGCGATAACCGGTACGCCAGTGGTGGCTCAGCATTGAGAGTGTTTGACCTGCACTCGAACCTATTTTCTCGTAACAGCCATGAGTTTGATAAGAGCCCACAAATCGATGTTCTAATTCCAACGGGAGACCTTATTAGCTACTCCAGACCTGCATCACAGCCAAGACACTTGCGTGAAGAATCCAAGAGCGATCTCACTTAAGGTCACGCCAATATAAAGGAAGGTCGGGCTATATAGCACTGATAAAAAGCCAAAAAGTATTTTCGTCTTGGGATTTTCAGGTCAACACCTCACGAAGCAACTCTTCTCTGCAAAAGACAAGGAATTAGGCTTTGATTCATTCGGAAGTGTCATAAGGACTTCTCCACTCGTACAGGATCTGATCAATTCGTAAAAAATAGCCCGCCTCGAGTTCTCAGACATACTGTGCTTGTTTAAAGATTTTCTGCTTACACCTGTCAGTTGCATTATCGCGGATCATATTATAAACACCTTGAAACGGCCACTGTCAATATGAAAACTGGCATCGGTTTCGGATCCAAGTCAACGGTCGGAAACTAACTGACCTTCACCCTTCGGTTACTGGTGTTTGGTCGGTCGGTCACCTACACTTTGTTTCGCCGTTTACACAATTACTGATAAGCTTGCGATGTTTCAAAATGCACAAATTACTGATTGTCTAAAGTTGGCCCTTCTGATCTGCAAAAGACAATCATTTCCTTTTCTTTGAATTTCCAGCAATTTCTTCCACTTCTGATAGTTCACTCTTCGGGGCGGAAAAACTCGAATTGTTACAACATTTCCAGAAACACCATTTTTTAAAATGAAAACCAAAACCCAGTTAAAAATTTAACCGGCCTTAATGTGCATTTTTGAAAATTAGAGCGCCATTTTGAATTAAAAAGTATATAAAAGCAATCCACTACTACAGCAATGCCCGACTGAATGTCAGTTCAATTGAGTTACTCTGAAATGCAATAGATATAATTCCCTTGAAAATATCATACATATGTTTTTAAAACAATAAAATAATTGTAAATATAAATTATGGTTTTTCTAAAAAAGCGATTGGGATTTGTGAAAGACGAATTCAATTCCTCTCAAAAAGTAAAAAGCAGGTAAATGCGTATTAAATATTTTATTAACTCAAATCAAACCGCTTTTTCATCTCAATATTTTCACAATATCTAGAAAGAACAAGGCTTTGTAAAAAAATTGGCAGATTTTACTTTTCTGTACAGCCATAAATTGGAATAAAAACATCAAAATCGAGTAATTTCAGAGAAGATTCAAAAAAGTTCACAGATCCATAAAATATATTTTATTTATTATTTTAATCTATGCATAGTAAAAAAATAATTTACGTATTCTCATCTTCGTAATTTTCTGTTTTAATGTCATTCAGACCGAGTTCGTCATTCTGCTCGAATGAACGGTCGTATTTAATAATCGTAAGGCTGTCGTCGGGCTGCTGCAGCGTCTGAACGTAACTGTTGCCTGCGGGATCGTCCAAAATCAAGGTGAAGGGCTTTTCTAATTTCATCATGTTGTCGAACTGCTCTATGAACTTATTCATCCGTTTCTTGGTGTCCGCATCCTGACTGTCTTGGAACATGGCGTTCGACTCGCACAGTTGTTCTTTCATGGCGACCAGCAGACCCTCGGCTGTAGTGAAACGACCGCTCAGCCCTGCTGGCCCCACTTCGAGATCGAGGTCCGGAATATGAAGGCTGCAAGTCTCGGATTTGAGTATGTCTCGGGTGAAGTCTTCGGACTTTGATATTTTCAGTACGATTTTCAACCCCTGAGGTTCGATTCCTCCCCCCGATTTGACTTCGTTCGAGCGGTGACCGCAGGCGTCACAAGTCGTCGCCATTATGACCACTTCTTTGAAATGAGGGATGTTGGTCAGCTTCATGTTCGTCTGGCAGGGGGCGTTGCAGTTGGCGCAAAGAGTTTGAAACTGCATCACCTCCTGTATCAGGTTTTCGTAGGTGAATTGCTCCGGATCCGCCGGTTGCAGCACACCGACCTCAGGTTCTTCCGAAATCTCCTCGCGTCTGTAAATCCCCAGGGAATGATCCTGTTCTAAAGTTCTGGTGAAACGCGTTGTTACAGCTCCCGGATCTTTGGCAGGTGCATTCGGGTTGCTCACGAAAGAATTCCCGCTTATGTCTTCGATTATCATTGTGAAGGGATTATCTCCCGTTTTCAGGTTTTTCAATTTCAGTATGAACGCGTCAATTTTGTCAGCGCTTTCCGGATCTGACTCCCTTCTGGCCGTTTGAGACTGCTCGAGTCCTTCTATACTTCTTTCAATTATTCCTTCCACGGTCGTTATTTCCCCTTTTTGGGACATTGATGGTATTTCAAAATCCAACTGCGGGATTTTTATCGAGGTGTAATCGGATTTGCAGACCTGTCTGTTGAGATCCGCAGAAGATTTGATGTCCACAACAATTCTGACTCCTTTCTCTTCGATTTGACCTCCCGACTGGATTTCATTGTTTCTGTAGCCGCAGTGGTCGCATTCGAACGACATCAAAACCACTTCCTTGAAAAAGGGTATTTTCGTCAACAGAATCTGAGTCGTACCATTTTCTTGGCAGTTGACGCAAAAACTTTCTACTTTTGTTGCTTCTGGCTCGGCGTCGTCTGCACTCAAAGGCCGAAAAATCGGTTTGTTTTCGCCACAAGGTTTTCCGTCGATCATTTTCTCTTCTTTCAATATCCGCAATAAAGACGTCTTTATGAAGAGAATCACTTTAAAGACCCGTTCTTTATATTAGTAACTATTAATCTGGAAAAAAAAACAAACGTCAGAGATTAAAAAAACACATTTCCAAGTAAATTTAGATTCTTGCGGTCACCTTTGGAAAATTAACTGATGCAAATCGCAGAGAAAATGGATCCGACTGCGAAAAATTCTCACTAAAATACTTCGTTAATTCTGAAACCTGCTTCTCGCATCGAATGACTTTAACATTTGTGATTAAACAACCCCAACATATTGCATCAGCCGCTCATTACAGATCTCTTTGCTATTGAAATAACGAATCAAACTTTTAATTTTTGCGGCCATTTAAAAAGCACTTATATCTTCGTGTCTCCAATGCAGAACTTTAACGGAAAATCTCCTTAGAACTTCGTATGAATTAAGTTTTTCGGCCTCTGTTGTGATTATTATTAATCCGTGTTTTACATCTCTCGTGTAATTTGTCAGTAATCTGACAAAAGGTTTGTTAGACCTCGATATAACTGAATCTTTACAGTAATTTGTATAGAGAATAAGAAACTTTTTCTCCGAAATTGCTGAACCAAAGGGCCAATGCTATGAAAAATGGGGCAATGTTCCCATCGAAGGGAATACGTTGAACTGTGCTTTCTCAGTAAGTTTTAAAGAAGAAAATTAGCCTTTCAAATAAATTTTAAACTCATTTTGAAGTGTTTCCCCGATGTCTTTTTCGCAGTGAAGAATCAATTAATTAATAAAGAATTCGGAAAGTAATTTTCTATTCTCACAAAGCATAAAATTTTATTATAATTAGTTTTTATTGTTTGGTGTATTTTAATAAACTATTAATAAATATTAAGAGCAGTGGAAAAGGCCATCCGATTAGAGAACCTTTTCTTATGGCGACGCTATAATGCAAAAGGATAACTGAAAGAGGATGACGTAAAATCCCTGAAACGAGTTTAATTCGGAGACGAAAAACGCTTTAAGTCGCTCAGGTACAAAGCGGGAAAGAAATAAAATTGAAAATAAACGGTAAATTGTAAAACAGAGAGCCCGAAAAAGAATTTATTGTGCAGATGGTGCGACATTAATACTCACATGGGAAGAGAACGCCGAAGGAGAAATACATAATGCAACACTTGATGCTGATGAAAGCAGTACAATAAGAAGGGAAAGGGCTACGCCAATGTAAAATCTAAACACGCGTGCACAAGAAAGCAAAAAAACCACATAGTAATGTGTATTAATGATTCAGATTTTGGAGTTAACGAATAGAATATGCACTAGCGGGAAAGAACTTCTTCATAGTCAGTTTACCAATTGTCGTGGCAAGTAAAGGATATACGCGTACTTAACTCCACGTAAAAGTCCACCGATCGTTGGTTCCACTCAAACGGATATCAAATTATTAACTTATTTATGTATATTTTTTTAATGAGGCAGGGTTGTAAGTAACGGATTATAAAACTGAAACGAATCGAGTCAGTGTTTTAATTGTTTTTTTTATTGAATCATCATACGCCGGCTGACCACCGGTGAAAATCAGAACAAAAAACCGCGGGAAAAGTTTTGTTTTTTTACCGGGAAAAATCAACAGCTTGGATATTTTTTCCCGAGAATTTTGCTGTTTCTGGTTTTCTATCTTTTTCTTAATTCACATTTGGTTTATTGAAATTGAACACATTTGTTTATCAGTTTCTGAAAAAAAAAGATCACTGACAACATCAGTGATCTAAGGAATTTTATCACTGTTTTTATTTACAAGGTAAGTAATTTGATACCTTCCCGGTTGTCAGATTCATTTCAAGAAGAAACTGATAATTTTACAAATGCAAACGCAGCTAATATTTTAGAATGATGGAATAATATAATTATTTTGAAAAATTACCCACCTCAACCTGAGAGGCTTGCCCATTTTCTCCAAGACAAAATTTTTTTTAGTTTTGCATTTCGAATGGAAATATTTTTTTGGAACTGAATGCGATTGAAAACTGCTCGATGGTATTTTTTTGCAATAACCAATCATTTAAATTTGCAATTTAACTGAATATACAATAGGTCTTTCCCACCGGTTTCGTTTGAGCCGCAATGTTATGACGTAAGACGTGTGACACCAAAGAGAAATGCACTTAAGCTAAGCTATACAATTTTTATCATTTCAAGCGTAAAACGATCTTCTTAAAAAATAAATAAAACATTTTGATAACACCATCGGCTCATTGCAGATGTATTTCATTGTTACTCAACTGCTCTTAAGTGAACTTTTTCAAAATAAAATGAATAAGAAAATATAATGAGCAAAATCTATTGCACAAAACACGTTTTGATTTAAATGCACATTAATGTCCGAGAGTGTAGAGACTCTTGACTAATCCTGTGATGGCTTGAATGCAAAAAAATGCTACTTTTTAAGGAAAAGGGAAGAATTTAAGAGGTGCCGAATTTTAGAAAACTTCTCTGCGGTAGGGCGTTGAGATTTACAAAAAAACTAAAATTGACATCCGAATGAAATGTCAACCAATAAAAAGCCCTCAAATAATTTCTAATAATAATAACAAAAAGAAAATACTGCAGTTGGGAATGAGCTGGAATATCAGGAATCGTATTGAAATTTCTATATTTTATAAAACACAGTTAATTTCTTTCGAAAAATTTCACAATGAACATCTAAATTTAAACTAATGACCTGCGCAACTCTTTTAAAGTTTTAACTCAGTTATGATAAATATGAAAGCAGAAAATTCGAGAACTGTTCAAATTTCGTCAAAAAAAAAAATTAATCACTCTTATTTTGAAAATGTTTACCCGGAACAAAAGCTTCTGGTGAAATCGACAGTGTTTTCAAAACATTTTAATGCCGCGGAATAAAAACTTGAACAAAGTAACAAACCAGTCTGAAACCAAAATTTCATTTCCGGTTCGGCAAATCGGCCGAAACCTGACCTTTCACATTGTCAGGGTAAAAGAGAGCGTGCGATTGCTTCGACTATTTATTCACTCGAATTTTCAAAATTTATTTATAATATCTTTCAAATTTTTCGGAAAAAACTGCAACAAAAAACGACGAATGCTGTATGAGCCGGATTTTGGGCGTCTCCATTTTCCAATTTCCGGGGGAACCGCAAAAAATTGCACTTTTTACCATTTATATAATCTGCCTGAGGGAATTTCTCTCATTAACCAGTGCCTAGAATTCCTTAAAAAGCATTATCTAATAACACTTTTTCCAGTGTGATACGTGCTTTTGGGAATGTTTGACAGGTAAATAATTTTTTAAATGAGCTCAGATCAGGCAAAATAGATTCGACAGACCATAAATATTAAAACAGTTCATAAATCATTCCAACTGTTTATCTTATCAGAAAGAAAGAAACAAAAAAAAATAAAAAGAAATACCTGGTACCAGACGCTTGTTTATTTACGCTGGTACCAGACCATTTGTTTCATGATTTACCTGTAGAATTGCAGCCAGTGCTTCATTGTTGACCGACATACCTTTCTTTCGTAAATGTTTCCCTCATTTTATACCGACCTTTGAAATGTTTCTAAAAACTTTACCTTCTCACTTTTTAAAATTCCCATCAACTCCCACTAAATAAGTTCGGGTTTATTAAACATCTTCCATTCTCTGAGGGAATAAATTCTTTGAAATAAGGTAAGAGCAACCATTAGTAGTCGATTAATGAATCTTTCCGTGAAATCTCACCCTTATTTAAAACAATTAAGAACCGGATTTTTTATGCTAATTGACATCTGAATGAAGAGAACCAACCGCTGAATGTAATTACAACCTCTCATCCCTAAGAAAATATCACCCCTTCAGATAGTATATTCTGAATAGTGTACGCCTTATTATAGTCCATTTAACTTAAATCTGATAAAAATAAAAAATAAAAGCTGTAAATTTTGAAAAATTCTTCTTTGTAATGATCAGGAAAAAACATCTAATTTGATTACGTCCCATCCGTCAGTGATTCCGGGAAACTTATCCATCTGTTAATTAAATAGGTTTTACAAAATGAAGAAATTTCAAAGCAGAAAAACCACCGATGTGAAATTTATAAGCGAAAATGTACAAAAAGGTAAAAGTAAACAAATAAATAAAAATTTTCTGACAGTTATGCAAATGAAACGAATGAGTGAGCCAAAACATTAATTTCCGCGACTTCCACACTTTCTTCAATTAAATAGAATTCGGGTCTTCTCAAATGTTTTTGGCAAAAGTCAAAAGGGACTTGGATTTGGGTTTACAAATTCTAAAATAAAAATTTGAACACGTGGTTTGCTGAAGCTTTTGGCAAATCTCATGAAAAAGAGAAAGTAAAAAAATTACTCAAATATTTTTCAAAGTTTTTAAATCGTTCAAGGGCCACAGTTAATTACGTGAACCTGATTAAGTTCGCTCACAACGACGAATTATCAACTTTTAATACCAAATATTAAACTGTATTTACACTTTTGACACTGATGATTTTTCAAAAAATAGTTCCAAACTCGTAAGCAATGCTTCAAAATGTCTGATATAATCCGGGCAGGGGTTACATAACTTTTTGTCAAACTTTCATACTTTTCGTGACCTTCCTGACGGAAAAAAATCAAGGTTATTTCTTCGAGAAAAAGTTTTAACGGAGAGGTGAACAGTAGGAAAGGATCATTCTTTCCTTCTCGAAAACTAAAGTTCAAATAATACCCCAAAAATAAGCGATTCCAAACGGAATTTGCTAACGAAAAACCTACTGCTTGAGAACAAGTCAAGCACAGTTTCTCTCACTGTAGTGTTAGGCTAAATAATAGTCTCTTCCCGGTTCACTGGAATCTGTACCGGACCAAAATGAAGATATGTTAAACATTAGTGTACACACAGAAATAAAACATTAACGTCGAAGGTCTTGGCTTTTCATTTAGCAAGCACTTTCATTGAAACGAAATTTTGTGCCGAAGGATAGAATTTTGCTTTCTGTCGAATCCTTTCTATGTTTTTACCAGGATATTTTCTATTAATTTTTATTGCCTGCCACGGACTTTTCCAAGCCTCCTCTTATGTTCACAAATGGAGGATTGAAAATCCTATGCAACTATTTGGGAGATTTACAAGCCACGCTAAAAGTCAAGATTAATGGCATGTTTAAAACTGTTTTCGGTCTTACGACTATTGGCTCTGAACAGAAAAGAAATATAATAAAAAACACTAACTCCATGCGATGACGGCGAGCGCAATGAAAAAAGAACAGGATGTTCATTATAACTTCGAAACCGCCGACGTGAATTTTCGTTTCTCATTCAAAATAGTTTAGTGTATATGTGGTGGAGGTTATTACATGCCAGACAGCTTGGCGACCAATTCTTTTTCACTGGCCACCAAAACAACAATGCCTTTGTAGCATTCGTTATGTTCTTTCTCTTAGAATCAGCGCATTAATGTGAAATATTCACTTTTTAATTTGTATATTTTGCCGGCTTTGCTTCCCCCAATAGCCTTTTCGACCAAACCGTGCCTTTATGCAGCCGGTTTTGATGGCACTCGATGTGCTCCCACCCATAATGCAACTCGAAAGGCTTCACAAACTTTTCGCAAAACAATTTCATCTTAAAAGCCTCCAGACAAAATATTAAGGTTTTTTTTTTTAAATATTTCTATCGAAACGACCAGTCGTGATTGTAGCGAAAGAAATTTTGACGCAGAAGGACATTACGTTTAAAAATCCACACGTAGTCTTTTCCGACAAGGAATATTGTTACCCGAGGCTAGTTTTAAACACTGGCCTCCATTAGGGCAAATTCATTTCCATTACATTAACCACGGTGAACGCTCGCCTTCTAGGCGAGCAAAAGGCATTTCCGCTTTTTGATTTCTTCGCGGAGCTTCCAATGTGGTAAATACCCAAAGTGGTTTCGTTCCGCCAATCTTAACGCCGATGAGTTCGCAGAAGATGCCAGAAATTAGGCAATTGATGGCAATGTGTGATTTTCTAAAATTTATGATTCAATACAAAAAATTCAAGGTCTTTTCATTAGAGGAAGTAGAAATCCCAACGCGGAATACCGCACGTAAAGATTGACTTCAATGAAATATTTGCGGCAGTTTAACTTCATGTCAATTAAGTGTATAATAATTATGCTTAAGACTTTGCTAATTGGCAGTGAATTGCTTTGAAAAGTACGCTCTTACCTTTTTTAAATAAGAGAGAGTTGAAGTCTTATACATTGCGACTGTAATTTTCATTATTAATAAGTGGTTACCACAAAGAGGAAGTCTTAAATAGTTGGCGGTGTTCGTAAATTCCACAGGGCAGTTAGAAATAAAAGAATAACATTAAAATACAGGATATGAATTTTGCATTTTCAATCAGAAATAACACAACAGCAGAACAGACAAAAGCATAGAACCAAAATTTAGAATTTAGAAGGCAGCAAATAAAGTTTAAATACATAGACAAAAAATATTTTGGCCTAAAGGGTTCAAATAATAATTTTTCTGAGTTATTCTCTTTCGTATGATTAAATAAAATTACAACCACAAACCCTGGATTGATAAACTCGAACGCGCAACTTTAAATTCCGACTTGAAAGCGATATAATTTTAATAATGGAATTTAAATAAATCTGCATTTGAACGCAATATGTGAGAAAGTTTTGAAATGAATAATTGGTTTAAATATTGACTCATATATAGATTTTTACATCAGAAGATACTGGATGAATTTTTTGATATCCAACTTGATGAACCGCCTTTTTATGCGTCGCATTAAACACAGCCTAAAATAAACCGCAAAGTCTAACCACCGGAACTGTCACCAAACAATGAAAGTAAAAACATGGAAAAACCTGAAGTTAAGGGACAGATACTCCTGCAGATCTACTGCAATTTGCTCTTACGATGGCCTCTCAAACACAGTCATGAATGTATCTGTTAAAGAGGACATTACGACGTAACCGAAAACCGAATAGGTCCGGGTACCTTTTGAAAATCCAATCAAAATCTTGCCCAAAGTAATCCATACATTAAACACTTAGGAAGTGAAAGGCACAAATACCGCTCATAATCAATTCAAAACAAATATACACTGGCAGTAACAGGTAATGAAAATGTTATTATTCTTCACCGCATGATAGCTAAATGAAATAGTTTCTTAGGCACTGTTTTACCCAAAAACCTCCAAATTTTTTTCTTTTGAATAACACCGTAAAAGCTGATAGTGCAATTGCAATAATGATAGTACTACATTCCGTTAATTGAAGTTCTAAGAGAAAAAGAAAGCTTGAAAATTTCGAGAGATGAAAGAGATGGCCCAATGAAAGATAAATTATATGTGCCTTATTTTCAACTTACTAAATTTCCTTTTTTAAATATGAGCTGTTTGCCAATGTCTCTGAAAAAGAAAAAAATATAATTTTTATGGAAATAATAACCAAAGACAGACATAAAATATTTCAATAAGGAGTGTCAGTCCCAACAATAGACTCGTTCTTTATCCCACACCGTGTGTTTCAAATGAGTGCATATCCTCGGATCGTTTGTCTTCTCTCAACATTCTACAACACATTACAGCAGTGAGCAAACGGATCAAGTTATTTTTCTATCTTTTTAAAATTGTATTTATTTGAAAATTTATAATAAAATAATAACTTAGTGTTTTTAAAAGTGAAACTGAAGTGATTTCGGAGAATGAGAATAACAAAAAATCATATTAGAGGTTGGAATTTTTAGCCAGTACACCGAATTCCACGGACTGTTAACTATTACTACATTTGAGACACCTTTTTTGCTTTTGTGGGGCCCGCAAAGTGGTTCGTGTTTTAAAATTTGTCCATGTTCAGTATTTTTCATTATGGGGTTCAAAAAGAATAAAATCTTCAGGGTTGAAAATATAAGGTTGGTTGAACAAAAATAATGACACTGTTATGCACTTAAAAAGATTTAATGCACGCATTAATATACTTTTCCGCATTGGGTGAGTTAGTTCAGCAAACATTTTGGATCGTTTTATTAAGATAAGACTCGATTGAAGTAATTTTCAGCCATTTTTGTAAAGAAATAATACCTAGAAGCAGTTGCTGACATATTGAACAAGCAAACCAAATTCAGTATTGCCAAGTATTTAAGCGAGTAACCGCTATAATACTTAAGGTCTTGCAAATGAGAGGATGTGTTTTCGCTAACATAAGTGAAAATGGAACATCCCTTAGGATTTTCAGAAAAAGAAGTCGAACACGTTTTTGTCATCAATCGTCGGTTAAGGGAAGAGAAGGGAGACAAATGACTGAAAATAGTGACGACCTTGAATCGTCACTGGGGAGCTTTAATTAAGCAGTGACTCGACGGATATATGAGTTAAAGAGTCGTTGGTGATTGTTCAATATCCACCTTTTTTATTGTAACCCACAGAATGATCCCTCAATCCATTTAAAAGCGGACACTTTGAATTTCGGGATAAGACTTCGTGTCAACTTTTTCAAGATCACAACTCAATCTGTTTCATTAAAGTTCTTCTAAAATATTAACAGTGAAAATTTTCACGTAAGGATATTTTAATATCAGTTATAAACCTCTTAATCTAAAGGCAAACAATTTGGAGATTGTCCTCACTTGAGGAAAATAAAGGCGATCCCAAAGTTTTGTACCTTTCACTTCTTTTTATCAGCCCATTTCAAATTTTAATAAAGCACCCAATTGGGACAGGAAGTGGCAGTTGTACAGTACACCTTCAGAAGTACACATTTTAAAAGAAATGTATTCTTGGAGGCATTAGTCCATTTGAAAAAAGTCCACTGTTATGGGAAGGATAAGGGGTACGATCGGGTGTTTTTAAATTTATTTAGGCCCACTGTTTCGTTTTTATCTGTTCTCGTGACTTTAATTGTTTTATCTGGCACATATAAAATACTTTATTTTTAGAAAGCCTCTGTCCTTCATCTTAGAGATTTCGCTAGTGTAGACTCGTACGAGGCAGAATAGAATTTCTTTACAGCAAGCGAAAAAATCGCTCCCGCATTTTACTGTTATTAGTCAAACCTTTTTTGAACATTCATAAAAAGTTTTTATAAAGTGTCAAAAAAAAAAATTTAATACTTTTTTTTCTTCGGCAGGAACGAATGCTGGATATTATTAAAAATTTTATTGGTATCTTAGATTCATGGAAATTGTAGTTGGAATGTCATGATGTGGAGGTTTCGAGTGCCAAAATACGCAAAAAACAAAATAATACATATTAACAGTGGCATCGGACGAAATTCCGTCAAGCTCAAACTAAATAATTAAATTTTTTCAACTTCTTTTTTATAAGTCAAATAATAAATTCCATACCGATTTCATTCTCATAGTTATTGCTGTTTTAAAAGTTGCCTAAGTGAGTGTATTTTAAATCGTACACATTATGGACGCATAAGCAAAAGGTAAGCCTACATTGAAAAGAAATCATTTACTTTATCTTGTATTAATCATGTCAATCACCTTAAAAAATATTTAGGTAAATTCTATTTGTCAAAATATGTAATAGCCTACCACATCACCTCACCCAGCGTCTTCTGCTAAAACTATACTCCTAAATTCTAAACCCATATTACTAAACAAAAGAAGCCTTAATGATTGTCAAAAATTTAATTTTGATTAAGATATTCTCCCTTTTGAAGATGACCGTTACATATTTCGCTAAAATGTCGTTTCTAAGTAATGCCTTTCCTTTGCGGTTTGGTTATTGAGGAGTCTTTTAAGAAAGGTTTGAAACGAGCAGTGTTGTAAAGTCGAGAAATTAGCAAACTGGCCGAGAATTTGACATGGTTATCAGAATTCTATCGTGCACGTAATTGCAT
Organism: Brueelia nebulosa; assembly: GCA_028293925.1. Lineage (NCBI taxonomy): Eukaryota > Metazoa > Arthropoda > Insecta > Psocodea > Philopteridae > Brueelia > Brueelia nebulosa. The sequence continues at coordinate 656,418 of JAQIBA010000006.1, read as the reverse complement.
ACCTCGTCCAGCTCAATGTTTTATGTTAAGTTTCGCAATAGGCCTCCAGAACTCGTTAACCGGAGGTACGAGACACGTAGAGGAACAGCTTAAATTACTAATACATTGCAGACTGCGTGGAACCAGTCTCACAAATATAATTCGAGAAAGAACTACATTATCATGCGAGTTGTGCTTAACCCTAATTCATCTTATGCAATTTTTTAACTTTTACTTCGCTTTTTACTTCCTTTCAACTTGAGACGACAACCACAATATTGATGATGACGACGACAAGAATGACTCGGCCATTCTGGAGCTTCTTTATGTTTTAGAAACAAAGGCAGACAGGTTACTTCGAACATATCAGTAATCAAAATCTCTCTCGATAATCAGTGGCTAAAACTTAACAACAATTTCACATGTTAAGTTTAAATTTAAGATTTTAAATTTAAGTTACAGTCATTAATTGTTTTTGTTTTATTGAATTAATTTGTTTTATTGAATTTAATTAGGTTTATCTTTGATAAGTTAGCCCATAAACAATGAAAAAATTTCATGAAGTGATAAGAAAAATGGTCTTAGAGGTTATGAGAATAAACTCATTTGCTATAAAGAGAAAAACCCGATTACGAGCTGACATTTTGATTCTTTAAAATTTCATATCTTCAGCCGCTTAAATGGCAGTAATTGCGCAATCTCATTTCTTTATTGTCTTTTTGGGTGTACTATTGCTAAACCTTAAAAATTAAAGAAACGGAGAATAATCGATAATGTGAGGCTTCTTTATAAATTAAAAGAATGATCGACAATTAAATAAAACAATTTATGCCAATGTCGAATGATTCAATTTATTGTACATTATCAATAATTTGATCGCATGTGGTCTTTTATGAAAATAACCCAGTCCCTCAGTATTGAATTATCGAAACAATCAGCAGAATCTTTTCATTCAAAATAGAGTAATAGACTTTTTCTGCAAAAAAATTTAAAACATGTATAAAAAAAGCGAAAGGCCAAGCGTATGAGATAATTGTGTCAATGAAACCAATTTCTTTTCCCTAATATAATGTTAAAATATTTATGGAATTAATTACTAATTGAATTAATATTAATTAAAAAAACTAAGAAGAAGTTTTTGTTAGAAAGAAAAAAGAACAAGTACAACGACTTCTCTATTAACAAGATACTTTCTTTATTTACAGATATGCATCAACAAAGTCGTGTTGTCTTCTGCGGTGTCCTCGTGCTGTCCATGCTAGGGTGTTGTCTGGTACACCCCGCTTCAGTCCTCGGGCACCCCCTTTCCAAAAGGTCCTTTTTTGATATTCAGTGTAAAGGGGTATATGACAAAAGCATTTTTGCAAGGCTTGACAGAATTTGTGAAGATTGCTATAATCTTTTTAGAGAACCGCAGCTGCATTCGCTATGCAGGTAATTAAGTCACATTGACGTATAAGGGCGCGTAAATCAACAGACCTAATGAAACTAATCTCCACTTAACAGCATAAATGCTCTACTCATACATTCACCAAACAATGCCTCAAGCATTGCTTTACAAAAATCATTTCAATTTAAACGTTATCAATAAAGCATTTTAATTATTCCCCTTCGAACCATAGGTATGAAATATATTTTTTTATTTAAATGTGGGCTAAAATGCTTTTCAACGCACAAAACAAATATTTTCTAACCCTTCACTGACAAATTATTATTTTTAACTATTTGTACTAAAGAGTTCAAATTGGATATTCTGTAAAATCAACTTCAAAAACTCAATACATCATTAGACAGTTCTTGCTGTAAACTTGTTATTCGCTACGAGCTTTAAATAAGAATATCAGATCAAAGCCCTTTCAATGTTTTTAACAAGAAACCAATTGTTTAAATATGTGAAGCCCAGCTTTAATAAAAAAAGAGCAAACTGTAGAATGTAAAAGATTTTAACACTCATTTTCTCCTCTAAAATTCTACTTCAAAATCATCAGAGATTGATTTCTTCGGTCATTTTAAAAGTTAAAAGTGCGATAACACTTTTGAAATTTGTTTATCAAAGTTTCCGATCATAATTATGTATTTCAGGAGGAATTGCTTCACAACAGATTACTTCAAAGGATGTCTGGACGTCCTGCTTCTCCAAGACGAAATGGAGAACATTCAAACTTGGATAAAACAATTACATGGGGCAGACCCTGGGGTTTAGGTACTCTTTTCGTTTTATTTTTGTTTTGTTTTGTTTTTATATTTTTATAACAAATCACACTGATTTTATAACACTCACAAAGCACTGATATAATATTCTTTTAGAGAAAAAGCACTGAAATACTCAAAGAAAAATCTGCAGAATGATACTGTCACGCTTAACTTATACTTCTTTATTTTCTTTTGTTTTTTTTTATGCATTTCTTTCTCAACAGGGGTAATCTTAATACATTCATATACGTTCAGTAATTTCATATTCTCCCCTAAAATTCCAGTGAAATTTCTAACAATGTGAGTGAATCGTTTTCCCTGCCCTGTTATGATAAAATTACGTTTATTACAGGTCAAAATGTTTCACTAGTAAATATTTCAAGGGATGCATTGAAGCTCTTCTCTTAAAGGAAGAGGAAGTGAAATTCAACCAAATGGTGGAGTTCCTTGGAAAGAAGTAATTCGACCACATGCGCAAACGCCAACCACAGCAGACGATTCAGGAACATTTCCAACCGCCGGTAAAATAATAAAAGACCTAACTCTGAGAAACAAGGTTTCCAACAGTGGTAGTCCCTCAGAGATGATGATGCCAACTTTCAGGTGCTAAGGACATCATTTTTAATGATTTAGATAATCATTTTCCTCTCAAAAACGTTGACCTTTTTTCGGAGTGCCAATCACTTCCTTGAAGTCTATACTTCAATTTCTACTTCAAGAATTATACAGACACACGGCTGCAGCATAGGCTTATGCGAAAATTATTATAACCCTCCACTGATTCCAATTTCATTAACACAATGCAACTAAAAAAGATTTTTTTAATGTGGTTTTTAATAGTTAAGTTTTATTGACTTTCGTCAGGGGATTCAAATAAATTTTATGTTCAGCAATATGGAGGGAGGAGATCACATTTTCTTATTCAAAGAATAAAACATTATTACTCTCAGATTGACGTGGATATACTAATCTTCGTTTTGTTTGGTTTATATAAATTCCCTTTATCCACCCAAATTACAAATAAAACTTGCGAAGTGGTTGGACCGTTAAAAATTTTTACACTCATAAATTCATTTGAAATTCGCTTTCATTTGTGAAATTACTTTTAAAAAAATCTATTTAAAAAAACTATGATATGAGCCTATTTTATTCTAGTCTAGTCATATAAAAAATAGAAAAGGAAAGCATATAGAAATTGTTCCCTTTCTCTTATTTTTATGGTTTTGATAATAAACACAATAGTTCAGTATTGATGGAAATATTTTCTACTTATTTTGTACTTTTAAAATAAATAATTTCTTATATTTGGTTAAATTATTAATAATAGAGCAATTTCTTTCGTGGAATCCATAAAAAAGAAGACTAAAGGATTTAAGCTTATTTCAAACTTCATTTTACAGAAATTAATCAATTCAAGTCGATAACATTTTAAATTTATTTCAGTTAAAACAGAATTTTATATTATCACAAAAACTCTAAAAAATATCTTTCGTTCCAGTAAGCATTTGTGACATTTCTTCAGGTTTCTTTAACTAAATAATTCTGTTCTTGAAAAGTTGTCAGGCAATACGTCTTGAATTTTTAAAACCTTATTATCATTTTTGATGCAATATTTAATAACGAATTTTTGTTCAAAGTTATTACTTTTTTTTTATTTATTTGGCCCGGAATCGCCCTTTAGGCTTTCTTCAGGCGTATCATTTTTTTTGTTCAAAGTTATTATGTTCTAACCGGAAATATAATTTTTTTTTATAATTCGACATTCAAGGCCCCTTACTTCGAACTAATTACCAGTGATCTTTAGTCTTCTTTTTTCATAGAACTAATTTACGATTTCTTGACAATTTTCAGATTTTAATAAGTACTGTGATGTCCAACTCAGTTGCGAAATACACATGCAAAGCGGCCATTAAAAACGTGACATATTCGAGTTCCGCAACTTTGAGGGTTTTGAGCCCATTTGGGCAATAAAGAGTGCAAAAACTATAACTACCCGAATTTTTTATTTCAAAATAAAAATTGAAAAAGCGCTCCAAATTTAAAAATAATTTAGCTATTTCTAATTTCAGTTGAAAAACTTTTGTATCAGTATTTGAATATGAAATAAAAGTACAGCACTTCCTAAAAAGCACATGTTCATGGATAATAGATAAAAAAATAGTCCTTGAAATTCTGCTACAGTTCGCTGCCCGGAAAATTGTCAAAATTAAAACAAATCAATTTCACATATATATTTGGTTAGTGGCTCTTCTTAAAAAATATCTGTGGCTGCTTTGCATGAGTCTTAGGTCTTTATTTGCAGTATTAATGTATATCTGATTTATTCTAATAACTCTTTCAACAAATCTTATTCTAAATATCCTTAAAACCCATAAAAATGATGAATTTTAAAGAAATTTCTTTTCTAAGGCAGAATATTCATCTTATTTGGGGTTCTTTTGCCTTTACTGAATTGCCTTTAAGTTCTGATTTGCAGACAAATGATGGAATCACATTACAACCAAATATTTTTTAAGACATCTAATTCATAGATTAATATCTGTGAAAAATATACATATTTTAAAGATTTTTTTTTAAATAAAATTTATCAGAATTTTATATCTTACTTTGCAATATTATCATGAAGGCTCTTTATGATACAGTTTTGCCTTTCTCACAGAAAATCATATTAAAATTTAAAACTTAGTCATAGTTTAGTTTAGATTTTCATCAAACTGAGATTTAATGTAAAGTTGGGTTATTTCAATTCAGTCTTTTTAAGGATTTATTTTATGAACTCTAGTCCCCAATTTTCAAAATCTTTCTCTTAATTTATTTATGCCTACTATGCTTTTTATAAAATATCTACAACCAAAGAAATATGACTTTTAGTTTTACACTTATTTAATTCTATTACTCCTTTTAAAAGTTTTTTTTTGTGCTTAAATTGCCCAAAAAAAGGGTTTCTCAGCCTAATAAAAATAAAAGTTATGTAAAAAGCAAGAAGAAATGAATGAAGTTACTTCTTTTTTCTTTGCACAAAGTTTTTCTACATCTCAAATTAAAGTTTTCATAACTTTCACTTATGATATCCTAAAAAAAAGATCAGATTGAGAAACCCTTCATTTATCTTCTTCTTCAGGGATTATATGAATGTAAGCTATTGATTTAAAACTCTAAAAAATAAATTATGAAACTCTGCATTTCAAAAAGTTCCTTGTAAGCACTAGGATTGATTCCTATTATTTTTCTAGATTATCTTTAAAAATTATTTCAAATTATTATGTTTAGTTAGCAATTAAGCTTTAATATTTAGGTTAATATGAGTATTTTAAGTTCATTAATTTTAAATAAAAAAATGTTAAAAATGTTTTTTTACAGCTTTGAGTCAAATTTTTCTTTTGCTTTACATTTAATTAAAACAAAAACCAATTAATTGTTCCCCCTAAGGAATATTCAAAATTTTAAAGTTTTAAAACAATTCAGTGTGCAATGAAGAATTTTACCTTTATAAAAATACAATGGTACATTTTGAAGTGAATTACATGCAAATATTAAAATTCAATAATCACTTAAAAGTTTTTTAATAATTATTTTTTGATCCTGCCTGCTGCTGAAATGTGAAGGACACTTTCATAAGAAACACAGTTGTTAAAAACTTCCTAAGATCTTAAAATAAAAAAAATATATTGACTTATACTTGCCTTTTATTTAAATAAAAAAAACTCTACCTAGACTTTTATAAAATTCAATAAAATAACTTGAATCATAAAACTTTTAAATGTTTTATAAATTGATAGTTAATTATGATCCATAAATTGAAGATGACCAATAAATGGATTTGGAATCATAATCATTAAATATATTGTATTGAAATTGAGTATTAAAATATGAAAAAATACTTATCAACTTTTTTCAAAGAATGGGTGTAATTTCTTCCTTCCTTCTCTCAATTTGGGCCAATTTTGAAAAATGTTCTAACATGTTCAACCAAAATAGTTCCTTCAACTTTTCAATGTTTCTTACCAATTAATTTAATTTATTATTTAATTAATCAATTATTTTTATTAATAAAAATCATTATAACATTTTTTATTTTACCTCATAGACATCCAACTTCAAGCCCTTTATCAAAATAACCTCCCACATCATGAATTAATTAATTTCAGGTAAGAACATGATTGGTAAGGCCTTACAAAATTTTTCCAAGGATTACAATCATAATATAATAGAGTTTAATTATTCACATGATAATGTGATGTATAATAAAAATTGGCAACAATGCTTTTAATGAGACAGTCATCAAAATTATAAAATAATTTTCAAAATGCCTTGTTATTAATATAAAGATAATAACGTTGTTAAATAGAAATGCAAAGAAAACTGTTAGAATTAAAGAAAGTAATCATTAAATGAATAAAAATTTTAAAATCCAACTCCTTTCATAATATTATGAAACTTCATTTCTGTCTAATTTTTCATTAGTGGAGTTCTTAAATATTATTCCTTTTTAATGAAATACTTGGCTAAAGTGTTTAAAAATATACAGAAGTTTATTTATACAAATTTTATAAACAGAAATAAGTAATCTTCAAAGTCACTGCGTTAATGTAATCTCTAAAAATTATAAGCAATTATAACGACATTAAAGAAAAAATTAATTGACAGACACAAATTATTAGTGTATAATAATCACTGCTTTAACTTACCGTATTATGTTTGATGTTCAACTTCTAACAATCTGCCATTTCAAAATTTAACGATTAAAAAATATTTGAAGTAATCTTAAAGTGGGAAACCTAACCTCACCTTCGTGATTGCAAAGTTACCGTTTGCCGCGCAACCATATTGATGATAATAATAATAATTTTATTATTTTGCTGCTTCCAGCTTTAACTATATATTCACTGAACCAAGTTAATCCGTATTATTTATTCACTGCTAAGCCAGATTAGAAAGTCTTGTGTAAATTATGAATAAAAGTGACGAGTTTCGAAGATATAAATGGTCAACCTTAGCAACTAATCTACTCGTTTCCATTTGGTGTCATGATTTGGTTCAGAATCAACTTAGAATTGCATCTCGCATCCAACCAATTTGGGAAAGCATAGCTCGTTATATGACTCGTAAAGGGTTCCCGGTCACAGGAATCCAGTGCAGAACACGAATAAAAAATATGTTATGCAGCTATAATGAAGCTGTAAGAAAAAATGATCCCAGTATTATAGAACCTTACTATGACACCTTTAAGAGTGTCTTGAGTAATAAAGTTTTAAAAAAGACAGGTAGATGACTGGTTAGTTTATTGAAAAAAATTAATCTTTTGAATTTGCTCCAGTGGCACAACACAATACTGTTTTAGTAATATTAAGCCATATAATATTATATGTAAAATATACTCCCAAATTAAATACAATGGCAATACTATAAAATACTTTTTCCAGAAGTCCATTATATTAAAAGTAAAGATTATACAGCAGTTTTTGCTTTTGCCCACTTTTGAGAGTAGCACCCTACACTATGCCACTGTTCTTCAGAGTTTATGGAAAAATTTTAGTGAAATAAGTTGATATCACTTTTTTATGCTTTCATAAGTTTTAAAAAAATTTTTGGAAATTTTTATTTGCAGATGTGAAGAATGCGAAAATAAGACAAGAAAGGACAGTTGAAGAGATGTGCCCTGAAAAGGAAATAGATTTAAGTTCAGGTTCTTATGAAATTAAGCAAAGCAGTGTTGTCAGTGACTCTGAGTATAAAAAAGAGTTTGCAGACATTGGAGCCAATGAATCTGAAGCCTCTCATACAGTTAGTGAAAATGAATTAATAAAAGAGACAGAAAATGTTATCATAAAAGCAATAGACTCACAAACAAAAGCCATTGTTAGTGCAATTAAAATGCAGTCAGAAATAATTGAAAAATTAGTTATATCTGAAAGGTTAAAATGGGAAACACTTATGAACTCAGAGAGAGAAAGCCGGAAACAATTAGAAAAAAGACTGGATGCTTTAATAGCAAAACTGGAAACTAATTTTTTACCCCAAGTAACTTATATGGGAACTTTAATTGTACCAACCCAAAATCAATAAAGTTTTCTAAAAGTTCTGCTGCTTTTTATATTTTTTTTATAATAGATAAGACTGACATATTCGGTAAAGAAAATTATAAATATAAAATGTGTGCAGTAACTTTTGCTAAATATTAAAATTCCATGATTCTCCTTTTGAATATTAAATTTTGATGAAAACAACATTAAAGCTTATTATGTAATTGTCCACACAGTGTTTAAAATTATGATGTATAAATAAAATAATATAAATAATATGGTTTTTCATTAAGCATTTTATTCCTCACATATTGAAGATAATGTTACCTTATTAATTCTATAATATTGATTTTTAAATAAGTATTTTTAATTATGTAATAATATAATTGAGTATAAAGTATATACTTTGGAAGAAAACTCAATTTGAATGAAAGTAAAGCTTATGTAGATGAAAAACTACACTATTTCTTTATTTTAATTAAAAAATGTCGCTTCCACTAAAGACCTTAAAATTAAAGTAAAATTAAGTAAATTAAGTAAAAAAAGAAGTATATTATGTTTGTAAAATTCACTGCATATTCACTTTTTGTGTACATCTCAAAGTTAATCCGATAAGAGTAAGGGAATATCTGTTTGACAAATAAAAACTTAAATTTTAAAAGAAAAAAAGGGTTAATTTCCTGTGTCTTCGCCAGAATGAAAATTCGACTTCATTGGTAATTCAGTACTCCATTGATGAATTCACATGAAACGCCATTAAACCCGAGCCCATCCCATTAAATCTTACGTTTGGATAACCTTATAAACAGTGAGAAGTTTAAATGGTAAAGTTTATTTTCTTAGATTGTGTTAGGGAAATATGTATTTGTGTTCTTCATCAGTCACAAGAGTAGTTTTTCAAACGTGTAAATAATTTTTAAAGCAACCTTGAAAAGCACGCGCTTGCGTTTAAATAACGCCAGTGCTTAAAAAAAAATTGCTAAAATACGAAATATATTTTTTAAAGAAATTCAAAATTTAGTTTTATGTTATTAACTGAAACGGTAGTTAAATGTTTTAATCGCTGTCTTATTAAGTGATTATTTTACTCGAAAATGGGAAATATATTTGGTACAAGGACAATGGCGGAGGAGTTCAAAAGAAACCAAGAATTCATAACAGAGATGAATAAAATAAAAACGGAAAGGCACATCCAAATGCAAAATCAAATTAGGGAGAGAGAAATGGCCTTAAGAATAGCAAAAGACAGGGAATTTGTTTTGTGGTTGGGTGCGTTTTATCTCGTGTCAGTGCCGTATTTATATGTGGCTTGGAAAAACACTGGAAAGTCAAAATATTTGGGGCCCATCATTCCTCTCTCGTTCGTTCTTGCCTACCAAATAGACAAAGGCTACGGTAACAAATTAGACAGAATTCGACAGGAAGCCGAAATGATTATGCAGTTCAGTCCGGAATTGCTGGAATTGCCCTGTGGCATCCCGACTGCTTCCAGCATCGACCAGGCCAGACTGGAGGCCGATGAAAAGAAGAAACTTCATCCTGCACTGCCAGCTTTATAAGCACGCCATTACATTTTCGTCTTCGGAACTAGTCGAATGAGCTACTGACAATACTGTATCACATCAATTTAGACGTGACCTATGTAAGAACTTAGGACTCGAGAAAAAATTACAAAAATTAATGCAGTCCCCCATAAAAAATAAATTTATTCATACGGTACGGCTATTTACACCGTACCTGTCAGAAAATTAAGCATGTTTTGTAAAAATGTTGGCACTTATGCGTTTGAAAAAAAACTGATTTAAAATTAAATTTAAAAAACCGTTAATTCTCTTATGTATAAATTTAACCTTTGTAAAAATGTAAAATCAATTTTAATAGTTAGTTAATTTTGCAATTACTTTAAATTGAACAAAGGATGTTTTATTTGTAACTTATCATTGGTTTCATAAAGTCAACCTTATCAATTTATGCATAACATGCGATTATGCATGGAATCCTAGTCAATAACAGATTTTTTGTAAAAATTTTTAAAGACTGATATGATTTATGGGCAACGAATGAATTACCAGCGGGCAAAGCTTATTAAGCAGCACTTTTGTTTCTGTAGAATTACTTAATCAAGTTTTATTGAGTTTTTTTAAACAGGAGGAATCAACACCCAGCTAAACTATAATTGTAACAATTACAATTTTTTGCAAATTAATGTTTTCCCACTTGCGGCAGCATTAGAAGCACATAACAACACTTATTCCTAATGGAATTTTGACAGCAATCACAATTTTCTTTTTTCTAAATTCAAAGCAAACATATTACTTTTCAGAAAAAAATATTTACACAATTCCAAACTTATTTCAAACCGAATTTCCACCTCTTTTGTTTTAAACCGCCAAATGGGGTTGCCAAGAAAATGCACAAATTGATTAATTATGTAAAAATGTTATGAAAGATGTTTTATTTATCAGCATTATCTGGCTTTTTGACCAGAAAGTGTTAAAACTGTTTTGTTAGATTATAAAAAAACGAAAAAACTTTTACCTTAGGTTTTACAAATATAATTATTTTTATATAATTAACTTATAATAATATAATCGCCTAATTTTATTTTTAAAATTAAAAAAAATTATTATGGAAAAATTTTGTTTTTATTAACTGAAAATAATCTTTTTCTAATGTTGTTGTTTATGGTTTTACAATAAATTTTACATGATTATGTTTTATAGTTTATCCTTCTAACTATTATTTGTATTAAATTATAATTAAAAAAATTAATGTTAATTAATATTTGGGAAAATTAAAACGGCCTCCTTAACTCGTAAAGCAATAAAAAAGTGGAAAAATTGTACAAAAATGTAATAATTAAAATAATTTCCGCCGAAAATATTAATAGACAAGAAAAGATTAGGTTTATGATTTAATTGTTCTGCTTAAATCAGTGAAAAATTTTAACAATGAATTTGCAGACATCTGAATAAAAGACTCAGACAAATGAAAAAAACCAATAAATGACGAAAAGGTCAAATAAGTTATTTTTAAGCAGTGGTTTAACTCTTCCTTGGGACATTTTATTTTAGTTTTTAGTTCAAGATTACAAAAACTGTTGCAATCCGATGATTTGAAGAGGTCGCACCACTTAGTTTTATTAATGAGTATTGATCTCAAATTTTTTTTGGAATAGTAAACTTTTCAATAGCAAAATCTAAAAAGAGAGCAACATTTTAATACAACCCAGGAAATTTGCATAATAAAAATTAAAAAACTTTGAGTGCATTATTTAGATTTTGATAACTGTGTTCTATAAAATAAATATTTAGGACATTTATGCATAAAATTGAATATGAATTTTAACATGTTCTGAAATGCTACTTACTAAATATAATATAATTTACAAATATTATAACTCAGAATTTTTTGTCTCATTATTACCCTTATTTATTAATCAATAGTACACACATATTTTACTGCTGTTTCGGTTTGGAGTCATCACCAGTGGCGAAATAAACAGGAAATGTTTTTCCGAATTAAAAGTATAAATTTTAGAGACTAACTCTGTATAAAAACTCCCTATATTTTACTAAATTTCCCTTATTTACATACAAAAATCCTTCAATAAAGGCCAGTTAAACAAATAACACTTTAAACATTAATACTGTGCCAGGAGAGCACCTTCACTTAATAAAATGCAAAAATTTATATTGGGAATTTCAGGACTGTTCTAAACAATCTTTTTTCTAATTCAAGCGCTTTCCAAACATTCAGTTGCATTAAACACCAAAATTTTAGAATTGTTACCGAAATGACTGAGTTAAAATAATATTTTGCAAAAACAGCATTGCCTTCAAGAAATCTTTAAATTATTACTCCATTTTAGAACTATTTTATTTTATCACTCCGTAACACTTAATACATAAAATTAAATTTCAAATATTCCTTTTCAGAAATTTCAATCTTAACGCAAACCTTTTAAGACTTTTGTTTTCTTCTAATTTCCCTTAACTTAAAATTACATACTCAGACACATAACTTATTTTATTACCAAATTAAAACTTATCTTAACATTCCCTAAATTTCTAAACGTTGTTTATCTTTTAATTTGTGAATCGGAAAAAAATGGAAGCACATTAATTCATTTCCTAATTTATAATGTGTTTTTGAACACACCGCCAACTTTGTAAATATTTAATTATAAATATTTATACATTTATTTAATAAACTTTTGGTTAATAACCTTGCATGGCTGGAAATTATTCAACGTTTTTAACGTGAGTCCTTATATTAACATTAATTCTTTTCAGTATGTTTGAGTATAAAAAGAGTTGGAGACAGGAAATGGGCTCAGATATGGATGGATAAGTTAATGGTTATATATTAGTACTTGTAAGAATACACTGAATAACCGAAGCGGCAAACGAATCAATCAGTTAATAAATAAATAATAATGTAACAACTGCGTATGGAAAAACCCAATTTACCACATTTTGAGCCAACATTTTTTTTATAAAATCATAACTTCGGGCAAACAAACTTACATTTAAATTAAATCCAAACAAGGAGGCTTAATGATAGCCGTTGTTTATGTTAACGATATTTTAGTGACCAAAACAAATTAAAAGTTGTATCTCCGAGTTATCAAATTTATTTGAAATAAAGAATCTTTGAGAAGCAAATTATTGCCCTGGAATAGAGTGTCACAAAAGGGATGGAAAGATTAAACTTAATCATAAAAGCTATACCAAAGAAATTCTTAGTAGTTTTGGCACGAGTGAATGCAAACCTGTTTCCAGTCGCATAGATACAAATATATAATTGACTAAAGACAAATCCTAAAGTAAGGAGGACGATAAATTCAGGAATTGGGTACAACGTGCGAGAAGAACTCGTGGGTAATAACAGGTTACTCTGATTCAGACTGGGGTTCATTTGTGATAGATAGGCGGTCATAACAGGAACAATATTTTTGCTCTCAGGCAGTGCTGTTTCGTGGGAGAGCAAAAGCAGTGGACAGTGGCATAATCTTCCACTGAGGCGGGGTATATAAAGAAGTAATATACCTAATTAGAATTTCCTGAATTGGAAGAAAACATTTTGTATTGCGATAATGTGGGTGCTCTAAAGTTAAGCGAAAATCCTGTTTTCTGCTCCCGAACCAAGCACATTGATAATAGGCACCATTTTATACGGGGAAACAATAAAAACCCAGAACGTAAAAATAAAGCATACCAATACAGAGTGTATAAGTTAATTAAGGGTTTGCCAAGCGCAAAGTTAAGTAATAATTTAAAAATGATTAATCCTTAAACATTAAAAATATTTCCAAAAGTCAATTTAAAATTTTTATAAATTTAAAACATCCCTTTTAGGATTTATTAGTAAAAATAGTTGAAATGTTAGAATTATTACGCCAATCTTGTTTTATTACTACTAAAAAATATTTCCCATCCTAAAAGCTTTAAACACTAACTTAAAATGCCCTTATGCATTATGTAATTTCTATTTATTAATAGGAATACCATTAAGGAATGCTATAATTTATATAAGAATGTCTCTTCAGTACGAAACATTAAATGCTTTCGGTGTTTAAAAAAGGTGTTTTAGTCAAAATAGTACATATCTTTCCGTGCAAAGCAAACGCTAAAGCATTGATAAAATATGCATAAACCCAAACAGACACACCTTTTGATGATTAATTAAAGCAATTTTAAAACAACTAGAGTTCAACCAATTAGAAATAATGATTCGTTAACTCATAATATTAAATAATAAAACGTAATTCTATGATGAATAATAATGAAATGAACTTTAAGACATTAGTTTTCTTCAGCGTAGTAATTAATGATCTCGCGCTCCAAATGGTTTACGAAAAAATTTTTTTTTCCTTGGAGTCACAGGAGCCGTGTTCTGTAAAAACAAAATCCGTGTTTGGAACATTATTAATACATCTGATAAATATGCAATCGCTCGTTCTCCTATGCATATTAAAATGTTACAATACAAATAATACATAAACGTATGTAATCGAATTATATAATCATTGAATTATTCAATAAATAATTAGCTTTAATTTTACTAAAATTAAAAATCATTCTCACAGTCTTTAAAAGTTCTCTTTGATTTAATTAATTTGATTAATTAACCAAGCACTTATTTATTCAAGTTTTCTTAAGTTTATTTAAGTTTTAAAAGAAAAAAAGGAATTTAGTGTTTTGTAAAAATTATTAAATTTAATAAAAACAAAAAAGCAGTAAATAGAAAAATTTTTCAAAATACAAAATATCTTAAAATAGATTAAAAGAAGTCAGAGTACAATTTAAATATTTCTGATTTTCCTCAAGCAACCAATAATATATAAATTTCGTAATTTTCCTTGTATTTCCATTAGAATAAGAAAATTAATACCAACTGATTTAAGAAATAATATGCACCCAACCCAAAAACAGAAAACATAAGAAGGAAAATGAAAATAAACTTAATCCATTGTCTCACCTCGTCTTTAACTCCCACGCTTCCATTTTTACCGGTTTTCGACGAGAGAAGAAGTTTCAACGGATTTGGGGTCCCTTTGCTTCGCTCATTTTGATCATTCACCTCTTTTAAAACGCTTCGGGGGGATGAACGCAAATCTCCGCTCTAAAAACAGGAAACAGATTGTTATTGTAATGCCAGACTGATTTTCCTCACTTTCCACGACATCAGAAAGTGCCCATCATTCCAGTAGATATCTCAACTAAAAAATGCATTCAAAAACTTTTTTCGCGCCAAATTATTTTCAGATATCCACGCGAAACATGGCTTCATAACATCTGGACTTAAAAAATAAAATAAAAAAAAAACTTACATGAAATGATAAGCGACCTCCATTTTTACTAGGTGTGGGTGGCCCGGGTCTTTTATAAGACGTCTGTTAATCAAATTAGGGTATTTTAGAATTCGTGATTCTATTATTACAATCACCAGAGTTTCTTTTTCGTTCCTAATTATTTACCTGTTCTTTCTTTTTCCCCTTATTGTCAGGCAACAGACTTTTTGTCATGCTGTGGTCACTGTCAGTAAGGCTTTGGCTTTCTTGGGGGAATTGCAATTGTCCAAATTTCAATTCGGTTTCCTTAAACCATGTCGGATTGTGAAACTGAGTTTCTCCGGGATATGATGACTTCAGGTGAGGCAGGCAAAGAGAATTTCTATACTGCAATTCTTTTAAGCGATCTTCCGGTCTTTCCATTTTGCATATGCCAGTTTTCATGTCTTCTAAAAACCTATTGTCGAAAACTTCCTCCTCGTCTTCGGTGGGTATCGTCGGAACTGTTAAAAGCATATAGCAAAAGAAACAGCTTTTATGACTTGAATTATTTACGCCCAAAACTTACCGCTGTGGAGCTCAGCTTTATTAAATTCCAGAGGGTTATTTTAATTTCAGGGGAAAATTCGCAGAAAATTTCCATTTATTCCAAAAGTTCCCAACCCCTTTTTTTGCGGGAAAAATTCAGGACCCGCGACCCTACCATGGAAAAAATTAAAAATTCATGAGCAATAAACACTTTCCATTTTTGCTCAAAAAATATTACTGTCTTCTAATTAAAAACAGAAGTTGGGAACCACTGGTTCGGATTAATAAATTATATCTTATTGAAGAAGAGTGCTTGTAGGAATGAAGCATTCTATGAAATTTCAAAAACCTTACTAAATAAAGAAATCAAATGATTCTTACATGTCACATTGGGCAGTTGTCGAAGGGCCGATGTCCTACTACTTTCAACACTTAAAAACTCCTTACTACGAGGAATATCGCCAGCCTGCAGATTAATAATCAAACTTAATTTAAGTTAATTAAAAATTAATTTAATTACGGTTATTGTTGCAAATTAAAATATTTACAGGTTCTCGTTCTTTTGGAAATATCAAATTTTCATATTTGTCTTTTAATTCCGTATAATTTCTTTCCAAGTCCCTCCTCAAAGTTTGTTCTTGCAGCAGTTTTTCTCTCAAATCCCACAATTGATTCCTAAGTTCATCAATGTGTTCCTTGTATCTTTTATTTTGATCCCGAAGTTCGGAATTTAAAGTTGATTGCTCTTGTTTGTGTTTGCCCAATTCTCTGTTGTATAAGCGTTTCTAAAAATAATAAAGAAAGTAACTTTAGTTATTTAGGAAAAAATTATGAAGTACATAGCAGCAATATTTTCTTTGTTGTCTTATAAAAAGTATAATAAATGAATTTATCATAAAACGGTATTTTATAAAAATACAATTAATTATTTAATGTGTTTATTTACCATTTCGATTTTAAGGTGTTCCAACTGGCTTTCATATTTAGCTGTAATATTTTGACGAATGTTTTCCTGATTTTTTTCATAATTCTCCTTATCATTCTTACGCTTTTGTTCAATGTCCAAAATAATACCCTTAAGACGTTCGCATTCTTTTGTGAATTCCGTTACTTCTTTTTGCAGCTCCGAAAATCTTATTTCTTCAGTTTTCAGTCTCAAATCGTTAACCGAAGACGAAACTTTTTTAATTTTCTTTTCATTAGGTTCAAGAGGTACCACCCAACTTTCACCTTGACCTTTTCTGTTAGCAACGCTTTTGATTTCTTCTTTCAATGGGATTTTAAGAGAAACTTTGGAAGGAGGTGAGATAACCCAAGCAGAATCGCTTTTAATGTTTTTAGTGAGTGTTTCCGAACTTTCCCTTTTAACTGAAAATGTCCTGTCACTTATATTTTTTTCTTCTAAGTTAACAATGTCAAATGTTTTGCTGGTCAAAGGCACTTCTTCTAGCGAATCACTGAATTCCTGCCGTTCACATGGTACCTCCACTTCCTCAATGAGAGGAGGAACCTTGTTTAATGCAACTGAACTTAAGTTTTTATAATCCCCTCCTTCATGCATAAATTGTGTCCTTTTTTCATGAAGGGCTTTTGCTTCTTTCTGTACAGCATTTGTTTCAAGAAGCAATTTCTCTTGTATTTTATTTGACTGAAAAATGAGGTTTTCAAGCTCTTTAATATTCTTTTCCTTCTTTTCAAGTTCTTCTTTTAATTTTTTTATTTCAGAAAAACTGTCAGATTTAATTTCAATTAAATGGTCTTGGGCTTCTTTTAAGTGTTTTTCAAGTTTTAATTTTTTGTCCAAGAAACTCTTATGACTTTGTTTGAGTTCGCGAATTTTCGCTTTTAGAACAATTACATTGTCATTGAGTTGACTGCAAGTTTTTTGAAGTGATGCTTTTGACTCTGACCATTCAATTTCACTATCAAAATTTTGCAATAACTCTGCTAATTTACAAATTTTATCATCTCCAAAAATGGACGAATACAAACCAGGTTGTTCATCTTTAGTTTTCACGTTAATAAACTCCAAATCCTTTATTTGTAAATTATTTTTATTATCCACCTCTTCATTGATGGCAGTTAAGCTCCCATTTATTCCCAATGCTGACGTTTCAACTCCTTTGCCTGATGATAACTCAGAAATATTTTTAACTTCAACCTCTAGGCGCTGCTGAACGCCTTTGAAGTCCTCCGCTAATTTTAAAAAATTTATTTGGAGAAGTGCTTTCGAATTTTTACAGTTTATTAAAACTTGTTCTCGCTCCTGCAGTCTACTATTCAAAATATTATACTTTTCTGTTAAGTATGAATTTTCTTTTTCCAATTTATTGATTTCTGCATTGGCACTAAGCAAATCCCTTTGTGCTTTAAAGAGTTCCTCTTCAGTTTTTTCAAAGTTTTCCATTTTTGTGCTTAATTCCTTATTAAGAAACTGAAGTTCTAAAGTAACTGAACATTTCTGCACTAATTCATTATTTAAAGAATTCACTTTATCTACTAGGCTGTCCTTTTCCTTACGAAGTTCTTCTATCGTTTCTTGCAGTGAAGTATTTTCTTCAATTTTTTCCCTTAATAATTTGTCCACAACCACTCCCAAATTTTCTGGAGAACAAATACTTTTATCAAGGGACTTATTCACAAAGCTCAGATCAATACTTTTCTCATCACAAAAAAAGTTTGCATAATTTTCCTTGAATTGCTCCAGTTCTTTTTCCTTCTCTTCAATGGTGCCTTGGAGTTTAATACAGAGTTCACTTGCCTCCTTTAATTGTAATTCACTAGTAGTAAACTTTTCCAGAGAATCTTGTAACTAGAAACATAAAATATGTTCAAAATATTTATTTTAATTACTGCACTAAAACTAATGTCTGTTTTACCACATTTGCCACATTTTAATAAAATTAAAAGAACAATTCTAATATTATAAATTACACTTTTATATTACAATTTTAATAAAACAAAAATTAGAAAATATTTTGAAATTTCACCTGGGATTCCAATCTTTCATTTTTCAATGAACAATCATAAACATCAGACTCTAAGGTAGATATATAATTCTCCAAGTTTTTCAACTCAGTTTTTAGTCTTTTTTCACATTCCAATTTGCTCATAACATTGCTTTTTAAAGTATTAACTTCCTCCTCATTTTTTTTGGATTCATTTTCCCACTCTTCTTTTAAATGATTTATCTCTTCAATTTTGTTTTTTAGCTTCATCTCTAGAGTGCAAAAGAAAAAATATACATAAATAAATATTTTCTTGCTTTTGACTTCAAAGAAATCATTTTAAAATTCTGCATCTGTTGATGTGATAAAATCAGATCTTTTCCTTTTTTCTTCTTATGAAATTTACTTACCATATTCATAGCATTTTTTGGTTTGAATATTCAATTTTTCTTGAAGAGATACCTTTTGTGATTCTTCCTCAGCCAGCTGATTTGATAACTCTTTAATTTTCCTTAAATGATCTCCATCACCACACACATTATAAACACAGTGTCTTTGTTTATTTCTTTTTGGTGTCTGAAATAAATTTTCTTTTAACATGAAAAATATACTATACTTTTTATACTCAAAAAAGAAGCAACTTTCTTGAAATTCATTTACCTTCCACCTACCTTTCTTAAAAAAAATATCATTTATATGTTAATTAATTAATATACTAAAATAATTATTATTATAATATTGGGAGGAATATATTTACCTGGAAAAAGCCTTGCAATGGTGAATCAAAGCTAGCATTTGATGACTCATTTTTAACAGGTGTTTTTGAGAAATTATCTATCAATGACTTATTTTTGTGTTGAATTTCTATAAAATTTGAAAATATCTTAGGAAAAACTTCCTCTTTTATTTTTTTATAAGATAATTTAAATATGTCTTCATGTTCTTGTAAATATGTTAAAAATTGTACAATATTTATTTGAGTTACATTATCTAATTTTGTACACATAAGATCTTTAACTTCATTTAATTCTGCCTTCTCTGATAATGCCACATAAATGAGTAATAATGTTGAGGTGCACAGGTAATCAATATTCAAAGTTGGTTGTAAAGCATCATTTTCTGTCAAATTTGGAAATTTGTCCTTTAATAAACCCATGAGATCACATTCCTGATCACAAGTAATTTTTTTTGTTATGTCCATTAAAAGAGAATCATTAATTTCATCAAAATTGTTAATAGATACAGAACTACTGAGTGAATTCACCTGAAATCAAAGACAGTCATTAATTTCTTTTTTAGGTTTAAAATTTCATCAACAAAAAGTACATTTTCTCACAGAAAAAAACAGAGTATGTTAAAAATTATGCTTAAACATTTGTCTGTTGTGACTGTTCCGCAAGGATGTCTTTTTTAAAAATTAGACTTTTTATGTTGAGGTAACTGAATCAGTTTTATTGCTATTTACTGCCTTTACAAAAAAATTACTTTTCAGTTATGACATTTCACCAGTCTGCGCTTGTTTTGACAAAAACTTAAAGCTTAATAAAGAATTTCTATTAAAGCTCGAAAGAAAAAATTATCATTGCTTAAGATAACACGTAAAATTCTAACATTACCCAAGCTATAAGTGTTTTTTCCCAAATTTTAATGTCCATCTTTAAAATTTTTGAATCCTAATTGTGGGTTTGCCAAGTAATATGAGTCCACCCATTAAACATTTAACCGTTAAACACAAATTTAACCGACTCCAACAATTCAACAATTTGCCGCAGACGTCATAAACCTTTGCCGCAAAATTTTGCGGGAAATTGTTACTCTGTGCCGTAAATTAACTTGTGAAGAAACTTTATACTGACTGAATATTTGAGATCACATTTCATCAGTAATATGAATTCAATAATCAGTAATACCCCGAATTCAAAACTCTATAATATCAATATAATAATAAATTATATTGCACCCATGAAAGTACTTATACAAGATCTCGTATATTTTGAAACGACTGACTTGGGTTGTATTTATAGAATTGATGATCTACAACTTCTTCTAAAAACGATACACATTCAGGGACATATTGTTCAAGTTTCTGGTTTTTCAAACGAAATTTTAATTGTAGATGATGGCACAAGCAGAGCTAAAGTCATCATTAAGGGTCTTCATCGTAGATATTGGGATTGGGTCAATACAGGCAGGTAGAACCTGTTTCAAACTTTGAATATATAAAAATTGGCCAGTTTTCTTAATTATTAGTTTAGAACAATCTTTGTGAATTCACTTTTTGAACCATAATTAAGGTGGACTTTTGTTAGCATAATTAATAATTTTTGGGAACAAATGATAAGCATTTTATACTGTTTTCTAGGTGTTTATTGCTTTATAGTGGGAACTCCTATAGAAACTGGAGATTTACCAGTTATTGTTTCTAACAGACTAGCAAAAATTACCAATATGGTTTTAAAAGATATGTGGCCATATGAAGTTGAACAGTCAGAAGCAGCAATGTTAGAGAGATATTCCCCCTCACTAACTGGAAGCTCTGACTCTGAGGATAATGCTGAGCCTGACTAATAAAATCTGAAATTTTCTTTTGTGAGCTCATACCTTATGAAAATAAATACAAAAATCTATGTCTTAGTATAAATTGATGCTTCCTTTGCTCCCAGTATGCCAGTTCCTTGGAAAAAGAACACATCACAGACATTTTTTATTTTTATGCCATTGAACTAAGACTTGACCAGTTGGAGAAATAAAAAGAAGTAGATTGTTAATATTTAATGTATTTTTAAGTAGAGGAGTTAAATTTTAACATTGATAATTCTTTTTTTTCCTGGTCAGAACAATCATTTAAAAAATTTTAAATTTTTTTAGATTAAAAAACATTAAAACAATAAATTATAAGTAGAGTTGTGTCAATAAAAGCATTTTAGGGTGCACAAACCCATAGTTTTCAAGGTATTCAAGAATGCAGGTGTAGTAGGCATTGTAAAAGCTAAATAAAATTTAGACCTTAAGTTTTAACCAAATTTAATAGTGAATTACAAAATGAACAAAAATAAAAAAATATCCACATTTACCTTAGAAAATTATATTTAAGTAAATTAAAACTTTCTAAAATTTATTTAAAAAATAACTAAATTTAATGAGCTCATTTTTATAAAAATTTAACCAGATAATTTAATGCTATTTCTTAAATTGCTCATCTTAGCAGAAAGCAACTCTCACCAAAATAGAAAAAAAGGCCAGCTTTTTTAATTTTAAGCACTGAAAAATCTAAAGCAATTATTCTAAAGAAAAATAGAAAACATGGTGCTTTATGGAGATTTGGATGTTAGTAAAATTACTGTAATTGGTAATAAAAAATATTTTTTGATATTTAAATTAAATAGATTAAAATTAAACAACATTAGTGTAACTGATCAAATATTCATTGAAAGAATCCTTAATTAAATAAAATGAAGTGATCAATTAATTTTATGTTTGATCTTATTAACTTAGTTTAATTATACTTGAGTTGTTCCTTCAAAAATGAAAAATGGAATTTTAACAGTGAGTAAATCAATTTAACAAAAGCTTTATGAAAATGAAATAGAAAAATTGATTAGGGAAAGGTCAGAGGATTTTCAGTTTTGAAAATGTTTTTTTTTGTACTGCTTTGAAAACTTATCTAATATGTATATTTCATGACAACTTTTCTTCCTGAATTAACAGACCACACATTGAGGTGATTGTTGGAGTTCCTTAGATGGCTCAATGATTTCTTGAAGTTTATTCACATCAGTTTTTGAGGTACTTTCCTCACTTCCAAGTCCAACAGATCTTCCACTTTTGCTTGACTTTTCCTCACCAATTTTTGAAGGCAAAATTTGCTTATCTGTATTCTCATTACTCATGACATTTAAGTTTGAAACATTGCCTAAACTGTCTTGATTTGAGCTTGATTTTCTGACTCTTCTATCAATTGTTGTGTTTTTTAATTCTTTTATGAGATTTAGTTGTTTCTCTTGATGTTCTTTCATTAATAAAATTTTATTTAAAACACTAATTTGGTTTTGAATTGTAACCATAAAAGGTTTGTAACCCAAGCTAAAATCAAAATTTATGAATAAGTGGAAAAAATTTACTTAATGATTTGTGTATTGTTAAAAGAGCTAAATGAAAAATTTAACATACCACTGCACATTGCTCCACTGTAATAGAGCCAAAATGCCATCCCTTAATCTCTGCACGGCAGTAACACTTTGATCAGATGAGCGAGCGGCGTTTACAGCTCTAAATACAGCCATGGCATCACGCAATACGACTGCTACAACTATGGACCATTCAAGACAGCTGGCTTCCATTAATAGTTGCAAAAGATATCTGTAAATTAATTTTAAAAAATAAATAGAGATTTATTGCATCAATGGCACTTATAATTAAAATACCTTAGTTGTATTTCCGCCTGGGGACTTCCTTTATTTGCTACTTCTTGAGAAAGTTGTTCTAAAATTTTTAAATCATTGCAACCTAATTCCATGCTGTATTGATCTCTGTCATCGCCCCATACAGAACTTTCTTCGCTCATGATGCTCGCCTCTTCTTGTAATAAATGTGGCATTAAATGCGCTTCGACCTGTAAAAGCACAATTTTTATTTTGCTCACACTTTATTTTGCTACAAAAAAAGTTTCCTTCCAACAGAAAATTTTAAGAGAAATGATTCTGTACCAAATGATTACAGGTTAAGTCAGTAGTGAGTGCACTTGGTGTATGTAAAATGTTTCCTTGTTGGCACAGAGCACTGGGTTGACTTGTGTATCCACTGTCTCCAATTTGACTGCTTCTTGTTCCATTGTCATTTGATACTTTTAATCTATCCTCTATTACAGGAGACAGTCCAGGAGAAGAGCCTTAAAATAAAATATTCAGTTTCAATGAAAAGTGATAAATAAATCAGAATTTGGACTTATTGATTTTTGCTTCCGAATTTAAAAACTAATAACTCGATATAAACTCAAATCAGTTTGTAATAAACCCGTTTATTTCAATGAGTAAATACAGCACTTAAAGTTACTAAAATACGGCACTAAAAATTAATATAATTGTTATTATAATTAAATTTGGAATGATTGGAACCAATGAAAGAGTAGTAAACGAAACTTACTAGATGTGTTTGAAGTTTTTCTTTGTAAATAAAAAGCAACTGGATGACTGAGCACAGGATAAGGCCAAGCGAAATCGGAATGAAGTTGTTTAAGAGCTCCTACAAAATCTTCCACCCTTGCCGCCCTGTCCTTTTCTTTTGCTAACCACGAGACAGGATGGAAATCTAAATGAGCGGCAAAATATCCTAAATCGCAGAGTCGTTGGGCAGAAAGCAATTGTCTGGCATGTCGTTGCAGAATTATGTCAATGAAAAATTCATCTGCGGAAGTGGAAGTTTCCCTAAAGCCAATAAATAGTTTTTTTATAATTTGAATTGAGATTTCATTGGGAAAAAGAAAAGCTCGTACTTGTTTTCCAAATTTCCAATGGGTACAGATTTTTTTCTCCTAAGTGAAACTCCCTTTTTAGAATCTGTGCCATTATTAACGGTTCTTGCGACTTCTTTGTGATGAACGTTTTGATTGGATGCTTCGTTTCCTTGAATTTTTGGAGGAGCAGTAGTGCTGTAACTTCTACCTCTCGAAACTTGCATTGATCCCAATACCAATGACAGATCCTCTTCGTTCGGCTTTAATTGAGCTGTCTGAGCAGAGACCGCGTATTTGGATAACAGAATAAATGAGGCACGGGGCGATTCGGCATCATTCGGATCTGAACATAAATAGAGTTATAAATAAATAAAATTACTCAGACCCAATTGTTGTGATTATTTTCCACTTATTTTTGCAATCTAAATATGCACAAAGAAAACAAAAAAGTTCCTATAAATGTGAACATATCAAAAAATCATTTAATTAATACAAACCTATGGCTCTTAAAAAGCGCACCAAATCTTTAGAGAGTTCCCATTTGCAGTTCTCTAATGCGGCATCTAATAAAAGAGTTGCATACTGTCGACTCACAGACGATGGCTCCAAGTTCTGAAAAATCAAAAAATTTGTTTAGACTAAATAAATCACTATAGAGGCTCTGAATACATTATGATATACCTGAAGAATTATAAGATAAGACGCCGCTGTGTCCAACTGTTTTCTTGACATACATTCTTGAAATAATTCTTTAGGCTTTCCTGCCGCAGAAAACAGATAAGGCCATAACGCTATTTCTGTTTTTCTGGCACATTGCACAACAGTTTGCAAATAAACAGGAAATTCTTGTATAAATTCTATAACGCTAGGCAATAATGCATCTGGAATGGGCTCTTTACTGGTAGCTTCTTCTTCAAGAACCTAATCATAAATTTTCACAATTGAATTTTAAAAAAGAAAATCATAAAAACAAGTTTTATTTAATCTTTTAAGTTAAAGAAAAAAAAAGATTTACCTCATGAAGTAAAAGTTCTAGAGAATGCGGAAAATACGGTAAGTTGGTACAACTTCTTGCAATTTCCCACGCGTGAAATCCCAAATTTCTTCTGATTAACTGTCTCAAAATTTGATGAAGGTAAACTTGACTCTGTGGGAAATTAAAGACAATTACTCAAATGATTAAAATGAAGTGTTGCCCAAAAAAAAAACTGTAATTACCGTCTTTTCTAATACAGAAAATGGAAGAGAAAATATGGAATTTGTGTCAGATGCATACAGAGTGGTGTCATTTGCAGCTCCCAGCAAAATAGCGTCTTCAAAAAGAATAGCTACAAAAAAAAGGCAAAATAAACAATTTTGCTAAGTTTAAGAAAGAAAAGAATTTACTAAATATTGACAGTTCAAGGTGATAGTATGTCATAGGCATAGACTGACACTACAATAATATTACCTAGAGGATATATTTTTAATTGAAAAGGCAGCATAATTCGTTTGGACATAAACGTGTGGGCCTTATCCGTATCTTTTGGAAACAGTGGAAGCCACACTCTCATTCCATGGGCTCCACAAAACAACCATAAAGCTTCTGTTAAATGAGGCTTCTCTCTCCTCGATTTTCTAGGCAGCCAAACGTTTTCCACGCATGAAGCTAACACTGTCGGGGATCCGCAAGAATGAGAAGAATACTGAAAATAAACTTTAAATCAGACGCCGGGCTAATTAACCTCCAGGACAAACCAAAAATTTTTTATTAAATCAATTTTCCTTTATTTCTAAGCATAGTACTTACTAAATTATTTTCGCTGTCAGTGCACTGTCGGAGTTCTCTTTGAACCATTAACAAACGTCCACTGATATTTAGCACTATACTTTCAATGTCGCGAGAAGTATGCCTGCTACTCTCAGTTCTAAGAAGTGTTAATGTTATGGATACTACACAGGCAGGATGTACACAAAGGGATCCAATATTAATATTTTGTAATACATTCATATTCACACTTTTGCTCACTGTAAAAAATTTCATTAAGTCACTACAAAGTAACATTTCATGTAAATCTTTATTTTTTTTTAAATTCACAAAAGACTTACAATTAACATTGTCATTATTTTTTATTGTCAAACTATAAATTGTTACTTGTGAATCTGCACCAAAAGTTATCAGTTTGTCCCTTAAAATATTGAGCAATAATATAGGTGCTGGAACTTTTACAGACTTCATAAAAACATTATCCAATCTTGTATCTCTTGGGTAAAACCTAATCTCATCATTATTTTCAATAATACTATAGCAGCCCAAAACCAATAAATCAGACCACCATAATAATCCACCTGAAAAAGAAAGTAGTAAATACAATACATTTTGAGTAGAAGTGCTCTTAATATAATGTCTTGCATCACTTTAATACAAAGTGCATCAATAAAATTCAAGCTGCAAAAATGTGGGCTGAGGGAAAGTAGATCAAAGGAAAATTACCTGTTACCACAAAATCTTTTTCTTGTGTTTCATTTCCAAAGAGTTTCCACTTCCTTGCATTTAAAGAATAATGAGCTAAACCTGTTTTGCCAGCAACAGCAACATTTTGACCCTCAGAATCAATAGCAGTATACTGCAAAGGAAGTTAATACAATTATAAAAGAAGGTCATGAACTTTTTTATTTAAATGCAGAAAGTTTAATTACCCTTATAGGCCAATTTGTAGAAGAATAAGTTGTGGGCAAAGGAACTATGATCCACTGTTTGGACCCCATGAGAATATTACTCATAGGAGAATTGTGCTCTACTAAGTCAGAGGAAAAGCGACTGCTTGTGTCTCTTCCTTTTTCACTGTAAACTTTTGCTATTAAATCCTCCAAATTAATGTATAATCTGTCTTCTCCTTGAAGGTACAAATGACCTGTGTAGCTCTAAAAATTGTTGCAATCATATATATATACAATAGATTTAAGAATAATAAAAATTAACTAAATGTGACAAATAATAATTTCTTTACCATGCAAGGATTGACTGTGAGAGCACTTTTAACAAAATTTAATTGCAAAATAACATCTTGATTTATGCTGTTTTGTTCACTGCTACTTGAAGAACCATTAAGCAACCAAAGCTGATAACCTTCTGCTGACCACTCCATACTTTTTATAATTAAAGGATTTGATCTACCTATATCAAAATGTAAACCATAATCCCAACCTAAACAGAAATGAAGTGTTAATAAAGAATATATAAGCAACAGAATTATTTCTTATTTCTCATACCTACCTAATGTGCATAACAAAAGAGCTCCAAATGTACTCCACAAGGATAATCCACCCCTAGACCAAGTTACTGCTATGGCACATCCATCTGGTGTCCATTTCATACAGTGCACACCTCCTGGCTCACCAGGATAATCTCTACTAGATAAAACCATTTTATGGGAGACCTCCAATCCACCTGTAGTTTCATCTATGCAATAAACAATACCTTGAGAACTGTAATTAAATTTATTGGCTTTTATTTTTTTAATTAAAGTTATCATTAAAAAAATTACTTGTACAATAATAAAATTATGAAAAAGCCTACTTATTTCTTCCAAAAGCAATGATTCTGAATTTATGATTTACACTAGAACAGGTTGCATCCTCTATTCCCTGAGCCCAAATGCCTTGTACTTGCTGCAAAAAATTCACTCATTTATTTCCAAATAGTAAGTGCCAGTTTTCTAAATTATTTCTTTACAAAATATAACACTTACATTTGGGTCAAATTTTAATGAAGATGCAGTAAGAAAGGCTGCTCTGCCATCATTTAGAACAACAGCAAATCCCCCAATTAATGGTGAGTATTCAATATCAACAACAAATGTATTGTCCTCAACAATAGGAATGGCTTTAAATAATACAAAAATTTTTATAAATTTAAATTAAACAGGCCATGATAAATATTTTATTATTTTTTTACTGAAAAGTTTTCATGATTTACCTTTTGAGACTTGTTGGTCAATACAAAATGGAATTCTTTTTAAATCTAAACAGTAATCTAAATTCAGACTTCCATCCCACTTATATCTGAGTATTTTACCATGATTAGTTGATATCATTAATTCATCTCTTATGGACACTAAACTGGTAATTCGGCCATCTACGTATAAAGATTTTTCCTGCATACAAAACAAAAATATGAATAAAGGAATTTAAAGGTTAAAATAAAATTCTTAATCTATGCAGTGCTTACAAATGATAAAAATAGTGGTGGTATTACATCTTTGATATACAGTTCTGCTGAATCCCTTCTTAAATTGGGCTGAGGTGAATCTACTTGCTCATAAAGTGGTTTATGATTAGCACTAAATTCCAGTTTATAGTAAAACAAGTAACCTCCAGTAGTCTGAAATATTTTAAAAGTTTATATCAGTTTATTGATAGTTCACATAACTTTTTATAAAACAGGAAATTTTATTTAACACAGTTTGGAACTGTGAAAAAATAGACCATTTGAAATGACTTAGCAGGGACCTTCTAAAGATATTTTGGATGATAAAAATGCTTTTTTTATAACTGATTAAATTAGATAAACCATAAACTGAATACACACCACCACCACCAGCATACTGGAATCTGGTCGCCATTGAACCAGCTGATTTGGACCAAACTTTGATAAAGAGTCCGAGGACCTCTTGTTCACCACGATGGACACACATGGCTTAAATCATAATAAAAAAATTAAGTGTTAAACAAATTGAAGCAATGATAATCCGGACAAAATGCAAAATTATTTACCTTGCAGAACCAAACAGACAACGAATCACTAGTCAGAATTGCAAATAAATCTTTTTCTCGGTTGTGTACAACCTGTTTTAAGGAGAAATTAACCCCATCGGATAATTTCAATACCTTCGGCCATCCAATTGGGAAATACATTACAAGCAATATTAAGACAAAACCATTTGATAACACTAAACGAAGAAATTAAAATTGAATAAAGCTTAATATCACATAGACATTTTTAACTGAGGCGGTAAACCAATCATCTTAGCAGTGACTGCTAACTTTTAATTACTTTATACTCTATGAAACATACGATTTTTTAAAATTTTCTTTAAATTTAAATCCTCCTACTAGAGTGAATGCCTTGGGAAGTTAGTTATTAAATAAATGATGACCTCAGAGCTTTCAGTCCCCAAAATTTAAAAGTAATGGAATATTTAATGCTAAAATATCACAGTATATCTCAAGAACATGGGCGCCCTGAGAATGGCTTTGAAGATATTTACACGTCAACAGTAAAATCCATGAGATTTTTTCCAAAAAAGCTTTTGGCCTTAGCTTTTTTTTTAGATATCCAGAAAATTATACGAAACTTAACCTTATTATTCTTAGGTTTATGTAAATATGTAATAAAAAAATAACAGGCATGAAAATAGAAAAAAAATATGTAAAAAAAATTACGAAGCAAATACAGGAAATAAACTTAAATAAATAAAATATTAACAAGCTTTTACACTACAGGTTTTAGGAGATATAGCGGAAGCAATCAAAAAAATGCTTGGAAAGTACATGGGGGAAAAGGGAATGGAATTTGTTATATTCAGAGATTAAGATCCTGTGAGCTCTGACTCATTATTGCTTTTAATTTTATTCATCATTCATATCCCACTACCTCTATTTTCTCCTCAATTTTCTTGTATTTCTCTAATGGTTCATGTGTAGATATACACTTTTATAAGGGAAGGTTGAAAGCATAGTCAATATTTTTATAATTTTAAACTTCTCTTAATAACAAAAGGAAACTTGTCAACACATTCAACTTTTTTTTCAAAAGCACATACTCTCCTTAAGTATTTTTTCAATTTTATAAGAAAATTATTTCACAATAATATGTAATTTATTTTAAGAGTGAAATTTTAGACCTTTTTTAAACTTAAATAATATTTAGTTTTCGTCTAAATAAAATTTTTAACTGCGTAATATTTATTTTTATTAATTTTTGAAAAATTATTTAATGGATTTAATATTAATTTATTGGCTTTTAAACTTAAAATGGATGGCTTCTTCTGCATAACCTGAATTTCTGAAGGAAATGGCGACTTCTAATGCATAAAGTGATAGAACATTTATGGTGTTCTAGTTCAATTTGAAAATTTTGTAAAACTTCTTTTTAACTGAAAATAAAAACTGACTCAAGTTGTCAAATTACATAAGAAACTCAATTATATTAAAACATACTCAATATTGGGAAAGGTCAGTATAGTAAGCTCATGTAGTGAGCATCAACTTATTGGTGTAAATTAATGCAATATAATTTACCTTTCATTTATCTGAAGAAATTTGAGAAAAAAATTTTTTTAATAAAATTAATGAGCTGAGGAATTTCATTATTAGGACTCTTATGTAGACTAATGGTCAGGAATATTAAAGAATACACACACAATTATCATGAAAAAATGCTGTATTTTCTTATATAAAAATGTAAATAGATCAAAGTAAATCATTTTAATTTAGTAACATCTTGGCCTTGATTATACTAATTTTCAAAAGCTACATTGTAAAAACCCTGGTTTAATTACTTAAAAAAAATTAGAGGGTGCATTTCTTCATGACTGTAATGTTAATAGAATTGAATTCCAAAATATTCTAAACAAAATTTACTAATGCAAAAAATGTCAAACAAGCACCTGTAAAGGCTTTCCCTTGTATAAGAACATAATCTTAAAGTTTCTATTAAATTTTAATTTTAAAAAGAAAACTTTCTAATTGTGTTTTTTTAACATAAAAGAAATAATTCTACAATTTACTGGTTGGCAACTATCATTTAGTTTTTATATTTTTTATAATTCAGTAAATTTTGAAATACTTGGAAGGTTTTAAAGGATCAGTTATTAAAATACAGGGATCATTCAAACTTATATGAATCACATATTAATTTACTTTTATTAAAACTGACTCATAAAAACAAAAATATTGATGTAGATGTTTGCATGAATGTATTGTTTTTTTCACTATTTTTGAATTTAATATAAAGTATTTGATTAAACTGTTTTGCCAAAGTTATAAACTGAGTTATAACTTTTACCAAGTTAATTAACAGAAGTATAGCACTAGAAAATTTCACACAAAAAACCATTAAAAAAATTTATGTTAACAATCCATTAAGAATTCAATATTTAGAGACCTGACACTTAACACTGAATAATTTAAAGGAAATTACTTTTGTTTCAAGGCACAAATTGACTTTAAAAAAAATTACAATCACCTTAACAAACTTTAAAGATGTGAAATAAGTTAGTCTGAAGAATTTTTAAAACTGCTGTAGTTAAATTATATCATACTGAGAGTTAAAGAAAAAAGTACCAAATATACTGAATTTACGTAAACTAAAAATGTGAGAAGATTGACTATAATTCTATAAAACTAATATGTATTTATAAAACATAATTTTTTACTCAAGCAAGATGTTTTGCTTGAATATTAATATGAATTGAAGTTACAGTTTTTCATATTAATATAAAAACAATTTACTACTGTAGGCTATAAATGTACATAGAATAGTTGGTACAAAATCCAGAATTTAGTTTTTTATAGACAATTATAAATTATAGCCTACTGAGCGAACACATTTAATAAGAATATTTTTTTAAATAAATCAGCATAGACTTGTGCTTCAGCACATATACAACCAAAGCTGAAAAAGTAGAGCATAGGTTCAAGCTTACAGAACAGCACAACCTCCTTTTTTCTTCTTCTTAACTTGTAATGCTGCTCTAGTAGCTGTTTCAAATACTTCTCTCACGCCTTCCTTGCTCTTGGATGAGCACTCTAAATAAGCAAAAGCATTAATTTTTTCAGCCATAGCGCGCCCCTCTTCTGGCCTCATAGGTTCCTGCTTCATTTTTCCTAATTCTTTTATTGTGTTGGGATCATTCCTTAAATCCTTTTTATTCCCAACAAGAATTATGGGAACGTTTGGACAAAAATGTTTCACCTCCGGCGTCCACTTTTCAGGTATGTTTTCCAGAGAATCCGGAGAATCAATAGAGAAGCACATTAGTATGACATCGGTATCAGGATAAGACAACGGCCGCAGACGGTCATAATCCTCTTGCCCAGCCGTGTCCCACAAGGCCAATTCGACCTGCTTCCCATCCACTTCGATATCTGCCACATAATTCTCGAAAACTGTCGGAACATAGACTTCAGGAAACTGATCCTTGCTAAACACAATTAACAGGCATGTTTTGCCACATGCGCCATCCCCTACAATCACTAACTTTTTCCGAATCGCTGCCATGTAGCTCAAATCGTCAGATGCTTTGAGAAGAATGACAACTCCCAAACAAATTAATGTCGTGGTTTTAGATAAGTTCAGAGCTGAAAAATTTTTTTAAATTTCCTAATAATCACTTGAGGAAACTCTCTGCATTTGCTTTAAAGCAAAAACAATAATTATAAGAATCAAATAATACCACTATATCGAAATTTCACTCTTTAAAAAGCGATATAATGCTTTTACATAAATTGATAATCATGTTGTTATGACTAATCCTTTAGGGATTTTTTTAGAAGGATACGGTTATGTTGCAAACTTGCAAAACCCGCCCTATTCGGGATTTGTCCTAAAAAATTGGTACTTGCATTGTTAACTTGCTGTCAGGCAAGGCTTGGCCCTTCGTTTAACTACAGTGGTTTAATACAGATTTTTTCTGCTTTTCAAGCTTGTGTCCATTCGTAAATTTTTTTTCTAATCTTCGAATTAAGTTTTTTACGTCTTTTAACTTAAATTCGGAAAGATGATCTCATTGTTTAACCTCGTGTTGATGGCTTCATGCCTGGCGGTGACTCACGGTGAGTTCATTTCGTTTAGGTTCTAAGAAGATTTTTTATAAGAGGATTAATACAAGTTCTTCGAACTTGGGAAAACTTCCAGCGTACAATCTTGATAATTTAAGACTAAATTGTTGCTTGGGGTGTTTTTGCGTCATTCATATTTTATAATTTGCTCAGTTTAATTTTTTTCTTTTAAAATTAATTTTAAAACAAAAGAACATTTTTTTTAATAATCTGAAGCATTTACTTATTATCAAACATTTGTTGCAATTGTTTTTGGTTTTTTTTAATCTTAAAAACAAATAATTTAGTCTGAATTCACTGAAAATTTCTAAAATATATACTCTAAAATATAAACGCAGTTTAAAAAATGGCGGGAGTATAAATTTTTACGTCAAATGAAATTTACATTTGCATGTATTTAAGATTGAGAGATGTAAATTCGTAAATATTAAGAAAGTATTTACTCAGAAAATAGTGTCAAACCATAAAAAATATGCAAAATGACAGTAAATACTGTAAATATACATAAACGTATATACATATTATTTATTAATAATAATAAAGAATAGTATATTATATGAAAAAAATTTTAAATTTATATAACTATATTATTTTAGAACAGCATTTCTTTGATTTTTGAGATAAATCAAAAAAATAAATAAATTGTAAAAATGGTTTTTTGCAAGTATTATATTAAGATATTGCATATGTCTCAATTTTTTTTTATATTTTTGAAATAAATTTATTACTTATATTTCCAGGCATGAGGTGCTACATTGGTGAGGAAACCATTGCCAATCAGTTGACCAAATTGTCTTGTCCAAGACCATTACTTGATGACAGCACAAAATCATACTGCTGCATTGACAAGAATGGAGAATTTTATTGCTGCAATCTCTTTGAATTTGCCATGATCTACATAATAATTGCAGTTGTAATACTTGTGGTTCTCTCAATTGTCTGTTCCATTATATGCTGCTTCTGTTGCCCATGCTGCTTCTTTTATAAGCGCAGACACGCAGGAAGTATGTGCTGTTAATTAACTGTGCATGTTTCATTTTTTTATATATTTTATAATACTCTGCTCCATTTCATGAAAAAGTGGTTGTTTCATGTGATAAAAAATTTTTTTAATTTGTTAGTAAATACTTTTTTAAAATTTTCATATCCAGTAATCTCTTAAAAAAAGCTTTACATAAATAAATAAAACAATAAGTATTCATTTTTAGAAATCAAATCTGAGAAGATTTGTTTAGAAAAAGGTTGTTTTTAAAGGACAATTCTTTCTATTTTCAAATTAAATATCTGTGATAAATTACCATAAATTTCCCTTTAATATTATTTTTACAATTACCCAAACATATTTAAATTAATGTAAATTTTATGTGAGGTTTGGAGTTTAAATTAAACTTCATAATCTTAAAAATTTTTCTGGCCAATTAGTAGTTGTATATCTGCATCACCATGATTTTAGAAGGTGCTTCTTATTAATTGCATCTTGGCAATGTATGATTTTTAATTATGAGTGAAACAGAGTATCATTAAGAAAGGAAGATTTTAATTTTTTGATGTTTTTTGCAGGAATGATTTTTTTTATGCAGTTGATTTAATTTTCAGTATTATTTTTTGTATTGTATTTTTTGCTTGTACTAATTGATTTTTAAAAGTATGATAAAAATTTTGCCTTGTTTAATTTTTTCCTTTGGCATGAAATTTGTAAACACAAGAAGTTGATTTTCTGTTGGGTAAAATATTTGTAATTTTCAATAGTATTACAGTACTTTATGCAAATCATATGCATAACAAAATTGTTGACTCAGTTGTATTTTACCATTAATCCATAAATACTGCAATACTATTTATTTTATTTTTAATCTGGAAAATTGGATGTAAACATTTTGTATTTATAACTTTTGTAGTTTTTGTATTGTTTTATGCATGCTTTGTTTATTTTTCATTAAGTGGTATTTTTGCACAAAGAATAAAGTTTATTATTCAAACAAGTTATTTCATTTCTATTTCAGATCCTATTTAAATTTGCCTATTCGAAAGAAATCTGCCGCTCTACGTATTGCTTAATCTAGGCCTTATGCTCAACAACCTGCATTTAAAATGAGAATAACTCGAGATTGATTTACTTACTTTTATTTATTTTTCTCCGTGTGCCTTATTTTAAGCAACAAAAACTCAAATCTTCAAAAACAAATTGGAGGTTGTAATTAAATTGAGTTGGAGTTTTCCTACATACGAATGGTTGAAAAAATATCAGTATTTGAGTAATCTAATTTATTATTTCCATGTAATTTTATTTTAGTTGGGAAAATTTTTGTTTAACTACACATACATGAGCTCATTTTGGATTCGTTTAATAACGTCATGTGTTTTTGTTAAGTAAGATTAAAGAAGTAGGTACAGTTAAACGCGCAGTGCAGGTTAAATCATAGGCTCGCTTTTCTTGTCGTCACTATTAAAATGAATGGTAATCTTTGTTTTACTAAATTTAAGTTATATTTGTGATGGTATTTCCTTTGTATTCGAGTAAGGAAACACTTCAAGTATTTTTATATATGTAACTTGTGATTGTGATTTTTTTTTCATAAATGTATTTCTATAATGTCTACGCGTTTTACATCTATACTTTGAAAATTATTTATAATGAGGCTTTGTTAATGCTTTTGTAATAGTTCCCCAAATTTTTAGCCGCGGTCCTCTAGCGAATTTGCATGCATTTTAAAAATGCCCAAAATATTCTCTTTCATTTTAATGAATTTTAGTTGAAATAATATTTTGAAGAATCCCATTTTTAATTATTTTACTAAGATACAACGTATTTTTTGAAACGGTTGAGTAATATTTTTTTTAATTTTAAAGTCAAAAATTGTATCGGCTGATTTTAATTTAAAATTTTTTGTAAACCCTTGCTTAAATTTAATGTAGCTTTAAAAAATTGTGCCAGAGTTGACATTTGTGCTTCATCAGTATCTTATTATATGATAAATGACTAGTACGTAGAATGCTGAGGTAAAAGTGTTAAATTATGCTTTTTAAAAGTTTTTTTTAAGGCTTATCAGTAATCCTTATCAGTTGAGAGTGGAACCGGAGCTCAAGAATGTAAAACTTGTAGACGAAAACAGACTACGCGGAAGAAATGAATGGAAGATGACGCAAGAGACTTTATGATTTTTTAAGAACCATAAAATTTTGTCGTCATTTTTAAATCAGCCTAATTTAGTTGAAATAATTTTTGCTTTTTATTCTTGCCGATATTCAGTTAATTGTTGAGGAGGGAAGCATTTCTCCCGAATAAAATTAAAAATATTTTTTGACGTAGGTTTTGTTCAAATTTTTTAAAAACAATAAACCGCTCCAGTCAAAAGAATGTAACCCATTATCTATGCACAAACTTAAAGCCATATAAAATGTACTTATAAAAGAATTTGAATGTGATTATTGGTAATTCTTTATTTAAAATAAGACATTCCCAAAGGTTTAATATGCAGCAGAGAGGAGGATGTGCATTTTGAAATGAGTTGTAAGTTTTTGAGTTATAGATATTATCCAAGTTCTGTCTTATTTATCTGGAGTTTCATAAGCCAAATATGACTACTGCATAAGTTTTCACTTTTACCACAACATTATTATTGAGAATTTTACATAATTTGTGAAATGTAATAGATCTTCACTGGTCGAAGAGGCGAGACTTAAGTTTTATATTTTGTTGTATTATTGTCTTCACCTCGCAAGCAACTTGCATTTATTGCCATCCTGATAAAAGATAATTTACGTTTATTTATAATTGTCAACGCCGTATTTACTTTAAATCTAAAAATGGCAGAGTGATTTCATTTTCCGGTGTAAGAAAAGGCTCAAATTGCAGCTTATAACATACAGGAATATTCATTAAAGTTGTTATCCTGGAAAATCATCATTACGATTTCTTACTTCATATTTCCATACATCGCTATCGATCCCTAATTGCGGTGGCCATTTTGCGAGGTTTATAATTTTTTTAATGGCGCTCAACTTTATACTTTTTTATAATTTACATTATGTTTTAAAATGTATTTATGGGAAGAAAATTCTGAATCGGCCAACGACTGTTTTTAAGGAAATCCTGTATTAGTTAATGAGTAATTGCAGAATTACAACTGAATTTGTTTTTTGCACTACCCAAAGACAATTGGTATTTATCAGGAAAATCTAAAACTAAAAGACAATAGCGCCTTTATTGATTTTCCTTCTCTATATATACAAATAAGATACTTTCGAGAGAACAAACATTGGTCTTCCTATCAATTCTCGCCCAAATTAAAAACAAACCATAAATTATTATCGCAACGTAATTATTTGTAAAAATTTCCTCTATTTAGAACGATGAGTTTAAAGTATTATGAGGTATTTAGTTCTGAAATTATTTTGTTAGTTCAGTGGAAAAAAGCTTTGAAAATTAGAACATTTTGTTTGTAATAGACATTAAAATTTTACAAATACTGATGTTGATTATTTTATTAAATTATTTCTATAAAAATAGCAGCTTTCCTTCTCAACTTACACTCCTTGAAAGTTCCTCTTTAACGAGTCTGTTTTGTGTTTGTTTCGATTCATTTCCTGAAGATGATTATCATTTTTGTAACAGTTGCAATGGGACAATAAAAATTAAAAACTGTACAAAATTAATCCAAATATACGCCAAAGCAAGTCGCTGTGGTAAACATTGAACCACTATTGAGGTTACAAGTGACGAATTTGTCTTTCGAAGAATCCCATAAAAAGTTGACGGCTGTTTCAAATTCTTGACCGGAATTCTCACCGATTTGCACAAAAACTATGACCCTATATCTAAGACAAAAACAAATTTTCTTTGAAGCTAACTATATTAAATATTAACAAAAGTTTTCATTTAACTCCTTAGAAAACTGCTCCTGTCAGTCATTTTACGATGAAGTATCGCAGGAAAATTATTACTTAAAAATTCGTTAATTTCCTGTTTCTTTTTATTATTTTTCTGCTTTTCGGTTTTTCTTCTTTCCATAAACTGTCCGCAGGGCCAGATAAATGGAATTGGATTAAGTATGTTAAGTTTGGATGTTTCAAAAACAGTTATGATAGTTTTTTTTAATTATGAAATAAGAATTGAAATTGATATCAAAACTTTAATAATGAAAATCCGTTTGTTTTACCTGTCAAATTGAAAACTTTTCACTTGTCTCATTATTTCCCCGGCAATTGTCTTCACCCTAGAAGCAGACAGCAGAGGATCATATTTGACTTTGGAGCAGTGCTTATGTATAATTTCTTCCAAAACGCCTTTCACTAGGATGCAGTTGAAACGGTTTTTTGATTCGAGTCTATAAGTGTTCATATATCTTGGGACCTGAGAATAATTTCAAAAATCGCCATTGTCATAATTATGTGTCGTATATGAATGTTTTTCAATATGATTTTTGTCGGAAGTTTCGAATTAAAAGTAAAGTTAATTTGGCGCGATATTTTTTGTAATCTATGTAGAATTTCCTTTCGACTGAAATATCATACAATTAATCGCTTATGGGATTTGCCGTCCAAATTTCCTTTAACTCCGACAGAATACTTTAAAAGTTGCACGTGCAAATTCTACAGGGCTTTTATCAAGGCGTTGCCAAGAACTAAGAATATAACTGTATCATTATCTCACTGCGATCCCTTTTTCATGCGACTCTTCCGTTGACGAAATAATTAGCGATAATGAATGACTGCTTTCTAACGGACTTACTTCTGGAAAACTCTCCGGTGGTGTCGCCTGGGACAAACTGTTTGTCTGGTGCACTACAGAAATGGCTGATTTCACTTTTTTACTCCCCGAAGCGGCATTTTTTTTAGATTTCATTCGTCGAATCATTGTGACTTTGCTGGCAGCTCCTGACATATGATTGCATGCGCTCATAATGATTATTGCTTTCTTAAAAAGCGTGATAAAAAAAAACTAACACATGTACGCAGGTAAGCATTTTTATAATATTGATTTGAATAGTGTTATGTATGGTGACATTCTGTGTCACCTTCGTTTTGAGAATTCTATTTCCTTTACATGTCAAAAAACTAATAAAACACTCGCAAAAAATTACTTTAGCGTTCCCATATCCAAAACAAAATTTTTTAGGCAAACAAAAAACGAAAAATAGTCAGATGTAATTGGGTCAAAATGTTATGCTTTTTAATTAAGGATTCTTTCTGGCAATCAGGTCTTACCACGTGTCACAGGAAATGAAATTATGGATAATTACAAGCGGTCCCAAAATAAAAGTGCTTTCCATTTCTCCCGAGTGTAAAATGATTGCATTAAGGTCGCCATTATAAATCCATTTAAGAATATAAAACTAAATTGGACAAAACATAATAAATTGTTGATAACGATAAAAAATAATTTTTCGTAATTTACAAACAGTTCTCTGCAGTGGAATGGGAATTTTTTGGGGGGGAAGAATGCATACAAAACCAAAATAACTTTCACTTCTGATAATCAGTCATTGTTGGTTATCCTCTCAGAAAATTCATCCGTTAAAACGGCAGTGGTCACACATTTACAAAAAAGATTACTATTTTTTGATTTTATGAATTTTTTTTACTTCTTTATCATAAAAAAACAATCAGAAGAAAACGAATATTAGTTATTTTTACCCTAAAAGAGAAACCAAAATTAAATTTTTAGAAAAGATAAGTAAAAAGTAACTTCGAAAATACGAAGAAAGACAAGAAAAAAAATTTAAAAGGATCTTAATTTCGCGTTTTTGGAGTTTAAATGGTTGTCATGGTCACAGAGCTCTAATCATTCTATTGATTAATTAAGCTTATCAACAGTATTTTCTTTTTACTTATTGGAAATAATTCTTTCAAGTCATGTCTTCATCGAACACTCAAATCGAAGAAGACTATATAGAAGCCGAAAGAAGAACAGGAAAAAGAGGATTTGCAAAGATAGACGTCGTAGATATAATACTTTCCTCTGAAGCTCAGCCAAAAACCACTAATGATGCTTTTGAGCAACTAAAAGAAATAACGCTGAATAAGGTAGACTTTTCCTTTCAAAATTTTTCATTATTTTTTAGGCACAATTTAATATTGATTTTTTTGTAAAATGATTGATGGTTGAAAATATTGATTGATTTTAGTTGCACTTAAAATAAAATGTTAATTTAATTAAATTAAAACCAAATTATTCAGCTCTCCATAATTCGCACAACCAAAAATAAGACCAAAACCGTCCTATATTAGGGAAATAGGGAAATATATTAAGGAATAAGCTCGTGGAAACAGCTGAGAATCGATCCAAATTTATAAAATTAAAAAGTATACTTGAATGAATTCAAAACGTTCGTTAAAAAATTCAAACCGTTTGATTAGGCCTATTTCATGGTATAGTGTGGGATTTGGAAATGGAGGTTCTATTATTTTTTTTTTAGCATTATCCGATTAACAAAACTGTGTTTTAATAGGGTCTACTGTACGCTCCTACTTATCGCATAGGACCAAAGAAGAAATTCGACGTAGATACAGTAAAGCAATTATTGAAAGAATTTATGGATAAACACTGCAGTGAGTTCTCTTATAATGAGAAAGACTGCCAAAATGCATGCAAACGAATTTCCTATTACATCAGGCGAGCCGTGAAGCAATTAGCTTTTGACAGGTAAATTAAAAACCACGCTCCGGCTTAAATGCACAATCTTTGACCACCCATCGATAACAATTAGCATTACATGAACTTTTAGCATGCGTGCATTGAAATTTTTACATATTAACAGTATTTTTTTCCTTCGGTTGGAATTTTTTAAATGTTTTTAGGTACCGATTTATATGCCAAGTTAGAATAATTGAGAAGCAAAATCAAGGAGTTGAGTCTCATGTTGGGTTCCTATGGGATGAAAACGTTGACGGCTTTTCCATCTATTCGGTCGATACTTACAGTTTCATTGCACAAGCTGTTGTGTTTGGAATATATAAGGAGTAATTTAACCGAAAAAAGGAGCTTTGAAAAAAGGCCCGGGTTAAATAATGAGAATTCTAAGTATTTTCAAACTTTTTTTAGTTCTTTTACACTTCAGGTACAGATTTAGTAAAAATTTTAAAATAAATTTTATTTTTTTAAATAATTATTTAATTGGAATAAATTTTTTACAGGCGATTTCTTTCTGACTAATTATTATATATTAAATAATAGCAAATTTATAAAATTTTGAATTGACATTGATTTTTTTATTTTACAATCTTTTATTTAATTAAAATAATTTTATTGGATTTCAATGGTCAGTTTAAATATAAAGAAGTTTTGGTCATTAAAGGATCTCTAATTTCGAAGAAAATCAATTAGAATATATTGCGTCAAAAATCTATTTATTTATTTCAACAGGATTTAGAGCCTTCAATAAACAAGCAAAAATCTTAATTTCAATTACATCAATTAGTCTATATAAAAATTTAATTATCAGCTCATTCAGACTACATTAAGCCATTTAATTCTTCTTGCATATTCTTTCTCGCTTGGACTTCAAATTTTTCTCGGAATTGCTTTGTTGCGAAGATATTCGGAATTTGCAGAAAATTTTGAAGAATCTAAAATCACCCAAGTAAATAATATATATATGAGTTTTATTATACAACAGAAAATATCCTAAGAGACCTACCTTTTTTCGTAAACTTTTATAAGTCTTAAGATCGAGAAATGAATATTCATTACGAAGGCTTTCTAAATATCGGGCATAATTTTCTTCAGAGCATCCGAGAGTGGACATGTCTAAGTCTAAAAAGTAGTGCAAATCGTCTTCTCCGAAAGCACCTTTGGTTTTATGTCCCTCGGTCAAATGATAGGCCGATGCTTCTATCAGAGAAATTGTTTCTTTGTATAATTCACTTTCCTATAAAAATATTAAAGTATGCAATAAATTAAAAAGAAACATAAAATTAAAAAATCATAATTAATTTTCACTTACTTTCTTAATGTCGGCTTCGTTTGCAAATTTAGAAAAAATTTGTTTATTTCTATCATGAAATAGGGGATCCTTAGGATCATATTCGAAGCTAGAAGAGAACATCAACGAATATCGTTAAAAATGAGTTTTGTTGTGAAAATATTGATTTCAATTTTAGAATTTTGGTAGAATTTATAAAAGTACCAAAGCAAAATTTTTAATAACCCATATTTTGGAATTAATAATTGAGAGTAGGGCATTGGGTTAAATAAGCAACAGCTTTTAAATGTGTTATTTTTTGAAATTTATAATATAGAAATAAAGTATTATAAATATTTTCTAAAAGATAGTTTATTTCTAATTAGACTACACATATATTGTTATTTATAATTTTTTGTAAAATATTTTTGCTTAACATTTCGTTGTGCAAAGCAAAGCGACCTCATGAAAATTATTTATTTATTATTCTGACGAGTTTATTTTGTAATTGAATTATATATATAACTGGTTTTAAAATACTTATATAGGTAATCTGTCGATTTTTAAGAAATAAAGTTTGTTGAATCTTAGCGTCAGTTTTTCATTATATCTTTACAGTGGCTATTCGAGATTATGCTTTTCAGCTGGAAAAAATTTGCAGATCAATACACATCATTTGGGTAAATGTTAAAGAGAAAATAAAGAAATTTGCATATTTTTTAAGCATATGAACCCATGGGTTTAATATTAAATTTTTTCTAATTAATGAAATATAATTAATTATAATTTTTAACACCTTAACATACTCTTAATTATATTATCGATGCATACACTTTTTGAAAAAAAATTTTAATTCGAATATAAAATATTTTCTTATATTTGAATTAAAATAATTTTAAATAAATATATCCGGCAAATGAACGATAAAGTGACAAGTTTAATTTAAGAAAATATGAAATAATGAAAATTAAAATAATATTGCAATCAATAAAACTAGATTTTAAAAAGGAATATTGAAACTTACTATTGAAAAAAAAGAGCGAAAGTAAAGGCCTGTGGATTTTTAATAAACTGTTTGAAATTTTCAAACTCTTTAAATTTTTCTTCTAAATAAAAAAGATTAAAAATACATCTCCCATTTTCACTATATTTTTCAGTTATGAGTGCCCACCAGGAATCGCTAAAACTTTTGGGAAATTCCGTTGTAACGTTCGCCCAATAATTTTTTAAATTTTCAGACATGATTTTTTTATTACGACTATTAGT
The DNA here is from genome assembly GCA_028293925.1 of Brueelia nebulosa. NCBI lineage: Eukaryota > Metazoa > Arthropoda > Insecta > Psocodea > Philopteridae > Brueelia > Brueelia nebulosa. The sequence goes on along the minus strand of JAQIBA010000006.1, from coordinate 613,507 downwards.
TTTTTCGGAATTTAAATTATTGATCGCGGGCTTTTGACCAACCTAAGGAAAAAAAAACACTAGCATTTGTCATAGAGTAAACTTTGACTTAAATATTTCTTTTCTAGTGCCACGTGTAAAGGAGTTTTAATCTCGGAGGCAGTGCCTATTGCTGATATCTAAACAAAAAGTAAAATGGAAAGATGGGAGTTATTTGGTTTTATAAATAATATTTTTAAGTCAGAAATAAATGGCTGTGTTTGATAAGGAAGTTTACAAAAAAGTGAACCTAGATGACACAGAAGCTTTAACTGTAGCTATAGAAAATGCACAGAATGTCAACGGACATACGGTAATTTCAATAACTTTAAATAAGTGTAAAATTTCTTGTTTTTTTTACCCTGTTATAAACTATATTTAAATAATCTGCACCTAAAACTGCTTGTTTAATTCTAGAAATTTGGGAATAAAATTAGTGAAAAATTTTTTTTTATTTTAGGAGTATATTATAAAAGTTCAAAGGGGTCCAAATGCTACTAAATCATGGTCTATATGTAAAAGATACAGTGATTTCGTGACATTACATGGTACAATACAGGGGTCTGGGGTTAATATATTGTTACCTCCAAAAAAGTTAATTGGCAATATGGACAGAAATTTTATAGCAAAACGCCAAATAGAGCTGGAAAATTATTTAACAGCAATTCTAATGAACCCTATTCTAGCCTCTTGCTTAAGTGTCAAAAAATTTTTAGATCCAAATAATTATGGAAAACCACTTCAGGAATTAGCATTACAACAAGTATCCATGGCTCTGAGAAGTGAATTCAATTTAGAATTTGTTAAAGCAGCACCAGAAATAGGTTGGAGGCTACGTAAACATTATTTTTTTGTTAAATCAAAACTTAAACCAAAGTCGGAAATGTTATTGCAGTGGGTGGAATATGGTCCTGACAAGTATTTAGAAGAAAAAGAATTACAAAGTATTTTAAAATATTTAGTTTCATTAGATCATCCTCATATAGAAAAAATAGAATTTGCACATTGTGGTTACGGAGGTTGCTTTACAGTAAGACAGTTTCATCCATGTGGAACACTGAGGGATATAATTTATGGAACCAAACCAAAGTCAACATTTCTTAAAAAGTATGGGAATCCAAAACAATCAAATCCTTTAAGTGTTAATGATATATCTTTGTTTGGGAGGCAAATAATGGAGGCAATAAAATTTCTCAGAGAGAAAGGGATTCCTTATGGGCATGTACATTTAGGGAATATTTTAGTTGTGGACAACAATATTAAATTGTTAGATATTGAAAACACTGTTCTTGGATTATCATCATTTTATAGACCATTTTTTGTTCAGTTTAAAAAAATCAATTTAATTGATACCATAGACATCTATTCATTAGGGCATGTCTTTTTTGAAATGGCATTTGGTTATCCACTTCAAAAAGCAGTCTGTGATAATATACCGACAACAAGTCCTTCTTTACGTAAGTATTGCTACAAGTTTATGATCATAAATTAGATACACTAATAACTTACTAAAACATCATGGGATGAACTTCAGCCCATTATAAAATACATAAAGCATATATTATTACTGATAACAGTTGTTATTATTTGTTAAAAATTGAAAAAATTATTTTCAGATTCTGTATTGGATTCAATTTTATCACCCAACAGTTGCAAATCAGGCTTGCCAACCTTAGAGGAATTACTTGAGCACCCTTTTTTTTGCACATCTTATAATGACCAAGGTCCTAAAATAAATTTTAAATTAAATAACAGTCTTCGTGATTCAATTAAAAAGGCAACAAAATCAGTAGAAAAAAGACTTCAAGATGAGCAAAAATTAATCAGGTATAAGAAAAAATTGGTTAAAATGAAGGATATTCTGACTTCTGAATGTTTAACAGTGGAAATGAAAACAAAACAGGTATATATTATAACATGGGGGAGTTTTTTTAATAAGTTTTTATGGTTTTTTTTCTGTCATGTAAATGTTTTTTTAGAAGGAAGGTAAAAACACTAATCAAAAACTGTCAGAAATATCAGTTGAATCAAAATCTCCGCGTTCGAACAGTCTTACAAGTAATAGCACAGCAGCATCTGCAGGTACCATGACACCTCCCTTATCAGGTACTTTCTCAGAGTTAATTTAAAAATTAAATTTTTTAAGTATTTAATGATAAACATTTTAATTGTTTTTTTTTAGTAAACAAAATGCAATCATCTGAATGTAACAACCTATCGTCTGATAGTGACAACCGCTCCGCTCTTCTAAATTCAATTTGTTCGTTTGATAAATCTGCTTTGCGGCATTGTTCCACTCCTGTAAATAGTTCCGCCTGCAGTTGAAATTCGTTAATTGTATTTTTGACATTTTGAAAAACCATTCTTTAAGGAAATAGTGTTGAACACTTGAAAAAAAAAAGAAAGTGGCTTTATAAAATTGGGGCTGGAAAACTAATGTTTGTTTTAAAACATCCAGTAACTTTTTTAATGTGCACAGTAAGCTTTTAATTATTTGAAATAATTAAGCAGTCCATTATAAGGACTATGATGAAGTCATTATGAAATATTTTTTGCATGTCACTATGAACTTTAAATGTCTGATTAAAAATGATAATAAAAAGAGGTTTGGACATGGGAAATAAACCAATCTTCCCAACTGTTAACAATTTAAGCACAATATCAGACATTAATTTGTAATGTTGTAAATATAATTCAGTTCATTTCTATTTTGCTAACTGAAAATGCTGAAAAATTTAAGTGCAAATCTTTGTATTTTTTGAAATTTTATTTTTGTTAAATAATTATAAGGATTTTGTTAAAAAGGTATTCCCGTTGAAAAGTTAACATTTTTCGCACCTAAATATAAATTCCCAAAGTAATGTCTATTAATAATTGGATATCAGGAAAGGTGATTTAATTAAGAGACAAAAACAATATTTAAAATAACATTTTAATTTCCTTAAAATTTTAAAAAATATTCTGGAGGGTTTTCTTACGTAACGTCCTTATGGAGCAAACAAAACGAAAACAAAACAATACTAAAACTAGAAAAAAAAACAAAATCCAAAATCATTTTCTTTAAATTTAAAAAAAACCCAGTGAAATTAAGGCCGATAATCACATTTATGGGGTACAACATGGACAAATTTTGCAACATTAAGGTTTTTTGGCAAAAATTTGCTCTGCCTTTTTAACAACATTATTTTATCCCTTTCGATACTACGAAGGACTGCAGTGGCTCCCTATACAATGCCATTTTTAAGACACTGCTCCTGGCATTGATTCGTACAGTGGAAGTACCGAAAGGGTTAAACACCGATAAAATTTAAAAAAATAATGTTAGACGGCCTGATTAATGATTCACGGTTCAACGAAACGAGACCTTAAACCTTCATGAATAATTTGGCAAGATCTAAGGTAAAAATAATTTTCAAATCAAAAATTCATTCAGGTTTCTGTAAATTTTCTGCTGCCAATATAAAATTCATTACAAATTTCATTGCCTTCCATTCTGTCCCGCTTTTATTTTTCTCTTAACGAAGGTTTAGCACCCTAAAATAAAGAGAACTGAACCTTTGGCACTTGAATATCTACAATGTTAATTAGTGTGTTATTGAGCAGAAAAATTTATTAATTTAGATCTTTTAACAATACTCTTGTCTATCATATAAATTTTTTCAATCACTACACACACAAATTAACGCATTTAGGACAATTTTTGGTCCCTAACTTGTAATTATTTGACCTGTTAGTCTATTATGTATTATCAAACATTATATTACGTCACATCGTTTTTATGCTGTACATATATTATAAACCTTTCCTTATCCTTATTTTATAAACTTGCATAACATTTTTATTGATTCTGTGAAGATTATTTTGCAAAAATTAAGTAATTTTTAAATTACTACGTCGAAAACTATCAATATTAACGTAAAAGCGTCCGGAGGTTTAAAAAGTGATATCATTGGGAAATGTAAAGATGCACATTTTTTTCTGAAATTTTGGAATCAATATTAAACGAACTAAAAGTATGACGAATTAAGTCTTTCGTAGTAAATCATTGTAAGAATCAAAAGTAAATGAGTTTTTTCCTCCAAATTATTGTAATGTTTAAGTACAAGAGAAAATGAAACAAGTTTTCCTTTAATTGAGTAACAGACGAGACTATTTATAAAAGTAAATGTATAATTCTATACTTTTCAACCACCTCGACAAAGACTCGAAAACTTACACTTGGACATAATCCAGAGAAAACTCTTAAATATTAAGAGTTTTGTTAAACCACTGACCCGTTAAAAATTCTTTACTTTTAAGCAATGTTTTTTTTCTCTAACTGAAATTACAAGGTAAAGCAATTTAAAAAAAAAAAGCAGTTACTACAGCACTTGCTAAATTAAAAAAATCATTTCTTACTACTCAATTGGTTTCTTCACAGTATTTTTTTTAAGCTGTATTTCCAAATGACAAATCATCAATCATTTTTAAGGAAATATTAAAACTGCTGTACATCTGACACTTTCCTCATAAAATATCTAATCCACTATTTACACAAAAAACACACCATATGCAGAATAATTCTTCCCAATATCAGGTGCAAAAACACTTCGCTCTTTAACGTTAATTTTAGAAGATGACAAATAACTTGTGACTACTATCAGCTGACCTAATAAGTCATATACAGTGGAATGTGGTTTCAAGTTTAAACTCTGAGATTTTAACTATTATATAAAAAATCAGAAGAGTAATCATACAAAAAGATTTGAAAGTAAGATTTACATAAGTCTTAAAAGTTTTACAAATGCTTTTTCTCAATTATAAATAAAAGCAATTGTAAATAATTTAACAATCATTTACTAACAATCTTTTACCATTGGCAGTTATTGGCATGGTTTTTAATATTTGTCATTCTACAGACATAAAAAAAAGATACTTTTATCTCTCCACTGCAATGAAAGAAACTTGTCATTGCCACCTCATTCTGATTCCTAAAGTTTTAAATGTCCATGACATAGATTAAACCTGCTTATTAAATCAGCCATATCATTCTAATTTTTTCTGATACATGTGAAAAGAAAAATTTTTTAAATTTGGCATAATTTGGATTTGATATAAATAAAAAAAACTTGAGATTAAACAATAGAATGTTAGGTGAATGCATTTATACAATTCAAAAGCATATACAATAGCTCAAAATTTGCCTCCGACATGAGCATTTTATTCTCCATTTGTCAAGAACCTTTAAGAATATATTTCTCATGAAGTGCTTCAGTCTCTTCTTTCAATTTCATCAGCTCATCCTGTATGTGATCAGTAATTGCTTTTCTGGCTTCTTCATCAGAGACATCATTTTTTCTCAATCTTTCCATAATTTCCCTAATGTCTATGGGTTTACCGAAATTCATGGTAACCTTGTTTCCAAATTTGAGAATGTAAGGAGGATAATTTGGTAGAACATTGTCCATTCCCACATGCCAAATAGGTATAATAATTGGTAACACAGGTAATTCATAAATTAACCTTCCAACACCCCATTTAAATCTAAGAAAAGTTTTTTCCATATTGACTCTTCCTTCAGGAAAGATGTGAAGCCAATAACCCTTTTTTAGAATATCTAAACAAAAGTCCATATATTTTTGATAAACTCCTTTCCCTCTTATAATTGGTACACACTTTCCAAGAAGAAAAAAGTAGGAATGAAATTTATTAGTAAAACAAATATCTTGTGCAGCCAAAGACCATCTCATCTTTTCTCTGTTTATCAAATGTTTCAGCTTTAAAATACCTGAAATCAAATACAAAATTAAATAAAATTACAATAAACTGCAAAAATTAAAATTACAAAAGTCTTAACTGAAGTTGAAATATACAAAACTTATATAATGTTTTAATTTTCAAACTGTTTCAAAGTGAAAAATATTAAAAGCTATAAAACTTGTGATTTGCAAAATTTTACAACTCACCCCATAATCCAGGGTCATCAAAGCATGAGTGATGGTTGGATATTGTAAGAAGTGGAATATTTTCACTACGATTTTCTATTGCATTAAATAAGATGTTTTCATTATATACTTTAGTCTTATTAAACCAAACTGAAAATGAAAATAATAAATTAGCATCCAAATTTATGCTTTACTTTGTATTTTATAAAAGTGTTCTTAGAATTTCAAATTTTTTTTGACTTTTTAATGAGCATCCAGCAAGCTCTCTAAAATTTTATTAAAAGCATCATAAATAGAAAACGTTTCTTTAAAGCAATTAAATGTTTAAATATTTTAACAGTAATTCCTTAAAAAATCCAGTTGGAGTAATGATGACTTTCAAGTTATTTTTATTTCCTACATTTCCCTAAATCAACGGTTTTTCTGTTTTAATTTTAGTCTTTTAAAAAATTTCTTAAAATCTTGCTAGTTAGTAATTAACTGCAAAAATGTTATAAAATAATTTGATATTCTCACATGCAATTTTATAACCTACCAATGACGATTTTACTGAATAACCCAACTGCAGCTAATGTTAATGTGCTTGCGAAATTCCACAACTTTCCTTTTGGACTCCGAAGCTTAGGAAGGATCCAATCAATGTTATACATTATTTTGTGTTAAAAAAAAACCTCACCATAAATTTTCAAAAAAAATTAATTCTATCTAGCATCCGCCATTGTATACATCTGCGCAACGTTGCAATTTTTTAGATTTCTAACAGACGTTTTAATTTTCATCGCTTTTCTTAAAATTTCCTCTTGAATATTATAATTCTTTTTTTAATTTATTATTTAAATACAGTGCGCATTCACAAATATAACTCTGATAATACTGCTGATAGTAATGTGCTCTGAGCGAAATCCTCATTAGTAAGAATTAAAACCCATTCACTTATTGTTAACTGTAATGATTACCCGTCTGAAGACCATATTAAATTTATAGAAGAAATAAAATATATTCACAATAAAGGATATTTTAAAAATAAACTGGTATAACTTTAAAATCTATGTCAACTAAATACGAAGCAATATCGAATGTCCCTGGTTCGCAAACAGGATGGGGCTCCGGAGTGATTTGAATGCTCTATGGTCGATTAAAAACCAGTTGGCGCGAGGGACCACTTCAAAACCTAAACCCAGAAGAACTAAAGAAATGGTAAAAAGCAGTCGCGAGGTCGCGTATTCTACCAGGATTACTTGTTTTTACGGATATCATTTGGTGCATTTTAGTCTGGCGTGTTTTTTAAATCAACATATTAGGAAATTCAGTTATTTATTTAGTTAAAAATCAATCAAAAATTAGTTTGAGTGTAAGGCTTTCTTTTTGACCAAAGTTTTTTGTGTTTTTATTTAAGTTAGAAAAGTTAAATGTCACCTATAAAATTCTTAGAAAGTGATTGAAATTCCCCAATGGGTTTGTCCAAATTTTGATTTTTCCAGGTGGTATTGTGCGTGGTGTATTTTTGTGTTTTTAGATTAACAGGATTATTCTTCACAAAGGAAAGGCTTTAAAGGATAAATTATTGGTAGGTCTTAAACATTGCAAAGGCTTTCGTGATTATTGCACATTATTATCAGAAAATTCAGACGTATTTAATTATTGATATTTTAATATGTATTCACTGAAAAAATTAAGCATTTCTGTTGAATTTATAGAAGTTTGTACTATGAAAGTATTGTATCGAACAGTATTATTCACTTCGAATTCATAGTAAAGAACAGATGACAAAATCGACGAATACTACGAAATACAACTGAATCAATATTATCACAACCATTTCATATTAACATTCTCACTTATCAGAACTATTAAAAATATTCAATTTATAAAATAATAATAACTTCTAAGTTGTAAATTAATTTTAAATTTTAACATAAAATGTCAGATTGAATGTGTTTCGAATAAAATTATTTTATTAATTCCACGATTTTTTTAGATTATTAATTTAAGAAAAATATTTACAAATAGTCTTTAATAATTCCGAAAGAGTCAGATTTGCAATTTATAAAGTAGCCTATATAAATCAGATTCGGAAAATTTGAAAAGTAAAATGGCAATGATACCCAATGAAAATGAACTCTAATGGACATAAAATGAAGAATGAAAAAAAAGAAAACTACTTAAGCAAAATGAAATTTAAGAAATGCGATGAAATTAGACATCCGGTATCAACTGAAAAATTATTAACTGCAAAAATGCGATCGCAGCAGAACTTTGAAGATCTAAAATACAAATTTCAAATTTCACTTACGGAATTTCATTGCTTCTATAAAATAACCTCCGGTTTTTCCCATATAAAAATATTTGGTTTTATTACGAAAAAAAGAGAGAGGAAGGAAATCTAAAAAAAAATGGTAAATGAAATTAGAAAAAAAAATATGAAATGTTAGTTTCCACGTAAAACATCTGAATTTCTAAATTTTCTCTTCCTTAGATGCAGATATTAATGAAATCTTTACAACAGTAAATATAATTGGGTCAGAGTATATATTCCAAAAAGTAGTGAGAGTACACTTATAAAGAAAGGGGGAAAATCGAGCAGTATTACTTTATAATAATTTCATATTGAAAAAATTCTCAGGTACATTGTTCTCTCCTCTTCAGAGGCGGCTCGAGGCTAAGTCATGGTTTTGTTGTGCATAATCTTCACGATTTTTCGTGCCTTGCATCACTGAAGGCGTAACTCGTTTACGGATGAACCGCCTGCTTAATGTAGAAGAATAAAATTTCTAATTCCTATTTATATTTGCAATTGATTCCGAAATTTAATTAATGTGGAACTTCAAGTCATTAATCTCACTTTTTTACAATAATACAATTCAAAATTTGGATTAAATAGACAACATGAAATTTCATAATTGACGACAGGTAGCATTTATTCTAATTTTTTAATTTTGAGAAACTGATTTTAGAGAATGATTGCATACAACGTGAGGTTGTCAGAATTAAATTTCTTTCAGGAATCAATGAAAAATTATCACTGATGACAAAGAAATTAAAAAAGCAAAATACTAAATTTGTAATGTTTTTCAAATATTTTCAAATATTAATACCCATTTCTAAGAATATAATCTATTAAAACAGTTTTAGTTGCCCAATTTTTAAACATCGTTTTTAAGAAATTCTGAATTTTTAATTCGTGCTTGAAGCACATAATTTTCCATTTTTCTAAAATAGGTCGAATTATTTTCTTTTTAAACCGAAGCGAACCAGCAATCGAAATTCTCAAAGCCTCAGTATATCTAATCACGACTGGCAGATTAAGAAAACTTCGGCATAAACGCATATCCGAATTTTAATTACATTTATTAAGTTCTCTTTTATAAAACCGCGTGACTGATACAATGATACTGCATTTTAATTAACTTAATACAAAGGAAGTGTTGTAGTTGTTGATCCTTATGATAAAGTTTCGGATGTTGTAGCTCAAAAAAGGGCCACCCACTCGCATCACCTGTGAGATTCTCTAAAGCAACATTAATTTAAAAAAAAACCTGCACAGAACTTCCAGTTACTACTTCAATTTCATCTTAAAAGAGAAAGGAACTGAACTTTAATTTTTTTTAGGCCAATGAAATGAATTCAGGGACGGGTAGCGACTCGCGGCAATGTCTTCGATGTGGAGATCAATGCCCAGGATTTGCTCCGCATTTTTGGAGGTAAGAGTTAATGGCTAACTTTCTATTAATTAACGTATTGTCTAAGCCGATATCTGGAAATAATACTCACTTTTAAATAGAACTGGCTTGTTTCAATTCCGTGAAGGAAAAAGTAATTTATTAATTGATTTCTTTCTAACCTCGCTAGGATTACAAAATATCTTTTAAAAATGTGAGATCACAAGATTAGTAAGATGAGCCAAGATAATTTACATTTATTTCAACAATTGACATTTTAACCCATTGCGGTAGTATGTCTACTCTCAGCCACAAAAGCAAGGAACTATACGAATGTATACGAATCTTATACTGTATGCATTCCTATATTAGTTTAAACTTTTCCTCAATTCCTATTAAACCTTTTCATCAGCTAAGACGATGCTCCATCGATTGGAGATATATTGTTCGCAGATACATTGTAGAATTCCAAAGAATATTTTATAAACCATATTTAGCAGTAATTAGACATTCTTCCTTCGTAAAATATTACTAAATATTACTAAATGTAGTTCATTCATCATAAACTTGCTTATTATGTATCCCTGCTCTTTCGACAGAAATTAATTCCAACCAATAGATGTCCATCCCTAAATTTTATACGACCACAAAGGGTTAAAAGTGGTGTAAAATTTTATCCTTCTGCGTTTTCCCTCATATAAAATTAAGTATTGTTGCTTATTAATATTATTGAGAACATACACTAAAAAGTGCAAGGTTTGGCTCCGAATGTCTGACGAGTTTTGTTATTGCTTTTATGATAATTATATCGTCTGAAAATGCCGACATGCCGTACTTTAGCTTACACATTGTTTCAATTAAGCTTACAATAGTTAAGTTTACTTTCTATGAATAATAATTCATTGGGGAATTTAAGACTAAGTTTATATCGTTATTTTAAAGTTTGACCGAAATTCTCTCTTATTTTGTGATCGTTATGGTGGTCGAAACTTCCGAAATTATTAAGATATAAAACAGATTAGGGCTGCTCTCATTACGTGGGTTACATTAGGTATTTTATGAATTTCTTTTTACTAATTAATTTGTTAAGGCTACATTTATGACATCCGTCGTGTAGATAACTTTTCCTAGTTGTTTGTGAGAGAGCGAAACATTTTTATTAATATATTGTTTATTTCGCTGAGGAATAATTATAAAAGTAAAAAGAAAATTTTTAAGTGATGGTTGCCATAAATAATTATTAAAAAAACAAACAAGTCTAGTTCTGCCTCGGCATTTCTTTATTTTTAATTAGTTGTAAAGAGTGCTATTAAACCTGGAGTTTATTTTAGAAAAAAATAGTTGTCCGTCTCTTTATGTTTCGAAGATTCTACAGAATGTTTGGATATTTGTAGAAAGTAGCAGGTTTTTTTAGATTATTCCATTTTTTACTGATTCGTTCATCTTTTTTTTTTAAGAGAAATGAAACAGTCTGTTGATTATATCTGTCTGCTAGCGAAGCAGAGGAAATCTATATATTAACATTCTTCAGAAGATAATATTGTATAACATAATAACACTTCTTCATTGCCTTATAGTTTTAATCGATGTTATACAGTATATGTTTTATATAATGAGAGCATCAGCATAGATTATATTTTACTGTTATATGGACGTTAAATATACTTAATAATTTTGAAGACGAGTGAATTAGATATTTCGATGAACTCTAAAATTAAGGAAGTAAATATTTGCAACCGGTCGTCTGAATGCCGTTGAATCTTATTCGGGCATCGGTGGAGTTCCGATGTGATTTATTGTTGAGATGTTTTTATTCATTGCCAATGCTTATATGACCCAGAATGATGATCATAATTGAAATTATATGCACCGTCACTCTAGTTAATAAAATCCTTTACGTTGTTAATTGTATTTTCAAGCATAAAGTCTCTTTTGCTTACATGGCTCATTCAGAATAGGAATAAAGGAAAATGGGCGTTAAGACTAAAACTAAAATGGGCAGTGAACTTGAGCGATTGTTTAAAAAAATTTTTGAAAAATTTTAGAGGAGAACCTTCTTTTTCCTAAATTCGTCACGGGATTTTGAACTAACGAATATTGTATTGGCATTAAAGAGCATTCGTAAATTTGTCTGATTTTGTTTGAGGAATTCAAATCATGATTATTGTGATAATAAAATGAACACGGTTTTTAGAATTTTAATAATAGGTGCATAAAAAGAAAGCTTGCAAAGAATTCTTGGGATGTTTTAAGAAAAGAAAGAATTAGAAAATTGTTTTGCATTGTGCACAAAAATTTCCAGCGGGGCACTCTTTTAATAAATATTCCCTCACCTTTACGTGTAATAAAAACGTACTTTCTATAATTTTGGTTAAGCGAATACTATTAATAATACTTTTCAAGCTTAAGGTCATTTCATTATTTAGTTGAGTCACCAACTTAAGTTTGCTTTTAAAAGTAAAATAAATTCAATGACAAAGGCGGCTCACCTTCTCATGAAAACAAACTCAGTAGTTCAAAGCCCAAAGAAAATTACAACTGTGTATTATTCTAAAAATTTATATTTTAACTTTCTTGTAGTAGCTGCAGCTTATCTTATTTTTATAATAACATTAAAAAGTTGGGTGCCTTCTCCAATCTAGATCCGCCATTTAAACAACTTTTAACAATTTCCGGAGAGTTTTTTCTACTGAAGATGGTATCGTCACTTTTTCCCTCTTGCCCCGAATGCTTGCTAATTTATAAAAGCAAAAAAAAAAGATAGGGCTTGAATATTGTAATCTGGGAGTTTGCATTACAAATGTAATGATAATTTCGCTTGAGGAAATCCCAGGTGCGATTAAATCGAAATTAAAAGCAAAAAAATTTTCTTTTATTGAGGATTTTGCTGGTTTTAAAAAATTAAAATGGAAATGGCTTTTGGATTTTCCTTTTTCAAAAAAAAAATTTATTCTTTTTAAACGATTCGAAATTTATTACTGAAACATTAAAAAAATTAGAAAATACGTTTTATTTCGGACCAATCAAACTTACATTTAAGCGTTAGTTCTTTTATTTATAATTTGATACAAAAACATCTGTTAAAAATAAAACTTAAAGTTTTTTGAGTAAAAACGCGACGAGACTAGAGTGGGTGTTTGATACAAATTAAGAATACGCCTTTTTTCATCCATTCGGGAATAATATTTAATTTCTTAAAAAGAAAATAATAAAAAACTTATGTGAAACCGTTCATAGATAGAAAGATCGTCCAGGTAAATTCAGTGCAATGGAAACAACCTGGCGCAGAGGTAATAATGGGTTAGAAGTCTTTATCTCACAGAACCTTCCCTGCTTTGGTTATTATTATTATTATTATTTAAGATTAAATAGCGCGATATTTCTTTTTTTACATAAAATTATAATGTGAATTTTTAACCAGCTATTTTCTAAGAAATTCGCAGTTTTATTTCTTCTCAATTTTCAGTAAAAAGAAAAGATAGGAATTTAAGAATTATGATGAATCAGTAATGCAAATTAGGTATGGAAAGAATTTATAGCATTGCCGAGTAAACTTTTCAATTCTATGGATTTTTTACAATAAAATTCTCTTTTTTACTGAAGCCATCAATGGCAGAAAAGTGTGAAGCAGTTCTTCCCTCCCCAACCTGGTAACTTCCGTCCCATACAATTCTCAGTTTATAGTAGAACCTTAGCGAAAACCGCGCTATTTGAACGCATGCGGCTATAAGAGTATCTGAGTTTTAACTTTCCCACCGAACACATCCGGTTAGCTTCATGGCATCTTAATACTAGCTCTTGAAGTTTTGTTTGTAAATTGTTGCCATTGGGGACTTTTGCGAGTTCAAGTGGAACATTCACTCGGAAAGTAAACTTAAAGAATTCAAAAAACTTTCATTTAATCAA